>PKRV01000458.1:1247815-1376533 GCA_003709505.1 Hyphantria cunea | reverse complement strand
TATATATATATATATATATATATATATATATATATATATATATATATATATATATATATTTATATATTGAAAATTGCATATACCTTCTATTATTTTTTATTCAATTAGGAAGTGACTATGCCAATGAAAAAAACTTAACTAACTTTTACTGTCTGTTAACAGTTAAAGTGAATAAATCATATAAAAAATAATATCAACTGGCAAAAAGGTTTTAAATTAATTCAAAAGTGTAATTCCATTAAAGATACAGTTCTACTTTTTACTAATAACAGCGAATTATCGACGAAACTCGAACTCCCAAAATACGTCCCTGATGTCCCGTAACGAATCACCACTGACGTTTTGTCGAAGCGTTAACTGTCGACCCCCAAAGGGGTAGGGCCGTTATATTATAGCCATTACGGACAATCGTTTAGTCGTCTGCAAACAAAATATCTTCACGGTAAAAGCCGATCCGTCACGGGATAAATTAAGTTTGTTGACTATAGGCTCGTGAGGGTCGCGGTATTTGATATCTATGTACTTACGAGAATATATACTCACACCCACGTCCTTGTCCCCAAAGGGGTAGACAGAGGCGTATTAGGGAGGTTTTATAATATATATGAGCCTGTCAAAGTGACTACAACGACATAGTGAGTCCAAAAAACTAATCAACGAGGAAAAAAGCAAAGAATAGTGCGAAAATGAATGACGATGAATTAAATTTACGCCGTAAAAAAAAGAACGTCAACAGAGCACGTGCTTATAGAAAGTTTAACTTCCTTCCTTTCCTTCCTTTTATTATCAACAAAGTATTAATTTATATCAATCGTACTTTAACCGATAAATGTCGGTTTCGGACTGCCAACATTTTGGTTCATACTATTTTACATATTATCCATTCTTATATTATACTAGGGAAGCCTCGCGTAGTTACACACTGTTTTTGTTGTACCTTTAAAAAAATAAATTGCGGGTAAGCAAGGCAAAGTTAGTCTAAAAAAAGTAGCCTAAGTTACAAGTAACAACTCCTTATATTATCAGCTATCTGCCAGGGAAAATCAGTCCATTCATTCCGCAGATTAGCCGGAATAGACATATATATATATAGGTGCCGTACAAAACCTTCATAGACTTTAGTGAAAATCTGTTAATTTCAAATAACGACACTTCAATGTTATTCATTTGTGTAGATACTGCCATATTGAGATCGTTTTTTTTTTGCGAAAGACGGTCCCCATTTCATGTCATCCACGTTTTTTATGTTTTTTTTATCATTAATTCCATCACGACGAAGACTTGAAGACTCGAAGACTTAGAATTGAAGACTTGAAATACTTGACATTGGCAGAAATAGCTGATCCGGCTGATTGCCATATCATCAAAAGAAGAAGAAGAATGCTGCCATACCAGCAGAGCACATTCAGCATCATAAAAAATGAATGTGTCACATTTTTCACATAGCTTGGAACTTAAGAAATTCTTATTATTGAAAGTTAACTTTTAAAAAGGTAACTTTTATAATTGATGGAATTAATATATACGAATGTAGCGAAAACATGTTTGTGTCTCTGTATTTAAACCAGTAGGAACACTTTAATATCTACTTACAATTTTCTATAAAAATCAAGAGAGATTTGAAATAAAACTTTTGTTACATGATTTGATAATAATGACATCTATTAAATTAGTCGCGCAAATCTTTCTAAAACTAAAATGTTTTGTATGAAACGTAACAAGAAAACGTACAGAGGGCAGGGCTATCACTGTGGTTTATGCGCCATCTCTTGAATTTAGTTGATATCATCTCACATTGGGACACCTTGATCAGATTGCAACCATATTAGTTCAAATAAATATGTATAGATGGCAGTAACATTGAAACTTTAAAATCCATTTAGAAGTAGGTATGAAATTTGCCACAATTAAAGTTTATATGGAGGAGGACTGTGTTAAGACTAAATATAATTTTTTTTTAATGAAATATGGTCGAATTTTGACTCACGGGCGACTACTATATAGTTATTTTTAATAGACATATAGATGCAAGTATATTAGCGCCATCTATCTTTTACTTGGTGTATCGTTTAGACAGTGACATTGCGTACACAGTTGCTTTACATGCAGAGCATATCTATATAGTTTGTTTAAACCGCAATAGATGTCACTAAAAAATGTTTCATTCTACCTTCCCAAAAAGGTTTACCTATTGTAGTATTATTTAATAATATATAGTGTTTTGTGTGTATTGTGTCGTGACACTGCGTTATTTTTTTCACTAAATACCCTAAAACCTTCAAATGTTTTAGTTAGTATAATGTTCAAGTTGAAATATTCAAAACTTTATTAGATTAAGCTAGTAGTACTGAGCGGTGTCTTTTATATGGGTAAAATCTAGGTATTACATTAGAACTTAGGTTTTGACCACGTTTTATAACACGTTGTCAGGACGGATTAGTTTCGAGATTTCGTTCTCTTTCTTTTTCTTCTGTTGTCCTGAAGACCAAGACCACCTTTTACTCGGCTCCTAAGGGACTAGACTCACGAGATGAATAGGGGTGGAGACGTCAACGGACACGGAAGAAACTAAAATGTTCATCTTTTATAATAATATTAGTATCATTTGTTCTGGGTCTGGGTGTAATTTATACATAATATATAGGTCTGTATTTATAAATATTTAATTAGTCTGCCATACCTTACACTAGCACAGGGTCAGCCTAACTTAGGAACAGACAGCCATGGGATAAATGTGTAAGGTTTAAGTTATTTTGGTTTTTTGATTCCATAAAACCCAATTACGTCTAATTTAACTTTTGGAAAAAACTTAGCAATGAAAGCTCCGTCGTCTGAAGATGACATTTTCTTTTAAGGGATCGACCACCGTCTTTGTTAATTTCCAACGAGCTAATTGCACTTGAGGGCCCATTTAATTAACGACAATGTAAACAACATTAGGGCTGGCCACAAAGGGTCAAAACTTTGAACCTCATAGGAACGTAACGGACCCTGTACACATACGTTTGATTAATTAATAGTCAACTACTGACATAAGTGTATAGCAAGACGGACCCCCTTGAGGTCTTCTAAAGGAGAATTGTTAATGCGATGCCTATTAGATAATAGTTTTGAGAGGATGCGAGTTGTAAATTTAATTAGGTGTCTCATTAATCCTGTAAAATATAACATATCATATATTGATGCTTCTTTTCATTTAAGGATCAATCATATGTAGACTGCGCCTGTGATGGTTTTCAACTTTAATTTTTACCGGCCATTAAAAGGCGATGGTTGAGGACTCAACATTTTTTAAAAACCCGATCCCAGTTTCTTGTAATGATTTTAAGATTCACGTTGTCATACTTAATCAATAAATACACATACTTAATTTAAAAGTTCATCATTATAGAAGTACAGTATTTGTATAATTATTATGTTAAAGAATTATGATTCGCTTAGATTTAGAATTAACTGCAGAGACCTGCTGTAAACTATTTTCAAACTTCTTGGATTGTTCCATTTAAGAAAATAGAGATGCTTTTCTTTTTCTTTTTTTTTTTAAAAGACAACTCCCGCGTTTAGCATATAAATTCCTGTGTCGCGGGGATCTTTACAAACATACATGATACGGACACAAAGAACACCCAGACTTAGAACAACAATTTATGGATCACACAAGTGTTGTCCCATGTAGGATATGAACCCACAACACTTGGCGCAGTAGGAAGTGGCGTGGCGACCACTGAAACCACTAGGCCAACCGTGTAGTCTAATGCTGCTTCAATGTTTTGATCTAATTGGTTACAAAACTTTACCTCCTTTGTTTATTGTTTATCTGCAGTAAAATTTTCACGAATATTACTAAGAGAAATATCATTAAAGTAATAGCTGATTAAGGTACTTTACTTGGAATACGAACCGGTGTGAACATTCTCACCAAGTGATAAGGTGCTGAGTAATTTTTATGAGTACATTTGCCGTAACAATAATAACAACTGGCAACTAATTAAAAGCGGGACGTGAACTGACTGGGTGGAGCTTCCTTACCTTGCTAAAGTATGGTCAGCAAAAACGAAAAAGCAAATATAGTTTCTCTACTCAAATTTGGTATGTTTTTCTTTCCTCTTGTGACATATAACCGTAATTGGCTCCATTTGTTGTAGGACGTAAAAACATTTATTTATGTGATGACTTACCTAAACTACACTTTATCATTCTTGGTTGTCTCGTTCCAATGTGCAAATGTTTTTGAACTAAGACTGAAAAAATATACTTAAAATGCATCTAATTACGACTAGGTCAAATATAATTTAATTTTAAAAAGTTATATCTATTAACTATTTGTAAAAGTTAACGCAAATTCAATGCCTAACTTAAAACGTAATTTTATTTTATCAATCTCTCTCCTCTCTCTCTCTCTATCTCTCTCTCTTTCTCGACTCTCTCTCTCTCTCTCTCTCTCTCTTTCTGGAATCTCTCTCTCTCTCTACAGCTTTCGTCGGACCGGTCCCTTATGTCTAAGATTGTGATCAGCATCAGGGTTGCACCTGAAGCAGAAGATTTTTCTCATCATCGATACTTTTCTAGCACGTGACCAGGTCCATTTCGTTACAACCATGCAATTTTTGTCTTTGTTATTCCCAATCACAAAAAGTTATTCAAATTTTCCTCGCCTTTGCGTACTGTACGCCCGAAGCATAGAAGTAACATGCGCGTGCATTATGCACTTTTCAGAATTTAAATTAATAATCAATTTATATTACATTAGCACTATAAAGGTCTTCATAAAATAAATTTTTAATAGTAAGATTAAAGTTCCGCTTACTTTATTGTTTTGTAGACGCTACAAAAAGACGACTTCTAATTAACAAGTTGAGAGCTAAATATTACATTTATGATATGCAAATTTTGCTGAGCCAACTAGCGTGAACATCATAATCTACACTGTATTCGAGTAAAATTAGGGTATAATTTCATCTGTAGCACATTGAGACTAGGTTTTCTTCTTTATAAGTATAAGGACCCGTTTATATTATCGCGTTTATTTTATTACGTGTATTTTAGTAAGGTTCTTTTATATGAATAGTCAAAATAAAGTATAAGTATGAATTTGTAATATACATTTCTAAATAATATGTGACTCTACATGTGTCACATTTTCATATGATCGTTCGTCTACTCATTTTCTCAGTACAGCCACTGTTGTGTTGTTTGTTTCACGGCAAGATATTGCATAATAAATAAACAGGCAACAATCAAAAATCTAAATTATGATTCATCCGATTTAATAATATTCCAATAATGGAATTGTAATTTTTGAAAAACAGAAGAATTTTGGGATTTCGTTCTTGTGAATTGCTATATAGAGAAACAAATAGTGAAGTTTTTGGAAAACGATTGGTGTGAAATTTTCGAACAGGTCGCTCTCGATACTGCTTTTTCTTGAATTATAACAACAGTTAACCAGTAAAAATGGTAGACAGTAGCAATGGTTATACACCAAAGGAAAGTTAGATATTCAATAATAAGTAAATTTTCCCTCGGTCACAATGAGGTTCTGACTTGATATTCTGTGCTTATGATTTTTCAGCATGAGCTAAGATAGACGATTCATGACGTAGACTAATTTTACAAAGCAAATCAAACTCGTACATCATCATCAGCTTATAGCAATACACTGCTGGACTAAGGCCTCTCCCGTTGGACGAAAATGATAGAGGTAGAGTAAATAAAATTTTGGGCTTTGATCACAATTTTGGGCTTATTTCTTTCGTACGATAAACTGTAAAGTGAGAAGTAGCCAGTGCGAGTCAAAATGAGGATCCAACTAACAATAGCTGGCGCCCAACGGTGTGTAAAATAAACTGGACACGACGCCCGCGTTCGCCCGATGACGCTCATCAAGTGAGTAACCGTAGCGAAAGCCTTCCTGGAGTGTGCCCACAATCTCGTTAATTATGCGCTCCATTAGCTTAGAGAGAAGGGAGGTTTTAGTTATAGTCTTTAATTGGACGACACTGAACTGTCCTTACTATAAAACATGATCATCAGACTTCAGCTGAAACTTTTTCATGTAGGTACGTACAAAAGTTGCAATACTTCACCTCATTTAGTACCAGTCTTGGTTTTATTAATAGCAATTTCCATAACAAAAATAAATGAAATGTTTGTATACACAATCTAGTATTTCCATAATATGCTCTTTGGTATTTTATCTTGTCTTTGTCTCATCAAACTATCACTGAGGAATATAATTATGTATTTACAAAATAGAAACCGCTGTCAAGCCTTTGACAAGCTTTCCCATGTATTAGAATAAGCCACGCCCACAAGTAGGAGGGCAAGAAGTGGAATTAAGCTTTGAATTTAGTATTACTTTCATATTCAGGGCTTTAAACTAAACTTAATATGCTATTTGATACCGTAATTGTGTCAACTATTCACCAGGATAAAAAGTAGAAATATAAGACACTTACGAAGTTACAATAAAAGACGAATTTGAATAGGTAATAAATATTAAAATAATTGAACTTAAATAAATAAAAGTTTCCAGTATTATTTTTTACATTTCAGTGTTTTTTGTCAGTATTTACACTACGAAATATTTTATTGTGGATATTAATCGGAATAACAATTTAATTTCAAGGGGATTTCAGCATTTACGGGCCGGCTCGACCAGGGGGTACTTCTCTCTTATAGACGACCCACGTAAAATCACAGCATTCATGATTTTGTATATCGTTGGTGAGTGGAAGACCGGAGGCCCAATGATGCAGAATCATCAGTCATTGTTCGGGTCATCGTGCTGCATTGTTACTTTGTCTTCATTCGCAATGAGTATGGTAATCGTTACTCTCACTCTAGAGTAGAGTCATTTTGTCAGTCTCATATAAAATAAATATGTTACTAAAGAAAATACCTATTAAACAAAAACCAACTGACCATGTTTAATTCTCTTCACAAATATACCTACACGATAAAGTAATAGAGACTAAGAAAAGTTCGAGGTCGCTCACCACATCAATTATCGTAACAAATCATATGAACAAAACGATACGTTTATGTTGTCGTACATTAAAGGTATAGACCCTGTTAGGCAAAAAAATTGTGGCAAATTTACCCTCCACGCCAAAAACGGACCAATATTCTAAGTAATCTAAGTAAGTGTATAGAAATGAGTAAAATTTCGATAACTTGTATATATTTTAATAAAAAATTTAATAAATGCTATGGGGACTAAAATATGTATAAACACACACAAGTAAAATTGCGAAATTATAAGTTATTTAGTTGTTAACAATAATAAAATACATAATTAGTATAGGGAATTATATCTACTCGCGATTCGTTTAATAAGATTTCACAGAACTTATAATTTAAAAACAAGAAATTATTTATAATTAAAAAAAAACAAGCGATTATAAGACTTGTAAAATAAAGCTGTTTTACTTATGTGCGGGTTTCCAAGTTAGTCAAGTTTTTGACACAACGCGACGCCAATGGGCCTCGATCACAGTTTGAAGCGCTTACCACCTTATATGTGGAGCTGGAAAGTGAAGTTTCTTGCCTAAGAATTTTCTTTAAAACAATTTCATTGTAGGGTGAGACAGTTGTAATTTAAACATGGGTTTTAAACACGTACGCTACTTTAAAGATATAGGCCATGGTCGAGTAATTAAAGGAGTTTCTGACCGGTAATGTAAGGTTTTTGTGCGCTTAGCCAACGTGGTATAGTAGGCAGAAAACTCCGTTCTAAGGAAAGTTCTATGTTCAACAGTGGACTGTCAAAGACTGTTGATGTAATAATGATTCGAATATAAGATTGAGTGCGATTTGTTTTGGATGATATGTAATTAAAGCAAAGTGGATTGATATTTATGGTCCAAGAGTAAGCTACGTACTCTTTGCTTAGTACAGAAACGTATTTCTAATATTATTTGACAAAGGACCAGGCAAACTTTACGGTTGATATATTCCATTTTATGATCTTCTTTGTTTTTGTTACAGGAGTGAAGACAAGCATGTACGTGAGGAAACGATTGATATTCGTTATTTGTGATATAAAAGAAAATAAGGATAAACATTGTTTGCTTTTTCTTTGTGTAATTGAAGAATTTCTTGGTGTACTGGTAATGTGTATATCGAAAAAAGAGCTTCAAATAAGTGTTGTTAGTGACATAAGTCGTAGTATAGCTGACTAGGAATATTATTTTACAGTTTTCTGACAACTATAGTGATTTAGAAGAAAATAAATTATAACTCGAGTGTTGGAATTTACAAGGTTTCTGTTTACACTTCTAGGTTTTGCATCATAGGATAGGCTATTTATTGCCATAACTGTTTTGATATTTCAAAAAAGCATTAAACATAGTATTTTCGTCACTAAGCGAAAGTAAGTGTACGATGTAGATGTTTTTATTAATTAGTAGTTGTAATAAATAGAAATAATCGGTTATGTAGATGACCTAACAATTCTGATAAGCGGGAGATAATGTGCTACGTACAGTCATGCGTTCGTCTTTTCAGATCGTAGGAGAATTATGTGACGAAAAGCAACTGTCAGTAAATCCGAAAAAAAAACAGAACTCATCATCTTTACCAACAAAAGGAAGAAACCAGAGAGTAGAGCTGTAGATATCTGTAGATACCAAAATTATTCAATTTCTCCCTGTCAACTCAAGTTAAATATATGGGCGTTATTCTTGATGACAAATTGAACTGGGCGGGTTACATCGAAGCAAAAACAAAAAGGTATGTATAGCTTTTAATAAATGTAGAAGACTAGTTGGTAAAAGATGGGGTCTCAACCCAAAGATCACACTTTAGTTATACACTGTAGTTATCAGACCCTCCATTACCTACGGATTAGTTGTACGATGGTCAAGAATGCAACTATCCACAGCTGAAATGAAACTCCAGAGTATACAACGTTTGGCCACAGTAGCAACTACTGGATGCAAGTAAACTGCTCTATCAGTCGCATTAGAATATCTCTTGAACTTGAAACCTCTAGATCTGGTCATCCAGCAGGAAGCGATAACAGCTATACTAAGACTAAGATCAAACGGATTGTGTGGAAGATGAACACAGAAGCAACACACTCAAAAGTTTAACTCATTCATCATCATCCAGGCCTGTCGCAGTACACTGCTGGACATAAGCCTCTTCAATCACGGCACTTGATCCGGCGATTGTTCGATCCTCAGCTTCTCGCGAACAGCTCCTGTCTTGCTTCCACTTCAGCTTGCTTCTCCTTGCTACTCTTTCAATAAAACAATGTTATGGCGAATATGTTCCACTATACAATAAACACTATGTGTAAAAGTCGCGAAAGTTTAAAAACAGTTATTTATAAGCAGATCTAGTGCTAAAAGACCTCGATTAATTGATCTAGTACTTTAATATAGCTTTTATATTTTTTTTTGTATGGAAATACCACTGCAAATTTTAATTTTAACATATTCTGTATACATGGTCAAACTGCTGTTGTTGAAATTTAAGTTATATCACAATCGAAGATTTTTCAACCTTCTTTCGCCTCGAAAATGAGTAGCATGCAAAATTAAGAATTTTTTAGTAATACAAAACATCATTAAATAATTAGAAAAACACAAACCAACACGATAAAACCTGGTGGATACATGACACATCAGGATTTGACAACAGATACATTTCAGATACATTTAAAACACCAAGGAGGACATCTATAAAATTTCATCTAACATTTCTTATTTAATTCCGCTGTTAGACATTCAAAACGCTATGAAACATAACGACATGGTACTAAATTAAATTAGGTACAAGTTCGTCTTTGTGTAACCAACACTCATCGCAATTCGTCTTCTTCTACTTGATGGATGAGACCTCGCCACTTCCCTAATAAATGTAAACAAAACAGTTACTTTTTGTCCTACTATATTAATGAATGGCCTCCGATGATAAGTTTAATTGTTTTGAATGCTCCCTCTTTGATCTTGATAAAAGCTTCTTCGTAGAACCATTTTTTGTGGCAAAACGTTGCGTTATTGACGCAGTGATGTTGAAATGTCACACCATTCATTATACAGCGTTAAAATACACATACAATATTATACTTAGTTCCTCGAAAATAGAGTACATTTTGAATGAGCAGGGCTACTGAATTAAGAATGTCATACGATACAAAATCTTTTTTTATTCCACAAGACGCAGTCACCGTACAAAAGGAAGTGTCCCTGGAATTCTTCGTAATAGACGAGGTATTTTAATGAGGAATTTTAAATAATAAATGCTGAGTGTGGAGGGATTGCGTGCTTCAGGTGAATTGGTGACGAACGGTCAGGCCGCCGATTAAAGTACCCAAAGACGGAAGTATTGTTAAAATTCTTTGATAACATTGTTGGTTTGTGTTCATGAGAGAATTGGGGCGAGAATTGTTCATAAAAGGAAAGAATTATTAGTAGTAATTAACGTTTTAAAATTACCCTAAACTAGCAAAATAAAAAATAATTAGTCCATTTTATTATTAAAATAAAACGATGTAGATAATAAGAAAATATAGTATAGCTCGTGTAAAATAATATAAATATCTCCTTATAAGATCGGTTACTACCAGTGAAAGTTCCGTTAAAATCGATACCGCCGTTCTAGAGATTAGCCGGATCGAACAGACACACAGAAAGGCAGACAATTATTTTACAAAAAAAATTCTTTGTTGATGTAAGTACCGAATTTACTTTCATTTCCATTCAGTGAAAAACTGTTAATTTGAATGTAAAAACAGACACTTCAATTTTAATAATTTGTATAGAAATAATAAAAAGAGGATTTCAGTTTTGGAGCGCCAAACTCCAAACTAGCTATAAAAGCTCGGAAAGGTGACATAATAAGTCACATATGTCTTATAAATTCTTTTAAGTTTGACATTTTACTCTCATTAGGTCGTTCCTGCGTTTACCGCAAAATTTTACCTCCCGATCAGGCGACAAATTAATGAGTCACCAATTCAGCCTTAAACGGGCCCATTACATTCGGTTAAATACTAATTGGACAAAATGACCTTTTATAGGCCTCATCAAAATAATACACAGATCGAATCACCCACTGAATTGATTCCTGGGACAGAGATGAGTAACACTTAGATGGAATGAATCAGTACGGGTAATCTTTTTCCAATATAGATGGGCTTATCTATTAAGTTTTAAGTGACTGTTAACGGCCATTTAATATAGGCACTGTGTACTAAACGGCCTTTTATGTATTAATACACATTTAGTTGTTCAAATTTTTATCTTTTTTGACCATAACTATATACTTTGATATAGTTCACTAAAGGTCCGCTATTTATTTACTTATCAAATAAGTAATAAGTATCAGTCTAAAAGATAGTATGGGAGCAATGAACTGATTTTAATGAAATGAGTCAATGGATTTGTAGAAATTGCCCGGGTGGAATAGGCAAATATAGATTTATTAAGCTTTACCGTAGTCGGGATCTAACTTTTACTTATTTGATAATAATACTATTGTAGGACTGTTTCTAACTATAGATAAAATGAAAACGTAGATAACACAGAAAAGAAAGGATACAGACATTCCTCAAAGAGAGTTATCGATATGCGAACTAGTCCTTCTCGATTTATTCCTAACACTCTCGTAACCATCTGTACAAGAAATATTTATTATTTACCATTGCTTTCATTCCACAATAACATTAATAATAACACGGAAAATAATGACGGTTAATATGCCTGCTTCTTTAGTTAACATTTAAAATATGAAAATTAACAAAGCACAACGTGTTTTACTTATGTAGGTGAACACATGTATTTCAAATTCATTACAAACACATATACCTACAACGAGTATGAATGTTCAGAACAGTGAATCTACGTGTATGTTACGATTCCCAATCCAGGTGCAGACTATTCATTATTTATTGCTTTCAAGCCTATTTCAGACTTACACCGGTAAATGTTAACATAAACCATCGTAGCGTGCTAAATATTCATTCTGGGTGTTATGAGGAGCTAAGCTTGGTTTATATTTGTACTGCTGTGTGTGCATTACTCTGTAATATTCAACTTCAGTTGCGTACACATGTGATACTGAGAAGTAATTGAGTTTAATAAATAAATAAATATTTCGGACATCTAACACACAACGCCGTCTAGTCCCAAGCTAAGCAGAGCTTGTGTTATGGGTATTAGACAACTGATTTAAAAACATACATATATATATATATATATATATATATATATATATTGTGAATACCTACATACTATATATGGAAAACACCCAAACAATAACATCAAGTACTATACTTAAGTAACAAAGTATTGTTCTCTCAAAACCATTTGACTATTACTTTAAATATTATCTATAATTGTTCATCTTCTAATGTTTATATCGAGGTCATACTGCTATTTTTCACTTTATTTATTACAGTATCTAAATTTTGTAACTTCAACTAGATATATAACCAAATCTGAAGCAACTAAAAAAATTAGTAGAACTTAACCTTGTTGTACACTATGTTAAACCTATATACGAAATGTAAATATAAATATTTACGACGTTAAAGAAACGCTTGCTCATATTATTTTTTGTTTTGATAGCGTATGTATATGAAAAATATCATTTAAACTTCCAAATTCTCAAGTATCGTAATATGAATATTAAGCTCAAGAATGACCCTCATTTCCGATGATATTTCACCACAAAACATCCCTGTATCGGAAAATAGGAGTCGCATTACTGGCGCGCCACACCATCGTAACATTATTAGACTAACATATGCTCCTTAACGACTTCTAAAAAGTGACACTTTTTTGTAACTGTCCCGTGACAAAAAGCGCCAAATTAACTTTTTAAAGGAAACGATCTGTTTTTGAGACCGCCACGTGTGAGTATGATGAGAACGCTGAGATGGCGACGCATTCTATTTCGGAGGTGACGGCACATGGTTTTCTGTTGATACTTTGTCGTCAAATAATCCCTCCTCATTGGGGATATCTATTTTTGGCACTACCCCGATTGATGACTCGAAGTTCGGGGGCTTAACTTGACTTTAATATGCCCGTGATGTATTGAAGCTCGTTACAAAGCTGACATATGGAAACGTATTCTCTTTTTGAATTATTGCATCTACCCGTTACAGACTTTATGGAACGTCTTTCATATTTCACATTTAAAACTTTATCGCTGTCGGCATGTAACAAAAGATCGATTGAATTTGAAAATAAGAAGCAAAATGTTTATTTCATTTTTCAAACTAAATTCAACTGTCAGTCAGAAACGAACACAAACCAGCTTTATTGTGTTTTTCAAAAGAAAAACCCTAGAGGAATATGTGAGAGAAATATGTAAGGGAGAGAGAGGTAGAAAAAGGCAAGAGTATACCGAGAGATAAAGAGAAAACGAAACGGTCCTAACTGGTTCCGACATTATATTCACATTTGTGAAGATCAAAGAGCATGTTGTGACACACGGGCAGGGAAAAACTTCGGGCGTCGGTGGTGAGGTGAACAACGCTCGAGGGTTCTCAAGTAACACCATCCTTGAGGGAGCTAGGCTTTGAAACAAAATGCGTTTGCATACATTAAACTGTAAGAATGTCGGGAGATAGGGAGGGTAATACCGTTGAGTCCCTTGGGAAGTGTGTTTCGGCGATTACGCGGACAGAATTTCTCAACAGAATTTGCCTTCTTGGCGAGATAGTTTACACGTAACACTAGCCTCTTTGCGTATTTTCACAGTCAAAGCCGCTCTCCAGAATACTTCTGTGTTTCAAAGTATTTGAAAGGCAAATTAGGAACATATCTTGAGTGAGTTCCTTCAGAGCTTCGAGCACTGCTACGCCTGAGACGCTGTAACTATCTGAACGTAATGAATTTACCAGTTCTACTTTCAGAAACACATTTTGGGTTCAAGATAATACTCTTAAAATGTGTCAAGAAATTTTTTAAATATTTACACTGCTTAAGGAAACTAATTCAATTTGACAATCATATATTTTTATACTATTGAAATACTATAATCTTTAGATTAAGGTAGTCCTGTTTAAAGTATCCTTGTTCTTAAATTAAATTACCAACATTATATTATTATACATATGCTTTAGTTTTGGCAGTCTATGTATGTTTGTATGTCCTACCGTAGCGCCTAAACTACTGTACCGAGTTTGATGTTTGAGATGTCAATAGATTTGTAATAATGGCCCGGATAACATAGTCTATATGAATTTTATAAAAAATTACGTAGCCGGGTTAGACTTGTGATTTTTTTCTTGTTAAACTGTAAGAACTTAACATTCGTTCAATACATTTTGCATACAATTTATGTTGGAGAAAAATACACAGACAGATTTATTAACAGAAAATTCTGCTGGATAGAAAAAAAAACTTTAAAACCACGAAATCGCGTTCAAAAGTTGTATATAGGTTGGTCTATCTGAAATTGATGTTTACATATTGTTTCTAATTAACTATGTGTATATAAACATAGTCGAGTACGTTATTAAACAAATTACAACAATGAAACACGAGTGCAAATAAAATTAACTATACAAAAGATATTAGCCCCATTTATAAACAGCATTCGGAGTTTGCAATCTGTGTGCAAACACATGAGGCCTCTAGGGAATCCCCGCGGCCTTGTTCGGTTGATGCACGTGCTTGGCCGTCTTGAGACATAACTCAAAAAGTTTAATGTTCCTAAGTCATTACAGAGTTACAAGAAGTGGAAAGTTTGTGTTTTTGTCAAACAAAAGGCTTTAGTACTAATAATACTAATACAGTAGTAAAAAGGTTAACTGTTACAATCTGTTTGTCTAAGAATGTTTATAAAAATATCAATAATGTAGAACCTCTGCGGCCATTATATATAATGTATATTCATTAACTTTTCCAAATGCCATTATTTCAGTTTATAATTGGGTTTTTAAAATTATTAAAATTTTAATAAAACTGAAAAAGAAACAAGGAAAATTAAGTTTATTATTACTCTACATCCAGGGTAAGGGGAAGACTGTATACAGGGGTATACAGTCTTCCCAGGGGTATATACTCTTACACTCGTCACGAAATTTATGAACCATCAAAAGGTTTCATATAGAAATTATAACACATTTCATAAAAAAATCAGGTAAGTTTACCATGAATATAACCTATGTTTTGGTCAAGCGCCAACTTTTTCTTTTTAATTTTATGTGCAGTATCGACCAATTAGGTTTTCAATTAACTACAACTTTTTTTATTTTATGCTTTATTTACGGAGCTTAGTCACAATTTTAACTATGTCGCTCAAACTATAACAACAATTTGTTTTGTACATTTTTCAGATAGGGGAAGATAATATGTTATGATAAGCGAGAGACAAAAGCGGGAGTGTCTTTAAAACCATTGATTAGCGGAATATTGAAAATACAAATCGCAGTTATATAATTCAATTCATATATTATTTTAATTACAGGAAATCTTACAGCTTCTACAGCTTTACAAGCACAATGAAAAGCTTTCACACATAAATATCACTGTTTTCACTATGTAAAATAGGCAAAAAAACATTTGTACAAAGATATACAATAATTAGAAAGAAACGAATTTTTGAATTTAAACAAATATATAAAAGAAAAGAAATCAACTATCTATCAACAGAACTTTCGCTAGTGTTTTTTTTTTAAAATGCGCAACACTTAATCAAACAAGTCAATATTGATTCTCCGACGTTCTCCGTTTTGTTTGTACACTTTTCTCGCTAGAGGTACATAGAGAAGATTTGTTTCTCGTAGAAGGTACACGCAAACTAATAAAAATATTCCTGAGTTGGTTGCGTACCAACTCAAGAAAATCCACTAAACATGACACACAGCGCCGTATAAGAATGTCAGATCCGTTACCTTGGTTCGTATAGTGAGAGAATGTGATATTTTACACAAAAACTAAGGTAGTCAGGTAAGTAGGTATTAGAAAGATATTGTATGTACTTTAAAAAATATTTAGCATTTTCCCAAGGCGGTCAATGTATACATTGTAAATGGGATTCCTTTGTGATGCATATTCGAGGTGACTACGGACAAAATTACAGTACAGAATTTTCATTGCCTTGATTATTCTTAAATTCTAATGGTGGCTTATATCAATATTATTGTAAATAAATCATATAAATTTAACCCTTTAGATGCTTTTTGAATGTACGCTCGACTAATTTGGTTTGTTTAGTATTGGGACAAGGAAGGTTCTTACGGAGAGAAAATACGTAAAAAATGCTAAGAAAATAGTAAATAAAATACTTACTATTTTTTTCTATTCGACTGCGACAGGTCAATAACTTTTGACAGAACGAAGTCTGTTGGGGTAGCTAGTACACAAAATATAAATTTAAGAAGTTAATACACATTTACATGCAATGAATGTCCGAATTCCTTTTCAACAACTGTAAATATGTAAAGCATGATCTTGAAAGTTTGACTACAAGAGAATTTAAACTTAAAAATCTTTGCGTCATACCAAGTTAGGTATTAGAAAAGTCGTCCTGAAGAAAGTTCTAGAGTACAGCCAATTGACACTAGATTTATATATGATGGCTGTTTCTATTATTTTGGATTATTGTTATCTAACACATATGTCATTAAATTAATTAATCAGTGATATTCCATTTATTTACGAGAAGAGAAACTGTTTTTTATAGTATGTGCTGAATCTGATTGTACTGGCACCATCACGCTGTCCATGAACACCTGCAACACAAGTATGTTAGCTCCCCCTTTCAGTTCCCACCAAGAGTCAGCGGGAGTTTGTGCTCTGGTAACTTCACTCAGTCGGGGTAAAGTAACGAACGAATTGGCTAACGCTGGTTTTCTGTAAGACGGTAGTACCACGTGCGAACCGTGACTCACTGTACAATGGAATGGTTATCATCATCATCAAGCAAGAAGGTTTTGGTCTACTATGCCCATCTGGTGACGGATTAAGAATACAGAGTGTCACTACTTCTTTTCATCCCATAAATATGAGCCCATTAAAAACACATTCTCTCTCTATTTCTCTTGTCTTCTAATATTTTATTATTAGTAACTTCTCAATATTAATAAAAAACATTTTTGGTAAACTCTAACATCATTTATTTTAGGCAAAATTACTTTTTCAATGCCAACACACTAAATAATGAAGTACTAAGGTGTTATAACAACCAAACACAATCATAAAGTCGTTATTCTTTATTAACATTACGGAGCGTTTTTGTGATGATTAGAAATGAATTACTAAGTTATCCTTAATGTATTAGACTTGGTTATGTCTGTATCTGAATGGTTTTTATGACACCTTAGCTAAAAACAAGATATTAAAATCTTCGTATAATGTGTTAGTTTTCAGTCGCCTTCCATATGACGTTTGCGTACACATTATATCATCATCATCTCGGCAGAAATATCGGCTATTCTAGACAACTTTGAGGGATAAGTGAAGCCATTTTTCACCTTAGCAGAAGTAGGCTAGGGTAGCTACGGAGAGCGCAAGCCCTGGGGTCACTCAGAACGGGTCATAATGTAAGCAGTAGATTTTAAGGTACACCACAAAAGGTAAAACAATAAAATAACACGTTTTGACAAGTATTCATTCAAGACAATGTTAACAAAACCTGTTGGACGTTTACTGCGAAGCAATAAATTATTTCGTTTCCACGATTGGGATTTTCATGTCTTTAAGACAGTTATTACTGCTGAGGGTGCGTTTATGTCGCGAGTGCAGAACGCAATAACCACTGTAGCGATAAACTTAGTCGACTCTGCGCTGTCATGGGACAAAGGAATACTACTGGGCAGCGGTTCCCCACTAATCTAGACTAGGGTTGCGAGTTAATGTTGAGATTTAAATAATGCTTATCATCTCTAATCTCGATGTCTAGGATTGTAGTTTTTTTTTTATGATAATGTGGTTATGATCACGAAGTATATATTAAATGAAACTATACAATTCTTCACTGTGTGTCGTTTGCCAATAAAAATGAAAGTGCCAACAAAGTTTATAAGCGACAAGTATTTACAGTTATACTCAAACTTAATTAATCAAATATACTAGGATGCATTTGGTATATAATATGGATGATAATAGAAGTAATAATACTGACAATGTAGATACGAGAAGCAAAAGTTCAGTAATAATATGCTCATTTTTACTTCATGTCATGTTTTCTTAACAGGTTCATTGAATAAAAATCGGCCAAGAGCGAGTCGGACTCGCGCACCTAGGGCTCCGTACAAACCTGTTTAATATATTAAATGATGTAACAAAAAAAATATGCTTTTCGTAATTTTTCCTTTCTCTGTGTTATAAGACGTCGTTACGTACCAAATTTCAAGATTCTGAGTACAAAGAAAGTATCCTGTAGCTGTAGTTTGATTTCTTTGCGAGTGTCGAAAATTTGCGGCATAAACGGCTGTTTCTTTTGATTGCTTTGGCTCAGAAGTGTGATTTTTTTAAAGCTCCAAGGGACAGTAGATCTGAATGATAACTTAAAATGAATTTCTTGACTTGACATGACTTGAATGGTCTTGACAGACAGACAGACAAAAATGTAATTCTTTAAGGGTTCCGTTTTTTTTTGAGGTACGGAACCCTAATACTGAAATACTATAACCAAATAACTGAAATTTTAACTCTAGAGTCTTTTTTCTACGCTTTCGTACTTTAGACTTCATTTTAGATCTGAGTAATGTTGCTACAATTGCTTCATATCCAGTAAGTCATACTGCCTCTGTCTATTACAGAAATCAATATTATATTAACACTCTTAAACCATTTCTTTGTGATCAAGAAGCACGATTGTGTCAATATATAAACCTGAAAGCTTAAGAGACAGCCCTGTTGTTGATGGTGTTTACTAGTTTGTATGAACAAGTCTACAAATTCAGTAGATTAAATAAGAAAGTTTCCGAAAAAAATGTTACTTACCCACTCAAACTTTGCTACCGTTTGTCACGTGAGCTCGACTTAAAAACTTTTAGCTAGCTGACAGCCCTGGCTGAACCAATTTAATGTTGTAAATCCATAGGGCACACTTACCTCCCTTGAAACTCATGCGATATTGCGTTTTTTCTAAACCGCAGTGAAGGGGGCGTAAGCATGTGGAGCTATCGTTTTATGTCGTCACGAAAATGCTTCACTGGTAAAATGTTACGAAAAATAAAATGTGTTACGAAGGTTGTTGACTTTTTGTTGTTTCTAGAGCAGCATGCCGTAGTACTTATTGGTTGGATAGCTCTTTGTATTTGGTAAGCGTAATTTTGGAATTGGGAGTTAAATGAATGCAGCTCCACTTTTACTCTTCTTAAAGATATATTTTTATATGACATAAATTATTTTTACTATAAGTTATTTTAATACTGACGAAACGACATCTTCCATCGTACAAAAGTATTACTGTAAAGATAACAGCCATGCAAAACCACAGACGCAGATACTTTTGCTATAAAAAAGATTCCTGTTTTAATAATTGAAAAACTGTACTTGACAAATATATACCAGTATCTGCATATCGAGTCTTTCCACAGTAATAATTTTTTTTTTCTGGTATATTATCTAACCCTAGCGGCCATCTAAGCCTGCGAGCTACAGTTCGTCCTATTTCAAGGAATGTGTTTCAAACAAATCGTAGAACATTATATTTTTGCAGTAATTCTGCCATTCTGGCGATCGAATGCGTATTATACGATGCAGTAGTCCACGTTTTAAAACCTATAATGAACCACTTAATGCAATCACATAGCGATATTATAAGAGATTATAAGAGAGGAAATAAGTAGGAGTGTCACAACTTTTTATTAATTGTGAAATTTCGTGAGTACCCTCAAATATAGTGATAACTAGTTTACCTTCGAATTCAGTTCGAACTCAAGGTTGCGGAGGGCCGATGTCAGTTGTTCCGTAGAAAAGCTTATATTCAGGTAAAACCGGTCGAACTAGTAGCCTAACTACTTGGTAATATAAAATATAGGAAAATATGAAGGAAATAATAAGGACTAGGAAGATGATGATGATTTAATGAGGAATTCTGCAGAAAGAGGAATCTGCAATGAATTTCATGAGAAGTAAACCTGTATAGATGTAAGTAAAAAATTATACTCAAAAGAAAAAGTTGTATGGTATCTCTGAGATTTTTTACTGCGAAAATTGACTGCGCATATGGCCTGGTGGTTGAAACAGTCGCCACGCCGACTCCTAGTGCTAAACTGTTATGGGTACGAACCCCACTTATGTGATTATGACAACACTTGGTGTGATTAAAAATTGTTGTTCTGAGTCTAGGTGTTATTTTTATTCTTTTCATTTATCTTTGTTAAATTCTCCGCGACACAGGATATGCTCCTAGTGTGAAAGATGTTTAAAAAAAATATGTACGAAATTATGTATTTATAAAATTTAAATAATAATAAAGAAAGGTTTAAATAATAATAAAGAAATAAAAAAAATACTATTAAATTTTGACAGAACGAAGTCTGTCCGGGCAGACAGGCATTGGAATAAAAAAAATACCTAAAATTAATAACAAGAATCAGATAAAGTTTACGGAGATATTTTGAAATAAGAACATTGAAATTTACAAGTTATCGCTATATGAAACATGTCAAATGCAAAATAATAAATTATTTTTAAAGTTACTGCTACTAACATATTTTTACTTGTTCCTTACTAAAATGTATTAACGTACAAAAATGAAATTGCTTGCCGCCATAAACAACAATATTAATACTAGATAGCAAGCTTGCCTTCACGCAGAAATTATGGGGCTACGTAAGTTTTGGAAAATATTGAATCGCTCCCGTGGGAGTTCTGCTATTTTTCTCTTAAAACCATAACAAATTTCCACATTACTTACGTCCAGGATAGTCCCCTCACTATCTCTGCCTTTTTCTCTATTTATTGTTCTCTACCCTAAGCTAAGTTATCGAAAATATAATCCCTCTTACGCACGAAAACTTCCACAGCTGATTACTACTTGGTCCTGATAACAGTGGGTTGTAACAATATGGACATGCCTCCTGTTTATGTCATTAAAATACAGTGTCTCTCGATTTTAGATACTTATTCATTTTAATGAACTTTCAAAAATTATAACCAATGTGAACTTACTAATCTCATGTCAACCTTTAACAGCTTTTAAAAGAACATTACTAGATATAGGCGCCTCCTTAGAAAGGAGACTTTGGTCTACTTAACTGCGCTGGCCAGACGGGTTAGTATAAAATTGAATTTAAAGTTTACTTTCTTTTTGCAGTGCTTTTGTCCTCCGTACAAGACCAATAGTATGAATATATATTACCATCATTTACAGCAACTGTTAATACCAGAATAACAATACAAACCAGAAGTTTTCCCTTTTCAATTAAAAAAAATATTATACCATTTAGGTTTACGAATAACTGGTTATTAAGATGAAAAAAATAAAGAAATATGCGTTCGGCATGAGAATCTCATTTTGTTTCTAAAATACTTATTAAAAAGAGTCATAATGATAAACCTGAGAACTCGCACTGTGATTAAAAATATTACCCTCTTTGTAAAGCAGTCGGGTAAAAATACTAGTATGATATTAAACTATCATGTGATTATTGACACGCTACTTAAAAAACTTATATTTTGGTGACAAATAAAAACTTAAAAATTTGTGTGTATTAGATAATCTTTACTCCATAGTTAATAAGTTAGCTTATTTGTCGAAAGAAAGTTACCTTAATACAAAACGCTGAATTAATAAAATCTGTTAACATTTTAACGAGGAGATAAAGAAACATTTATGCAAAAACTTGCAAGCTCTAGTAAATATATTCAGGGCGCGACAGCAACATTGCGAAGTGTTTAGTACCTAATTTCCAAGAGCACTGTAAGTAAAAAGCCTTAAGCAGATCACGTTTTATCGCACAACTTTTACACCCGTTAAAGCCAAATGTTCACCATAAAACAATCGTTATACTTTCATTAGTGGATTGCCCATCCACATTATTATATACGTTAAGAATAATCTGGGGTTATTCTCCAAGTTCCGAGTTGCGGGTAGAGGAATAAAATCCAAGTGTAATCCTCGCGAGATTAATATTATTTTATCGCTAACAATAAATAACGAGTGAATTCAATAGATTCAATAGCCGAGCGCCAAACGGAATTATAAGTTTTTTGAGGCACTAGAAGAAAACTTTCACTGGATTCAATCTGGTCGGGATTTGTTCGGGACGCTTTATATTCCTCTCCTTCAGGTACCGGGTCAAAGTAACTTTATGATCGTATATTTGTTGTCGAACTAGATTTAAAGACTGATAGATAAAACTTATCTTAGGTGCTTTTGAATTCGATGAATAAAACAGTCAGAAATATATTCAAAGTAGATGTAACAATTCTCTTAGGTACTTGTTTCAATATAATAAATAATTATTGTACGTTCCTTATAATTTATCAATATGTTATTTTATTTTAATCATAAAACTTTATTCAAACCCGTGAGACCGGAATGATACCACGGCCTCACAGAAAACCTGTGTGAAAAAGCGTTTGCGCTGTTTTACACTGAGTGAGTGAGGATATCGGAGTTCCATACCCTAACCCCTCCCGCCATCCCCCAAAGGCTGGCAACGCACTTGTAAAACCTTTGGTATCCATGGACGGCGATTATCGCTTACCATCAGACGATATGTATGCACGCTTGCAACCTATACCAAAAAAAATCATGCTTCTTATTAAATTTTGAAGAATAGTCAAGTAATGATGACCGACCTCTCGATAGTCTTGTTGTCTAGTTTATCCCCGCATTTTAAGCACAAAAATGTGTGACTATTTTCTAAAACAAATACTGTTAGTAACTAATTTACAATAATGTATCTTCCTTGCGGTTGATTAACTAATAAATAAATATAAATACAGGGCAAATGAGGTTGTAAGTTTTCATTTCAAAAATTTTAAATAATGTAAGAACACGAATTATTATTTTAAAATAGATTTACTACAATGTTGGCTTAGTGGTTTAAATGGTCATCACTCCGGTTTCTACTACTCCAAGAGTCGTGAGTTTAAATCCTACATGCGACAATACTTTGTATAATCCACAAAATTCTGTCCCGATTCTTGGTGTCATTCGTATGCGTTACATGTTGGTTTGTATAATTGTAATGAATGTCGTATCTCAGTTTTTTTTTAAATTCCTAATCATAAAAACAAGCTGAGATACGATAAAAAAATCTGAAAGTATTAGTTTATTTTATTGCATATTTTAAGGCGAGACAACTCACCTAATTTTTATATACGTTTGTATTACCTGTCTTTAAAAATGCCATATAAAGTCGATTATTTTTTAAATAATATTTTAAAAATTAAAGAAGTACTAAAGACTGTAATGTAAATACATTACATATGATTTTTGTAACAACAAAATTAAGTTGTTGCGTTCTAGCCTATAACACAGCTAACGCTATCAACATCACATCTCATTTTCTATTAACTGTTAGTTTAAATAACGCTGGAATATAAGTTGTTCATAAAGATTATAAAATCAGCCTTTCGATTGCAATTTGTTTATCTACTTAAAGATCAAAAGCAATGGCAAAATAACTTCAAACGGATTCCTGAAACACGCGAAGGAAGACTAAGAGGTGCCATCTTAGATTATATTTGACATTCTACATTTTGTGAAATGCCAGGAAACACCTTGTTCAAGTTGCAAAATTTATTCTAAAGCGAGAGAGATTAACAACATTATTATTATTACTGGTATTACAGAGTTTGGTTGTTCAGGAATCTTCGTTAATAAATCCATATAATTGGTTGTCATAGTATGATATGACCCAATTTATAAAGTGAAAGGTTACTCTTTAATACATATTATTAATGACAGTCATCTAAATATAAAATCAAATTTAAAAACAAGCCTTTTTGAACTCGGCAGGAAAATCGAGTAATTTGTTACAAAATAATACGCGGCCATTCACATCTGGAGCTTATTATGAAAAATTGGCAATTTTCATGTATGTCTTATTTCATGTCGTCACAGGATTGAGTTATAAATCAAGAGCTCTTTTCATTTGTAAGCACAGTATAAAAGGAAAACGACGTCATCATTCCTTTGTAAATTGGGATAGTCCTTTTTGTGAATTTTATAATGTATTTTTGGCCATTATTTTCTATAACAATATTGTGTACCGTGAACAAAAAGATTTTCAGACTTCGCTCCTAATATAGATTATGAAACGCTGAGTAAGTCTACATTTAATGTATAAAAACATTACTACGGGCCTGCGATGAATGATTATATTTTGTATACCAAACCTATATAAACGGATATTATAAATGTGAGGATGTTTGTTACTCTTTCACGCAAAAACTACAGAACGTATTTGGATGAAACTTAACAGTAATATAGCTGATACATCAGAATAACACATAGGCTACCATTTACCGCGATAACCGACATATACGCGGGCGGGGTCACGGGCATAAACTAGTTTTAAATGTTTGTATGATATATGGCGTTGATCTGATTATAAGATTTTGTTCCAATTTTTTTACTGTTATATGTGAAAATTACGCTTTCTTTTGTCTTTTTTATTTTTGTAAAAATAATAATAAATAACAAAAATACTGGAAACTGGAATACTGGGCTATAATATTATTTTTATTCTTTTTAGCTACCTAGTCTATTTCCTTTGTGTACTGGTTGGCACTCAATCCCGCAACCAGTTTATCGCGAGTTCACCTTAACCATTATGCAGTTCGGTTTTTGATTAAACAAGTCTGACGTGGTTTGATTTAAAACAGACTATTTTTAGTAGCTATTTTAGAAGCGCTCATAGCCCAGTTGCACTCGGTGATTAGAAACAATCAGCGAGGGCAAGCAACAACGGCGCGGTCAGTACCTGGATGCGTGACCGCTGGTGGCATGTTACCATGAGCTTCTCCGTGATTCGGCGGTCACGTTAAGCAGTCGGTCCCGGTTGTTATCATAGGATAACAGTCGTAAGGCTTAGTT
Source organism: Hyphantria cunea (assembly GCA_003709505.1). Classification (NCBI taxonomy): domain Eukaryota; kingdom Metazoa; phylum Arthropoda; class Insecta; order Lepidoptera; family Erebidae; genus Hyphantria; species Hyphantria cunea. The sequence goes on along the minus strand of PKRV01000458.1, from coordinate 1,351,561 downwards.
GGAGGCCTTCGGGCGGCCTAAAAACATCCAACGGTAAGATTGCGTAGCCACAACGTTGTCTTGCCAGTCCCCAAGCCGCACTTGGCCAGCGTGGGGACGTATGGCCTTAACCCTCTCCTGAGAGGAGACCCGAGCCCAGCAGTGGGACATTATGGGTTGATGATGATGATTTTTAGTAGATGGCAAAGTAAAAAGTATATTTCTAGAAAACAATGTTGTGTATGTTTGGGAACTCCTTTGCGTTTTACATCCCTTCGTGAAACCATTCTGGTCTGTTTCTGCTAGACTTCTGCAATTAGGGAGGATGGAAGTATTTCTGCGACTTCCGGAGCATGAGCCATCTGCGGAAACTCTCATATTCCCGGCTCCAGTAGCATGGTGGAGAACTAAATCTCTCTTGTTTTCCCTCCGCAATCTCCTATACGAGCATGACTTACTCGCAGAAGGAGGTACCAGTACACACGAGTATCAATTTCTTAAATGACAGATTTAAACTCCGATATTTTTCATGAGTTCGTGCCTCTGTTACAGCCACGCCGTGTCCACAGGAACATTTTCTTGCGTCAACCGGTATAAGAAGGCCCCTCTTGTAGCCGCTCGAAGCCAATCCTCCGTAACGGGGATATTCCGCTGCCATGATATCGTGACTGAATACATTTAGACCTAATTTAGATTTAATCAGACTTATCTAATTGATAATATAATACAATTTATACCTATGCAATAAAGATCTAAGAAGTGGTTAAAGCTAGAGTAAAGTTAGAGTACTGACTATGGCAACGTTGATTTTGAGTATATTTGTAATTTATTATTATATAGTGCTTATGTACTCGTATAATTTATACGTACTCCTTTAAATTTTACTGTTTTTAAACTCTTTCCCTTAAAGGCTTCCTCAGTAAGGAAGCAAATCCATTGTGTTGTGTTAAGTCAACGTACGAGAATCTTTATCTTTATGTCTGATACAATCACATGAAGAATACTTTAACCTTTCAAAACATATAAAAAGAAAGCTGTTTATCCTCAGACGAATGTATTCGTACTTTAACGATAATTTACTTAATCGATTTATTTAAAAAAACAGCAAATTATTTACAACATCCATCAACATTTTGCATTTTATCTACAAATAACTTAAAAAGAGCAAGACCTGTACTTTCTTAGATTACTTCGAAACTTTGAATGAAGTATGTCTATGGCACGTGGCACGCCCCACTGGTTCGTTCACCCCTCATGTGCCGTATAAATATGAAATGCACCCTCACTAAGACAAATTATTTCATTTCCCCGTCTAAAGGGACTTCACGTGACTGCAGGTTTCCATCAAATGTACGAGAGATATAGCACGTCGATTTAGTATAACGATGGTAATATAATGGCGGTTGTTTAACGTGGATGTCATGCTTTTTAGTGTTTCAACAAGTTAATAGCTTGCTTAAGTGCTGTTTGTTTTGTAGTGCTAATGTGTTTGAGGAGTATGATTGCACCGTTGACTAGTGTTCTGGAGAATTATGACTACAAGGATTTAAAGTAACACATAATGGGTGTAAAGTATTTTCTAAATTAGTTTCTTGTATTTTATAGAGGTTTGATGCGCGTCTGACGTGTGTCCACAGACTCTTTGTCTTAAAAAAAAAGTACAATACCATAGTTGCTGGTGAATTTTAGCTTTTAACAGTATTAAACGTATTAAATAATAAAAAAACATAGAGAAACCTTTCATGCTCTGACATTAAACTTGATGTAAGTAGATGGTATTATGACAGTCAAGCTGATACAAGTACATATAAGGAATCAAACGGATATGTTTTTTTAATGGAATAGTTGGCAAACGAGGCAAAATCGCCTGATGGTAAGCGATTACCGCCGCCCATGGACACCCGTAACACCAGAGGTGTCACAAGTGCCTTGCCGGCCTTGAGGGATGGGGAGGGGGAAGGGTTGTATTATGGGCCTCCGGTATCCTCACTCACTCGGTGAAACACAGCGCAGGCGCTGTTTCAAGCCGGTTTTCTGTGAGACCGTGTATCACTCCGGTCGAGCCTGCCCATGCGTGCCGAAGCGTGGCTCTCCCACGTTTTAAATATATATCTAAACTGTACATACACCAGATAATCATTTTTCCAATATTAGCTGCCAAAATTAGTCTACTATGCTTGATCGAAAGAGTGAATAGAAAAGTGGTGGTCATTGCGAATGTGAACAGTGTAGCATGGTAAGTCACACTATGACGGCCTAGTTAGAGACTTACATCTGATCATCAATTAAATACTACATCATATCATCTTACTCATGATAATCACAAAACTACAAGTTTTTTTAAATTAAAATCGAGCCCAGATCCATCAAGAATCTGACTATTACGACTGTCCACTAGATCTTTTGGTTTGTTGTATGTTTCCTCGCTCTATCTTAAGCATGTATTTTAAAAGGCGTTTCAAGTATCCGTTGAAATCTGATCACCTGAAATAAGTTTTAAATTCACATCAATACTCAAACATTGATCTTATTACAGAATGCGTTATAAGTTTTCAGTTGAAACTCCTCTCAGTAATTAATCTCAACTCACAGTCTGTTCGTTAGGTTTCTGCATTATCGAAATTATATTAAACAACATATATTTGACAAACATAATTAATATACAATTACCTATTAGTTAATAAATAAAACAATTTTAGCTAGTGTAGCAATGTAAAAATGTTAAAAAGAAGCGACTTAGCTGAAATTAAATGGAATAAATATTAAAATAAAAATGACTAAATATTAGCTATTACGGAACGTTTAAGTTGTACTGTTGTTGTGTTACTTTTCATGTTGAATTGTCAAACTATGGTTTTGTTTATATTTATTAAAATAATGTTAAATTTTTGTCATAAGTCAGAAGGTTATGGTAGATTTTAATTTAAACAATTTGTTGAATGTGGTTTATAAGTGAATTAATTATTAATTAAGATTAATTGAAGTCAATTGAAATGTGTATAATAAGTAATTCTTTCGTAAATAAAGTAAGTTAATGTAAATATATCGTTGTTATTCGGAAACATCATCATAAAAGATGTTCATTTCCCCTAAAAGACCACTTGAGACTAGCTTGAGCTTGTCTTACGTAAACAGAGATCAAATCTGTCAAAATTTATTCCTGAGAGAAGATTTTAACATAAACATCGGTCCAAGTTATGCTATTCACAAAGATTCACTGATCTATACTGACATGATTAAGGATCAGTGAATCTTGTTTCAAGAGACATTTAATGGTAAAATATCTACCTAAAATTTGTTTCAAAACTATATTCACGACTGAGACGCCTTTTAAAATACGGGTCTTGGTGTCAGTTCACTAGACATGTATTTGAAAGACTATTATAGCGCAAGCGTCCGCCTCGGTGGTGCAGTGGCAGCGTATGCGACTGCTGTGCTTGATGTCTTGGTTTCGATTCCCGGGTCGGACTAAGTGTTTGAATAATATGCAAATATTTGTTTCGGAGTGGGGTGTATTCTACGTTTAATATGTATGTATTTACAATAAAAAAAATATATCAGTATTAATATCAGTTATCTAGTACCCATAGTACAAGCTCTGCTTAGTTTGGGACTAGATGGCGTTGTGTGTTAAAATGTCTGAACATATTTATTATTATTATTATTTATGTATTTACAAAAAACATATTTGTTTTTACATCAGTTATCTAGTACCCAACAAGCTCTGCTTAGTTTAGTAAATTTGTGTGTAAAATGTCCAAAAATATTTATCTATTATTTATTACCTTAAAAGTACAGAAAGTTTAGATAAAGTGACTTTATTCTTATAAATACGATGTACATAAAGGTGACTTGAAAAATTTTACCGGATTTTGTATCATCTCATCTTAACTCAAAGCAAATATCAAAGTTGTTTGTGTGTATATAATAACATCAAGAAACGTTCTTTAAACGCCATAAACCTGTACCTAGGTTTTATTATTACATGATATGATGCAATAGAAAATATTACTACTACGTTTCTTTTTATTAAACATATATTTTAAGGTAGGTTTCTTTTGTTCTTTTGTATGTCTAGACATAATATAAACAGTATTCACTTATTATGGTTTGTGTATTCAGATATAAAGCCTTGTAAAAACATTTTACATATATTAAAAACGTTTGTCTAATAAATAACATTCCTTTTAGGGTTCTATGTAAATAGCTAGCTGGTTAGACATTTTTTCGTAACTTTATTATTTTGTACGAAACCCTTTATTGATTCACAAATTCCCCTGTGAAAATTCTCCCCCTGATTGACTGACAGGGAAATATTTTATGTTTGGATGATAGTGGCAATCTAACATGACTTGCCGCATCTGTTAGAAATATGTTATAAAACTTGATTTTTAAGATATATAATTGGGTTCATCTAATATTAAACGCTTGTAAGAATTCAATTACATGGCAGCAGAAATTTCAAAAACTATGATGCAATAAGATTGTAGCAATGAAAATATTTGAATTATACTTTATTTATGATGTATTTCTTAAAATATATTTCAATCTGTAGTTTATAAAATTCTAACTTATGCCCGCGGCTCTGCTCACGTATAGTTTGTTATCACGGTAAAAGTAGCCAACGACATTTCTCAAGAATAAAATAACTCCATTGTAAATTTCATCTAAATTGGTGCAGCGGTTTCGAATTTATAATATTAGTAAAGATTCTATGAAAACACACAGACTTTATCTAGCGCAATTAACCTTAAATTTTTATTCAAGTTGTTTAAATTTAAGAAAAAGAATTGCAAATATATTTCTTGTGTGTATACTTAATTCTTAGAAACTTTGTTCAAAATAATCATGATAAAATACTGTGTTAGTCAAATTAATTTATACTCGCCGTCAGTTCACACAGCAAAATTTTATTTACCAGCGCGCTGTTTGTCCGAGGCCTAAGAGGGCTTACCAGTTAATTAATTCTTAGCATAATATACATAACAAGGAGCACTAAATTTACATTACTTCCAGCTGTCTAATAAGCTTGCTTGCTGTCTAAGTGAAATTGTTTTGTCCCGGCATACACTTTGTCACAGTCACCGTGAAAACGTCCAAGGAAATTGGCCTCCAGTTCAGGCGAACACAGCCATAATTAGGACTGGCTAATGTCCCAGAAAAACAATTTCATAAAACATCTCATTTCTTGCCGAGGTACGGGGGTCGCATAAAAAGAAATAAGACACTAAATAAACTTCTACTTACACGCTCGAATACTCCTTTATTCGGAGACCGTGATGAAATATGTACATTTATACCGTTGTCAAAGTATTCGACTCGACGGGTTTCATACCGTTTTGCGTGAAAGAACAATTTCCCTACAGCTTGGACATGAATTAAAATTATTTTGGGGCGACAACTGGCAATATTGCAATTCGAATTTCAAGCGTAGTATAAAACGGTATCAACATACATCGTATTTGCACGGGATTAAAGGCTATAATTAATTAAGTTTAACTTGTAAGCGTTTTGGATATTTGACATGGTGTAATACGATTTGCGGCAAGTCAGTCGCAATGCATTGTTCGAAAATATTCATAGTCCGTTGAGTTTGTTCGTGCAAATACAAATAGCTTGTTGTATCGTTCATAGTGCTTGACTTTGTTTTACGTACGGTTCAGTTTTACAGTTTTTCATGTAAAAGTATGATGTAGGAGTAAATAAATTAAGTTATAAAGGGAAATGAATGAATTTATTTCTTTAAACCATTTATGTATTATCGTTTTGGAATAGTACTGTTATTGTCAAAGTCAAAATCTATTTATTTCATTGGACAAAAATTTGGAATCGTTTCTTATGTAGAGACTAGCATCATATATCAATACACACAATAGCAACGATCTGTTTTGTTAAATATTGACCAAAATCAATATGTCATCATCAGCCTATCACAGTCCGCTTCATTAAAATGTATACCTATCGAAAAACTTTTATAGACTTTTGCCTACAACCAATCCTTTCTAAAAGGTTAGTTTTTATGACAAAAAAGGTCAATTTAAGTTAAGGCCACTCTTTTTTATTACGAGATAAATGCAGTAGAAACATTAAGCTCACAACAATATTGTTTTGATGTGTGCCAGTATGTCAGTTATAAAATGTTGTCATTATTTATATAGGAATTAACAAATTTCGAAGTAACAGTTTTATTCCTATCAACTATTAGTGTAATACCCTCTCTCTAAAGAAGTAAGTACTAAAATATTGTAGGCTTTGCTGAAACTGGGTCAAATGGATCAAACCCTATGTAGTTTTTGTTGAACGCAAAAAGTAGTCTGTTGCTGAGCACAACTTGCAAACTTCGATATCCTTTTTATCAACGAAACTTGTCTGACCTATTTGGATGTATAGTTAGATTCATGAGAAGCAAATTTAAAAAGAAAAAATGGAAATTAAGCTCAAAGTTCTGCAATGTTGACGGGGTTTGTTTTATAGTACCCTTTTTTAAAAGGTTTCAATATACATAGATTAGGTGTAAGATGTTGTATTTTAGTGTTCAAGGTATAAATTTAAGTAAATGAAATCAGCATATTTACAGCCAGAGTAAAGTACTCAAGTTTTTAGTTTTATTTGTTGAGCGTAATAGGCTAATTTTAAATTTGAATCATAGTTAAATTGACATTTATGAACAAAAATAAATGTGTCACAGGATTTTTTTACCATTATGATTTAAGGTAATGTAGTAAAATAACTAGATGCAATATATTTAAGAAGAAATAAAAGAAATATCTACTTAATAACAATCTTTGGAACTGTATTCATTTACATACATAAATCTGAAAAATAATATCAATTCAAAAGTAACTCAGTCTGCTTGTTATGTTTTCACGGCTAAACCGATGCACCCATTTCAAGAAATTTAGCATGGAGATACAAGATACAAAATAAATTCTAACTTTAATCTGCTCGAATTTAATCTCCTGANTTTAAAATAATAGCCAGTTATCTGAGAAAATATGATTATAAACCTTGAAGATGTTATTGGCACCCTCGAAAGGCGATGGGCCTAGACAAAATAGCGGGTAAAATGGACCTTTCTAACTATTGTAGTCCTGTATAAAACTGCATAAATAGCTTATGAGTCGCATTTATAAAAACACAAATGTTATTTTCATGTTATTGCTAAGGTTAACTAATGATCATTTTGGCGAATACTAGTTTCATTGATCAATCTCAGGTAATATATCTACTTATGTCTTCATACATACACTTCAAATCCACGTATTAAATTTATACTGTAAATGTGGGATCCATGTTAGAAGATCTGAAAAGCTGTTGAAGGTAATTCTGAAGATGCAGCTCCCTGGTTTCAACACCCCCGGATCTGAATTAACCATAACAAAACGGTACCCAATACATCCATTACTAATTTCAGATAACGCTCACGCACAATTATCTACGGGAACTTATTAAGATAAGCCGGTCACGGATGGCGGCCATTTTTCTTATTGCTCCAAATCGTTATCGATACGAGTGATAGACAGCCCTAGATTATAAGTAATCCTGTTAACGAAATTAGATGGTGTTGTGTACGGGCTGTGGTGTTGTAGGTGGAGTATGTAATTATGTTGGCATTCGGCTGGTATATATGTTCCTCTATGATGGATGACCAGGGCTTGTATCGACTTAGTGAGACTTAGAAACAAGCAGAACCCATATTATTGCACAAAATATGACAGCGAAATATAATATTTCATTATTTTTTTGTAATAATTGTGATGGAAATTGATAATTACAACGGAGTCCAGCTAACTACGCAGGAGATATTAGAGTGCACAAGTGTGTGCGCAAACATAGGTTAGGTGTATGGTCTGTTCTCTCACTCTCACAATTCGATGCGTAATTCACAGCGGAAGTACCTTCAAAACTTACTTATGTATACTAGATAGATATGAGGTAGTCATTATAATGTAACTTAACTAAAAGTTCCAAACTGAAACCCAAAACATTAAATGGCGTTTTGAACAGTCATAATTCCGAGTAAATTATTTACCAGAAAGGTATAACGACCCATTGCGGAAAACCTTGAGTTTTTAACCGATTCGCCTCCAATGTACAATACACCGTAAGCTTCACTGAAGGGATAACAAAAGGAGGTATTTTATTTTCACAGAAAGGAAAATACAACAGAATATACGCGATTAAGGTTTATTTAAACTAGGTAGTCTGAGGATGGTCGCTGTAATGTTTTATTTTGGACTCTATGCTTGAACAATAAACATAAAGTATCTCGATGATCAAGCTTTACTCGGCATTCTTTTTTGTGGATTTTCTAAATTTAAATCCCAGCTAGATCGAATTATTGCCCCCGAAATGAAAATATTTAAGGCTGTTTCCGAGTTTTATTTAAAAATTGTTTAAAGGTATTAGATAGATGTACCTAATACAATTAAAACCTAACCCTACGAAAGAGCGCGTGACTAACATTGAAATATGCAACTGTCGTGCAATGAATGTGATGGCAGCCCAAATCGTACTAACGTTTAGTTATGCCCGGTGCCCTTTGATAATGTGCGTTTATATTGTCTACGGTTGTCGTACATACATGAATACCATCCAATGCATGTTTTGTTAGTAGCCAAAAAACCGTCCAGGTCTAACAGTAATTTCATAGCAGAGACTTAATTTTGCATTAGTATTCATTTTTATAGGTATATCCTTATAAAATGAACATTTTTTTTATTATTTAAATATTATTGCTTATTGACTTTTTTTACTTTTTGAATCATTTTAATCTCTATGTAGTTTTGTATTGCCTACTAACAAAAAACCTACAGTAAAAATCATGTTTTGTAAATTTATCTATCATTATAGCAAATTCTCTATTTGCTATAATGAAAGATATCTTCATTTCAATATTGCATGTATTAATTAAATTCTAGATGGGTCAACTATTTGCAAAGTCACGTTTATTTGTCAGCGCTATTTTGGATTTAACGCAAAACATTTAATTGAATCTGTCATTGATACTTATATAATTAGAAATAAGCATGGTAACTTTTAAATATTCTACCGTTCTTGTCTTCAAATATAATTTATAAGTCAATATGTACTTTTAATGGAGATCTGATGTTTCCACTTTTCCACCATATTTAATTTTACATTACGTAGAACTGATTAAAATGAATTTAGTATTTCCAATACTGTCCGTACTGGTGTACGAGTATGAACATACAACAACATACCCTGCTTCAGAGAAATAAATTACGCAAACAATTAAATATCGGCAATAATGCGAACATGGGGTGCGACAATTTGTCTGGACCGGCCTCGCTGGGGTAGCTGAATGTATACAGGGTGCACATATTTCTTATTTGTTTTTATGACAGTAGCATTTTATGTTCATTTGTAGCCTTAGTTAATTAGCTTTGTCTCTGTAGTCAGAAAAAATATGGCTCAATATTTTCTTTATTTAGGAATGAGTGTCGTTTTTTCGGGATGGAAATTATTTTCTTTTCTGTCATTTATTTTTACACACGCCAACAAAAATGGAACGATATTAAGTGAAATATTGTATGTATTTTTGTATATTATCCTTATTTTTGACATGAAATCCCAATAAGTCATTACCTCACTAAGATATGTTGATATATGTATTAAGTTCCTAAATAATTAAATTAATAAAACGACCAGGTCTTGTATCACAAACTTCTACTTGCTGGGGTACCAGGTACTATGATAATTATTTTCAAGGGAATTAACGCAATCACTTATTTAAAGGTATTACATTCCCCAGGCAACGGCAGGCATGCATGAAGTTTTAAATCGAAAAAGTATATTTGTTGATGGCAAACTATTTTTTAATCGGGGTAGATTATAAACACTTATTACCTATTTTGCTGCCTTCAACATATATTTTAGTAACAAAAGTAGCCTAATATCTTCTTCATGATCTTACCTATCTCTATAAAATACTTATTATTCATATGTTTTTTGTAAAGTGGTACGCTATAACACAATGCTATATTCTTTTATTTTAATCTTGCAAAGATACGTAACAAAATTGAAGATGATAAGTAGATATGCAATATCTTACGCGATGCTTGTGTTGCGGTGCACCCAAAAATAAAGAAATGGCAGTTTTCATTTAAATATACAAAAAGTGCCCTTTAAAAAAATATGTAATTTTAATATACAGAATATGACTTGTCTTAGTATAGATCATCAATCCAGAATTGTCTCATCCTGTGCATACAAAATGTAACACATGCATTGCGTAGTTAATGTAATTATGAGGCCGTAACGTAAACGGTCTCAACTTGTTTCGATTAGAGATTGTCCGCAGGGGTACTCAACATTTGATACTCAACTTTTCTTTTTTAATAAAATATAAATTTGGTATATTGCTATTATTATTTTACTATTTGTTGTTATAATAATAAAATAATTACTTATGAATCATAGTTTTGAACCACTGCCGTTGATCATCGTTTATAGGGCATACTTTAAGTTCTAGTGTCATATAAGACCAAACTTCATATCGATTGTTATTCCTTGATTTTCTTTTCTTTAAAATTTGACGAGACTGAAATATTTTTTATCTAATTGAATGTCTTTTAAACACTTTTGCTAGATTATGTCTGTGTTTATCGATTTTTAAAAAAAGAAGTCATTTCATGAAGTTGTTCAGGCGACTAACCAGAAATTCAAGCAAGTATATGACAACCAAATAGGAGGTTAAATAGAACGTAGCTCTTATTATTAGTATCAAAATGTTTGTTATCAATGTAGCAAATTTGAGGCAAATGCCTGTATTCATTGGAAAAGTTAATGAAAGTTACCCCAAGTCAATGATTCTCTCCCCTGCCTATGACAAGTTAGAATTGTTTACCTTTTGTGTTTTGACTGTATCAAACGAGCTTAACACATCTCAGCCAAGTACATTTCGGTCACATTTCATTTAGATGCTATTTTTTACGAGTATATATTTGAGTATATTATTTTATGTACAGTTTAATCAAGATGTTAATGAAGACAGATTTGATTGGTTTATTAATTTTAACGTAACAGCGCTTTATATGGTCAGCATCGAGCTGCCAGGCGGATTATATAAGGATTAGATAAAGAATGAGAAGGATTCAAAGGACCGGCGGGAGATTTGGTTAATGTTTGTATATTTATGAATAAACTATAACTTTCCTAGAACATTCAAAGCTACAAATACCTCATAAGGTATTTTGGTCATAAGTTCTAACCTATAACGATAATTCGTATTTCGTATTCCGAAATACGAATTATCGTTATAGGTATGTATACTAAATAGTAACTTAGCAATTAATAGAGTTATGCCTGTAGTTGCATCTGCTATAATGGTTCCAGTTAGTTTGCAGTGGGTAATTACTTACTGCAATAGACCAATTAATAAGGGAGGCTGTGCAAAGTGCCAACTATTGTATGTGAACATGGTGTAGAAGGTACTTAAGGGGTTCAATAAAATTGGATAATTACTTTATGGAATTGAAGTACATGAATATAGTTAACAATATCTGACTACTAAAATAAATAAATAAAAAAAATAAACGATAACCGAACATACTGTTATTCATTTTTTAAGTTTTGACTGATTTACTTTAAAACATTTAGTAATAAATATTAAATTTAATTGAATTAATAAGGTAGTAAATCATAAAAAAATCTAAAATATACGTGCTGCGAAAATATTTTTATTCATAGCTTTTGCGGAAGTAAAAAGTTCGGAACACAAAAAGACTTGAGTGAAAAACAGACTGACAACAAAGTGATCCGACCAAACCTACTTTTTTCCTTTTAAGGAAAGGAAAATTCAATTTCAGAGGTAGTTTGATAGAAAGAAAATTATCTACACCCAAATACACGAAATTTTCTGTGCGCGATTTAGACACGCTTTTGTTTATGACTTTAGAGGTTTAGTCAGTAATTCAAATACAGCAAACTTAAAATTCAAAAAGTAAAGTTCAATAAGACGATAAAATACCAATAAATTCGGATTTCATAACATTTACTGGTACTTTTAAATGTGACAGGAATAAACAAAGGCTACTAGGCGGTTTGATTGATTGCATTGATAGTTAGAACTATAAACTAACAGTTACTTTTGACTACGGCATTAGATACATTATGGTTTTACCAACAATTTAAATGATATGATGAGACCAATCGTGTTTTTGTGTTTATGAGACCGAGGACCCAATGGTGCAGAAACATCTTATTAGGCTCCCATAGTGTGGGTCACCATGCTACATGGTTGCATTCTCTGAATTTGCAATGAATATGGTGTCCACTATTGTTGAATTCTGCTCATCTTTTCCATCAAACAAAGTATATTCACTAAAACAGACCCATCCATGAAAAAAAATTGTCCTCATATCTGAGTCTTGTCTAGCGAATGTTATTTAAAGCATAATTCTAACAAAATTAGTCCATTGAACCCTCTATTTTTGCGACTGTCACAAGCACTCTAGCCTGGAGCAATGTCACAACCATAACTACACCTAACATTTGAAATTTAATTGAATTGATAATTCAGAGACTGCGTTAATGGAGAGTCGAACCCGCCTCGGGCAAGCACGTGCCGTATACACCCTTGCTTTTATTGCGTTAGTTTGACGTTAAAAGTGTTTTCAGATAGAAATGCGCTTTCATTAAGTATTCTTTCAAGTTCCAACTACTTTGTTATTCTGCCTATCAATGTACCTCCACAGTAAGAGATTTGAAATACAAGGATAGCTTTTGATGGCAAACGCAATTTAAAGCCAACTTTAGCGTTTCAAATCTAATGGTATATATATGTTTAAAAAAAAGAAAAACTAATCGACTGCCAATTAAACTGACGAAACTTAAATAAATTGTAGAATAAGCAAAACAATTTATCCAATATATCTCCAATTCAATTATTTAGAAAAATAAACGGAAGAACCTAAGCAGAGTCGCTTATTGCAGTAAATCATAGATAATGCTTTGATGAATCATTCGGATTTAATCCTGTTTGCAGATTTCCGCTATAAAGTTTTACCTTGTCAACGTACGAACGCTATTGGGTACTAAACTCATTTTATAAATTATTCAGTTGTAGATATGGTAATGTTATTGGTTGATTCGACAGGACTGTGAGTTAAAGTCATAAATTCTTATCTCATTTTCATATGTCCGTACTCGTATGGGTCACATATTATTTTTTAGCTTACAGCAAACTAATTTTATTTATAGCCAAGTGATTTAAAGTAATGTATACTGACATGTCAATAATGTATTGGAGGGGATCTCAGAAAGGGTAAACAGATGTGTGCCAGAATGTATACCTACATTGATAATATTAACTTAAAAAAAACGCAGCCTAGAAATAAGAAACGTGTGTACGAAATATCGCTAAAACAACGAAACATGATGAGGTATTGTTTGATATGCATGACAGTACTCTAATTTTATAACCATAATGAATAGGCCTTTGAGTTAATTTTGTTCAATCATACATTATTGCAAAACCTAGCACAAAATCAGCTAGATCTTCTATGCACAATTAAAGAGTTTGAGCCAGTTAGGCGTATGATTAGGAAATATAAGATCTATTTTAGAATAGATCTTATATTTCCTATAGAGCTTAGGCTTTTTATATTTTTTCATTTATATAAGTTACGTTACGACACTATCATCAAATATGACATGTTTTAATTACTGCATTACTTAGCTATAATACGTAAAACTAATTTCATATTGAGATTACTTTATCTTGTTCATACATATGTCACATCAACAATCAATCACATTCAACATCACACATGGCGTCACAGAGATGTGTCCAATCACCGCTCCCAAATACATGTGACGATTGAATGGTTCAATACAAAAGGAAAACTAGGTGGCTTACATAATACGTGCAGATTAGAATAGACAGAATCCAGCTATGTTTATTTAAATTAAAATACGATTCATTAAAATTCACCGATTCGATAGCAAACAGATTCCCCAACAACTATTTTTGGACTTGACTATATTCCAAACACAACGGAAACTATTTTTATTATATATGAATAGCGATTTGACAATTGTAACTAAGTTATTGTTTGTGATGTGATAATAATAAATAAACAAGTGATATGGTACAATATATAACGCTTTTTGAACACTTTGTCAATCTAAATTCAAAATTTGCAATATCTAGATTTCAAATTGATGTTTTTCTCTTTTAATTTAATAGATTCAACTTTAAATGTATTTTAAAGGTTTATCCTTTGTAGTCATAGAGTCAAATGGTAGACGAATTAAGGTGTTTCTGGACACTGAAAAGCAGAACCGTAACAGATTATATTTGTCTGACTGAATGCAGATTGTCTCATTTTACGCGGATTAAACTTCAGATATATAAAAAAAGACTCTTTAGCCAATAAAACATAAATGAAAAAAATACGAAAGAAAGAAAAAGAACTCTGTGTTTAAAATATTTGCTAAAAGGTGACCTATGGCCTGCTGACTGTGCCATAAATAAAAAAAAATTGGGGAGTCCCAAACACAACTCACTTTATCTTACATAGTGTATCTTACAGGGAGACGAATGTTCTCGTATAATAGAAGTTTTCCTTGTTTACCACGATTATTAGCTAATGTTGAACTAACACGTGATCTAATGTGACCATTTACTAAACAAATGTAACTTTACTATACATAATACGGGATCTGTGAAATGAGATGCGTAGTCCCCCGGCCGGAGACTGTCACATTCGCAAGAGAGACGAGAATTTTATGCAATTTTGATCTTAGATAAAGTAAGAGGAGGGTGGTGAGGCCTAGATAGCCGCTTTATTTTAATACGAACCGACAACAAATAACGAATAAATATTCCCTTTTTTATTGTTGAGTTGTGACGCGAACACTTTGATTTAGGGTAAGTGAGAGGGGTCGCGGCAAATTGTGGTCGAGATTATTCGGATAGCATCGGGATTTGTATTACAATTGCTGTCAGAAATTCGAGCGGTATCAAGTTTCATCAATATTACGAGAGTATTGACCCGCTATAAAGGATCGGGTTATTACTGCTTTCACGAAATTTATTTCATGGTTTTATCATCTAAACTACTGTTAAGTTTTTACCTGATAAGGAGAAAGGACCCATTGCCGATTTTAACTTTTCAGTTTCACTTTTAATGGGGCTTTTACTTTTAATATATATTTTATGTTACGCGTTTAGTTTTATTTGTATTCTTGAAAATGACTTATACTATGGTTTAGGCAAGTTCAAATTGTAAATAAATTTAGAATCATAGCTTGGATAGAGTTTTTAGTTCATTAGTTTGTAGTACTTTCACCAAAATAATGTGTGTAATTTTACTCGTCATTTTTTGTACACGGTTCTTAGTTAAAAAGGCGGTTACCATTTTCAAATATACGAGCATAGAAAAATAAATTGTCCTGTTTTTAAGTTAATGTTTTGCTTAACTATATGGAAATTCTGCTGCAGTGATAAATATTCTGTACACACATATATTTTCATAGTCGTGGTCGCGTCAAGTAATTAAATCTATAATATTCTTTTGGAAATATTTTATATTTTATAAACAACTTTCTGAGCTCTTTAGCTTAGACCTAAATCTTACGTCGATATGTAAATTTAGATATAATGTGTTAAATTTGTACAAACATTCACTATAGTTGTGCTTACTTTGATAATGTGTTATAATACCTGAAACTTTTACCTATATTTATCATTTTACTATGATGCTCAAGAAATATTAAGAAAGATTATAAACAACAGGGATGATGCCAAATCACTGTAAATTTCAATAATTTTTTAGCCTTCTTACCAAGTGACATACAAATTATCTGTGTATACATGATAATCTAAGATGTTCGTTTTGTTAAAACAATACATATAAACAATTTAATTGGTTTTCGGTCGTGTAAAATATTCAAACCAATAACATATTTGTTAGAATTCACTCTATTAACACGGTCAAACTACTATGAAATAACAAATTAAAACATTGTTATTCTTTCATTACAACACCAGCCAACTAAACAAAACTGAAAGTAAAGCAAATATTGTTTCTGTTATTAGATGACCAAACTAAACAACGCTGTACCCGAGGGGGACCTTACCTCAATGTAGTTCCCTACACGTGTTTCATAGATTCAAAGTTTAAGGCTGCCACCCTTGGTTATAAAAACAATCAGTTCTAGTGCGGGAGAAATAAGAAACAGACGCTTGGTGCTCTGGATACTGGAAGTTCACTTTTTATAAGGGGACCAAAAATTATGTTTCTGTGATATACGACGACACTTCTCTCGGAATTTAAACGTCCCGTTTTCGTAACAGTTACTCACAGTAGGTAGGGTGACCCTCAATAAATTTAGAATAAAGGATTACTACGGAAAATTATTTCTTCTCACACATTTTAAATGTTTTATGATCGGAGTTACGAAATTCTCCAATTATAAAACTGTGGAAATGAACTCTTGCGGGTTTACTCTATGAAAGGGAAGGAAGTTAAAGTTTCATACAGAAAAAAAGTCAGGCTAACTTAGCAAAGTAGATTGTATTACAACATTCACATTTCCAGCAACTTTTCTAATAAAACAAAATATTTGCGCTCACGACGTCGCAGTGGCAAAGTTTATCTAGATCAAACAGTTGGCTATCTCTCCTCCAGATGTTGGTGATAAAGATTGCACGACTGATTCTGTCTTGACCCTAACCGTATTAGAAGTCTCAGTAACTGGAACATGAGAGCCGTTTAATTTAGCAGCTTGTTCCAGTCCGGTCAACTTTGTTTCCGGATTTTAAATCTAAATGTAATGAGTGAATGAGTGCTTGTTTTTCTATTTCGTCAGTCGATGTTAATACAATTTAATATCAATATGTTACTCAATTTGTTTTATGAAATGATGATTTTAGAAGATCATGTATAGGTACAATAATATTTGTATCCATCCTAATTATGAATTGGTACTAAAAATGATAGTATTTAAATAATGTCCAAATAATCCAACAAACGTGGACTCAGTGTTAGTGTTATTAATACTAAAATCATTGATTAATCACAGATAGAAATTTAATCAAAATGTAAAATTTAATATTGTTTTAAGATAGACTTTACAAATTGAGATATAAATATTGATTCAACATTATGTACGTCTATAGAGGAAGGTTTTCAAAGAGCCATGTGACTGTTTCTTCTAAAACATTGAACTGCTGCATTAATGTCAATCGCGTCGTGGATATATGAAGGATACTTATTTGATTCAGTAAAATATCGGACAATACGAACACACATTGCGGACAACGGTTATAGATTGAAAGTCGTACTAACAATGTTTAAAAATACTAGAACCAAGTAATTTTAACTTCTGAAAAATTAATATATCAAATAGTGTTAAATAGGCTGTTTAATAAAAGGAACAACATAGACTTATATTAGGACCCTAGTAGACCCTATTCCTCTCTGTATTATGCTTTATTTTAGACAATAACAAGTTAGCCTTAGGTTAAAATCAGAAAGTCAGATATTTTATGTTCCACAATCGAATATTTTTTTTTGTCAATCAATAACGGTATTGCATTCGTTCTGCCTGCGCCACGCGTTGCCTTAGGGCATACTCTAAAAGTCCTTTGATGCACAACTTCGCTTGTCCATTTGTCGAATGTTCGAACTAATAGAGAAATTCCATTTTAAAACTAAGTTTTATAACCCGAGGGAGTGAGTTTATTGCACATTTTTAATGTCGCAAATGCAGTTTATGGCGTAATCAATTTATCACGGCATCGGGTGTGGCACTTGAAAGGCTTGTAATAAAGGGTAATTTTTATTGTGCAAATTTAATACTTGAAATAAATCTTAAAAATCACAATAACCTCTGTCTGAAGGTACCTTAAATTCTCGAAAATAAAGTATGTGGGAACACTAAAGTATATTGCAAATAGAATTAATGTCTTAATCTAAATTTTAGTCCACAATGCTCATTGTTTTAACACAATGTCGGTATATGCTTTCATAAAATTTTGTAACGACAGAAAGTACATTAAAACAGTTCCATTATACACATCAGAAAGCAGCTTAATTATCTTTTTGACTAATTACGACAAGGACGACGAAACTTCTAATTGAATAATTATTTTTGGAAGACTACGGTCGCCGTAATATTCTTTTTCTTTTAAAAAAAGTTCGGGTCCCCAACGATCTCTAATATCTATGCTAATAATATACACTAATTAAGGATCCCCGACTGTAGCGTTTTTAAGACTTCGAAACGAAAAGATTTTCATTCTGTCATGATCTGTACAATTCTCATTTGTATACTAAATAAGTTTATATATTTAAGTCTAGGAACTAAATTACGATTCCTACCTAAAATTATTTAAAATAATTGGTAAGAATTATTTCTGAAAGTTTAAAAAAATTGTTGACCGATCTTAAGTTTACCTGTGCCTTTGGTATGTTGCATTCTCGCAGCATACACACGGCGTTTCTTTTATATAAGGTCTCACCTACTATATATTGTTAAGTACCCGTAACACATAACCTTTAAAATACTTTATATCCGACATAACCACAGCGTGTTTCAAAATTGTCACGTCACTCTGTCGCCCCTCCTTAACGACGTTTAAGTCAAGAGACATGTCGTCACAAAGTGTATGTAAATTGGTAAATGTAATAAATTGCATTTATTTATCTGGTAATGGGGCTTTAACCCGTAGGGTGGGGCATTGACGGATCGATTCGCCGGATTTGTACAGCTTACCGCCTCAGTTGAGGTGGCTAATTTTGGTATAAATTTCGGTGAATTTACTGGAGCATGTAGTTGTTTAAACAGTTCTCAATACGATATATTACTGTTCGTTTTATTCAGAATGTTTTGAAATTGCTCAAATATAACGGATCCTTTTTTGCTTCAAGTTTTTCAATTTTTTATTTAGTACTAAATTTAGTTTTGAGTAACATTTTAATTTGCCCTGATGTTTTCCATAATTCGGGATTCTTCCCACCCTTAGGCACTCTATTATAATAAAATCAAAAATAATTGTACTGTTCGTGATATTGTGTACAGCATTCAAAGTAGATAAAGATATGATGTTATTCTTCGTTGGGATAATCAAAACACTTATGAACTGGTACAAAATTAACCGGGGTTGCGACATGCGGGCACACTCAAACCTATCTGCAATCGTTATCAAACATTCAGTAGGGGACATATCAGTAGACTATATTACGTATACAAAGCTACTGTTTATAGCAATTAAAATACCTGGGAATACATTGATGCTTATCAATATATATTAATCAAAATTATTTTCGTTATTTAGGTTACTTTCCTTAATTTACAGATATTTTGTTCTATTGTTTAATTGTATTTTTAAAATAAGGAGAACTGTAGTCAAATTTTAATGTATGATTTGGAAAGTATTCCTAAGAACGTACATACATACAAATTCTACATTAAAGAGACTAAGGGATAACAAGGGTAATTAAAGTAGACGAGAGTAGACTAGAGAGTAAGTAAGAATAAGCCTGCGATGCAAGTAATAAACATTGGCAGCAAGAACTTAGGTACGGACGCCTGTAAGACTTTCCCAGAAGTGTTTCTTAAATAATTATTATTTACCTGTGAATGAGTTTATTCAAACTCATATTAAATATATTTCATTATATTCCCATTAATATTTAAGCAAGTGTTAGGCATGGTAACCTATTCTTCAACATGCAGAAATAGTTATTGTGTCGTCGTTCAAATGATTACTAAGACTAGTGGTAGCCCAGTGATCGAAATCCATTACACATATAATACAATAATTCATTTATCATAAATTATATTTTCTAAATTTTTGCACTCCCCCTCAATATAAACTTTAACTATGCCAAATTATTAATATATATCGATGCCGATTTGTTTGTTTTTACAATCTTCTACATGGTTCACTTTTAAGTACGAAATATTTTTGATAACTAGTGCGATAAAAATGATGGTTTGATAAAATGCATTTCACTTTTAATCGCTAATCCAACCACACTGAAGTCATTAGAAATATATTGCTGATTTCAAATCATTTAAACCGAATCGTAAAATATATAATGGTTCATAAGTTATCATTACTTATAATATTTAGGCCTTGAAATTAAACTGCTTTAATGCTAATTTTATCTTTGATACTAAATACCAAAGAAATAATTACTCAATGATCAAGTTTAAGAACTTTGATATAGAGAAATAAAACTCTCAGAAAGAAATACTCTCAATCATCGAAGTAAATATTAAAATTACAATTTCTATTCCAATAGCAAATATATTTCCGACACATAATACGTCCAACTGACCATTACATAATAACGCGCTATCTCAAGCCATATATTTTGCAACATCAGCTATTATTACCGAGCCAAAATTAGTCTCTGTTTGACGCCAACTATCGGGGGATATTAATTAAAACCGAAGTAATTATGCCATGATTATATGCAGAAGCTAATGGGGTTTATCAAATAGCTAATGATGCGTGGACTTGATATCAAAGTTAACTGTTTGGATCATAGACGTGGTTAGGATTATTGTTATATGGTGTTCTTATGATCTATATAGAGCTTTGAGATATTGTGTAATCAATAACTGATAATTAAGGTAGTTCGAAGAGCTGGTGGAGGACATCAGAAGCCGTTGGATGCGGGAAGCGCAATCGGTGCACTTCAGGGTGGCCTACATCCAGTAGTGAACGTCTTTTGGGTGAGATGATGATAAATTCTATGCAGTGGTATTTCAGGTCATATCTAAATTGCATAAAATACTTTTTTAATTATTATATTTCGGTGTTTCCGGACCGACCCGACCTTTAAACCTCAAAGAAAGATCAGACTCCGATCAAAGATCGGCAACCCTCTTGAAACTTTTAATTGAAAGGTTATTCACTCAACATTAAGTAACCTAAATCATAAAAAAAAATATTTCATAGAATGTAATTAATTTATATACAGTCTGATTTTACTTTGAGGTGAGAAAACTTCATCATTCGCTTCAAACTTATTTAAGTTGACGTTTGATTGTAATGTTTTAAATTCGATTGAAGTATTACCTACCGACTTTTCTCGAAAACGATTTGGTGATATGCTGAAGCTGAAAGTGTATGTCGTAGGCAGCAGTAGCCTTTTGTATTATTAGGGACACTGGAACAAACAGAGGTTTAAAGTACGTAAACGTAGTGAATTGTAAGATTATTAAAACTACATTTATCATATACTTTTAAACGAGCAATTCTTCTATATGTATACAATTTGAATCTTCATAAAATGATAATTTTATCCCATTATGCTAATGCGGTGCGAACGATTATTTTGTCTATTTTATATATGCATAAATTTGATACATAGTTTATATATAAAACCACCCAAACAAAATAAAACTCAGTTAGACACTTTTACCTTTGCACATAAGGTGTGTGTGACAAACGAAATATCAAATGCGTCAAATGAAACAAGATTTTTCTCCCCTAAAGGTACCAATTTAGTACGCGACACGTCAATAATATAAAAAGGGGGCTCCATTTTGTTTCCACTGACGCTTGTCTATTCCTGCTCGAATAAGAGGGCTTTTTAAATTCGAAACCATAAAACTTTATGATTTGACGCGAGTGCGTTTGACTTAATATGACATCTAGATTGAAGACTGACAGAAAGTTCTGAAGTAAATGATTACATATACGTTTGACTAGTTTTTGCCCGCGGCCCTGCTCACGTGTGCTATTATGTTGGTAGTGCAGTTAATAGTGTCTAGCTTATTGTTATTTTAGTGTAATCCGTTCAGTAGTTTTTGCATGATAAAGTAACTTATTCATTTATAATATGTAGTTTCATTTATACTGGACGATCGGTATTTTTTTTGATAACTTTTAGTTTTTCTTTATCACCCCTCACCATTTTAACATCACAAAATATTTTACAATATATTGGCACGAAAATAAGAAATCACAATGAACAATCGCATAATATTTTGTCAATCTGATTTGATATTTATCTTATTATCTCATTTATTCAAAAGTGATGTTTTGTTTATTTTTAATTGTAATAGTATTTATGGCGAATAAAACTAATATATATAAACAAAAATTGGTCGCTTAAAGGTAGAAGATAAGTGGAATTTGTGTAAATTACAATTACATTTTTAAACAAATTAAATCTCACAATTCATATACTGCTCACTTCTTTTCCTACTCATACACTTTACCAGATATTATTTTACTTTATATTACCACCCACAAAGGTGTAGAACCATGGTATCCAGATATAGGCTTTTCACTACAACAAATTCGTAATTTACTTATTGAATTATTTGTTATTATATTTACAGAAGCATTTAACGAGCAATTATATAAACTGAACCTCGGTAACGGCTCCAATTTTTGGTGAAATTCAGCAGGCAGGGGGATTCGAGGGCAATAAATCGATCAAGCTAGGATTCATAACTAGAAAATTTACAAAAAAAAATAAATAAATACATATTAATTATATTTTATGAAGCAGTTCTTTCAATAAATACTATGCAATTCTTATGATTTGACTTCAGAAAGAAATTAAATATACTAATTGTAAAAAAATCTCAAGTCTTAAAGACTTTAAATAAAAATCACTCAAAGTTGTTCAGTCGCAAAAAAGCTGTTTGATAACGTTCAGTCCACCAAAAGTTAATCTCGAAGTTAACATTTGTTTTCATGAAATTTCTTTTCTTAATATTCTAAGTTGAACTTACTAAAATGTAGTTTCTTTTATTAAAAATACTTTATTTCTATTTAATTATTCATTCATAGTTGGCTTCTTTAAACAAAGTTGATAGTGGTTTCCCAAATTCCAGCATAAGATATATTGAATTTACTATTTCGTTTTGAATATAATATACATAATATTTTACCAACCTATTTTTATATATATGTATTCGTAATCACCGTTAAAAATGTTTGATTTTGATACCACACTCGATGTATTTTGAAAATTTTTTTTTGAGATTATTTTAGGTAATTTTGTTTTGTTTTTATTTTGATGTACGCAGTGACACTCACAACTAAGAGAAATCTATTAACACCACTCACATAACAATGCGACAAGCCGTTTAGGCTCTAGAGCGTGCCAAAGAAATATACATACATACACTCGAAAAACATAACCCTCCTCGGGTAAAAAGGATTTGTGTTTATTGATGGTTCGTAGAGTTTGTGCCTTCGCAGTGGGAGAGCCACACTTCGGGAGGAATGGGGCGGTTCGACCGGAGTGATACCACGGCCTCACCGAAAACCGGTATGAAACAGCGCTTGCATTGTATTTCACCGAGTGAGTGAGGATACCGGAGGCCCATACCCCAATACCTCCTGCTAACACTCTATCATCCCCCCCCTCATCCTCTAAAGGCCCGTAACGCCTCTGGTGTGCGGGTGTCCATGGGCGGCGGTAATCGCTTACCATCTGCCAATATGTCGGCTCGTTTGCCCACTATTCTATAAAAAAGTAAGCCTATTGATTACAACACAAACTATACTAACTCAGGTTCGTAAACCTGAGTGTAATTTGTCCGGATGGTTGTAGGGAAGTCCGACCTCTAAGTTTATCATGTTTGTAGAAAAAACTTATAAACACATTTACCCTTTACTTAAAAATATGTTTATCTTAACAAGAAAAGCTTTTATAAGTTACAAACAGGATAATGAACTGTTCTTTAAAATTATTAAAAGCAAGCGAATGGATATTCCTTGTTATAACTCTCGCAACGCTTAAAACTATACCCGTAAGAGGTTGCTCTGCTAAAAGGAAAACTGATGGAGTCACCAACTCAATGTTTACTTCACCACTTTTAAATACCCATAGATATTAAAAATTGTTATAAGCATTTTTCTTAAAGAAAACGTCATAAAAAACGTGTACAACGTTACTTTTACTATTTAATTTAATTTTATTAACAAACAAAATCTTTGAAATACTCATAGACATAAAAATTGTTATAAGTATTTTTCTTAAAGAAAAAAACCATAAAAAACGTGTAAAATTTTACTTTTATTATTTAAAATAAGTCTAACAAAGAAAATGCGACAGCTGTTCATTTTCAATACAAACCCTTCAATTTCAAATCAATCAATACAAAAAATTACGAAAGAAAAGGACAAAATCTGCGTGAAACCTAAACCCCGAGTTTCCTTCTCCAAACGATTTTCTTCTTGGGACCCTATCTATAGTAAAATTAACTCAATGTGACCAATATATGGTTTCTTGCAGTTTCTATGCAAGCAGGTGGTACGTTTAGTATCTCCAAACTAGAACTAATGATCAAACTGAACAATTTTCGCCATAATACATAAAAATATATTTGTATATACTCAAACACGGACAGGAACTGCTATCCCTTATCACAGGTTACTACCTAATCTATCAAGGGTGACAGAACTTCACCCAAAAGATTGTATCTATGTTCAAATTGTTGTAAAATTGACAATGCTGTAATACTATATATCTTTTTAAATCTTCCTTTCCTTTTATATAAATTTATTGATCTTGTGAAATTAAAACTTTATATGAAAAGAAAAAAAACATGTGGTAAATCCGCTCTAAAAATTATTTTTATTACAATATTATTTATTTACCATTTATTATGAGTAAATCAGTAGTATTTGTGTATTGGTTGAGTATTAAAATTAGTGATAATTGAAAAAAATAGTTAAAACAATATTTGGAAGGTTTATGTGACCAATAGGGCCTTAATTGTTAATATTTAAATAGTTTTGTGTTTTATGTAACGAACAAAGAAAAATATACTTATACAAAGAATAATACCTTCAAAAGCAATCTAATTTGTTAAGCAAAATGTAATTTTCTGTCAAAAGAAAAACACTGTTCTCGTAAGTTTAACAATTTTATTATATTAAACAAATTATATATACTTCTAAGCTTTTACAGATTATAAAAATTAAAGAGGCGGACAAGTTAACTACAACGTTATCTTTTTTGTACAACCAACAATTACAATAAAAGGAACGTTATGTACGGAAGCAGGCCGGCACGTTTCTATTCACGGTATGGACAGTAATAATAATGATCAGCCTTCCTGTCGCCGCTACGGCTGCTACCATCGGAAACGTTTCACCATTGATTTTTCCGCAAATAATACAGTCTCCAAATTTCATTTCTGTCTTCATTGTTTCCAATGTCACCCCAGATTCACCCCTCGTTCGAACGTCGCATGGTTTTGAGTGCATTAGATTCGCTCAAACACATTCGGCACTCTCGGTTTCCTGGACGTTGGTCGACACGTGACTCCAAATATAAAAGACTTCACGCCTGATCAACTCACCGATATAGATGTGAATGGAATTGCCCTTATTGTATGATATAAAGAGGGTGATTTGAATCAATCCGTGTGGGTTTTGATAAACCCAATTTGTATTAGTATCCAAGAAGTGTTCAGAATTTGCAAGAAATTATCTATAATGTGATGTTAATGATTTATTGACATCAATATATTTTAAAGACGAGTGACTAAATGGATTTTATGGTGACATTTCATGCAAACCTGTTTCGATTCTTTTCACATGGAGCTCTTTCACTGTCGTAATGTGATTAGGTAAGGCCCAATCGCAGTACCCTCTTTCTTGAGGGCGCTAAATAAGATGCGACGTTTTCCGCCTCGGGCACCTTTGATAGTACTTTTTAAAGCTGTGTCACGAATTCCGAACCTCTCTTTTATTGGTCGCCATTATGATAATTACATTAAGGGCCGTCCGTAGCCGATACTTCGTCTTTCGAATTTGTTCTGTTGTTACGGTAAGGCGTTTGCCTCTTGAATATTGATCAGCTCATTTGCGAAAATCGCACCTATTCTCTACGTGACAGTTTTATTCCACAAACATCTTTGGCATTATGTTTCTTAGGATGGCATCAAATTATCAAAAATTAAAAGAAAAAAATCATTCAGTTGATTGACACTCATTTTGTGAAGTTGAATCAGGTCTACGTGCAAATATTAATGTAACATTTTAATTGCTGTTGTTTTTAAAATGCTTAAATTTAGTTCCAATATTCAATTATTTAATACATTAAGATTTTGAACTCAATATGACATTTGAAGTATTATTACAAGCTCATTTATTTACAGTCACCACAAACCTTTACGCATTACTCTAAACCATTATCAACTTTCCGAAAAACAAAGATGTAATCGTATATTTATTTAAATACTTTGGCATATGTAAAGGTATCAAGTAAAATTAAGATATAATATATAAGAATATAAGTATAGTAAATATAAGATAAGTAGTAGTATATAGTAGTATATATAGTAGTATAAGTATAGTAAATATAAGATAAGTAAAGAGACGAATGTTAATTTTATTTATTTAATAATTGTAAACACAGTTTCTTATAGAGCAAACACAATTATAAGTGTATTATTTTGTTTTAAATTAGAAAGCTGAACCGTCTTTAAAGTTTGTTTTACAATTAATTCAAATGAATTCCAAAATTATTGACATTAGATAAACATTTCAAGCTTGACAAAATTCTACGATATCAAAGCACAAACATTCTTGGAATGTCTTTACAGATTTGATTGAATCGTAAAAACAATCAAAAACAAGTTTTTTCAATTAAATTCCATTTGTTTATTCACACGAATTGTATTTGTTTTCGACTGTTAAAATATAGTATTTTGATTCTTTTTTCAATTGCATGCTATTCGTAAACGTTTTATAAACAAATAAATTGTTTGAATGATACTATTTCTTTTTATTGTTATGGTTTCTATTTACCCCATGTTGTAATTTGTTTTTCTAACATTCTGTTATTTGGAACGTGTATTTAATTTTCATGTTTCGTTGGTGAGTGCGAGACCAGAGGCGGAGGCCCAATGATATGGAAACACCTCAATAGGCCGCCATGGTGTAGGTCACCATGCTGCATTGTCGCATTATCTGCATTCGCAATGAGTATGTTGGCTACTACTCTTGGATTTTGCTTATGCTTTCCATCAGGCAGTGTAGATTATCTTCAGCAGGCTCAAATATAAAAAAAAAACATTTAGCATTAAAATTATATTTATAATAGTCAAATTTATCAAATATTCTGTATATATATTTGTTTTATATTGTATACATTGATATATACTCTAATACAAATCAGAAAAACTGGTAAACTCCAATAATTTAATTAATTCGTAGCTTCAGCACTAAATTTTCATTCAGAATTCAGAGTGTGTGTGATCTTTTAATAAAGTTTTTAAAATGTTTGGCATCAATTATTACTCGTCAATTATAATAATTAATTATAAGTCGATATAATTGGGTATTTCTTAATAACTTGAAGGACCGACATCTTTGACAAATTCTATTAGCGTAGAGGATTGCACCAGTAAGCCAATTATTTAATAATTAATATAAAATTTAAGGAGCTTAAAGCGTGCTTTATTGAAATATATTCATTCAATGTTAATATACGTACGTAATTTTAATATTAATTTATTATAAAGCTATGAAATAATTCACTTGGAAAACATTTATCGCTGTTTTTTAGATATGATAGAACAAGTTTAGCACTTGTAACTGCGATAGTCGATTTATTAGTTGTTAGGTGTGCTTTCATGCCTTAATTTCATTGAATTATTATGAAATTGTACACATGTTTTTTAATATACACTACCTTTCATAAAATGATGGAGATCATTACCAGAAGAATATATATATATATATAAGTTTTGTGAGTGTATATATATATATGTGTGTATATATATGTATAATATGAGTGTATATGTGTATATATATATATATATATATATTCAATTCAACTCAATGACAGTAACTTCATAATAGTAAGCGAAGCAGCGGGAAAATGCTAGTACTATATAAAAATAAAAAGATCTGTAAAAAATATTAACAGTCCCAGATCGTGACTAAAGGCATTAAGCGTGTCTTTAAGAAATTTGCATTTGAAATAAAGGCGTCTCCACCCAAATCACATTACCACAAATTTGAGGCCAAAAACGTCGTGTCATTTCGGTGAACATTGGACCACGCCCGTGGAATAATCTGTAAAAGTATTATTACTCTCGTATGAGATTTTGCAAATCATTGTAGGTGCGGCCTGTCATGATCTGTAGAATAAATGGTGGAGAAAATAATATTATTCCTGTATAAATTGTACTCTCAATTGCCGGCACTTGATGGCAATTGTTGAAATATGTTCTAGAATCAAACTCACTTTATACTTATTCCACTGTTTTAATTAACTTTTATCCTGACCAGTTTCGCCCTATCGCAAAGTGAGTTTAATTCTAGAATGTATCATTTCTGTAAATTATGCGTAATTATTAGAAACGTTTAATGTGTATCATTACTTGAATTTTTTAGAATAATATACATCATTGTAACTTTATTGAATTTAATTTATACGTTCAATTCTTTTACATAATGAGGTTGAAAAAGATCCTAATTCGCAAAATCTTACCTCCAAAGCAATGACTGAGCAGGCAAATAGTGCAAATTCACTGTTAAGGAATCAATACACTGTCGTGACGGAAAGAAATAAGGTTATCGATGTAAGCACTTACTTTTGAGATTGGACTTCCAATTTACTAGCTGACCTCTTAAATCATTCTATATATTACTAGGCTGCACTTAAATCTGTTGAGTAGTTTAAAAGTTCTAAGCGAACAGACAACATGAGCCACTTCATTTTATATCATCATACATCAACAACTCATATTATCCAACTGCTGGGCTCGGGTCTCCTTTTAGGAGAGGGTTAAGGTCATACGAATGGACGTATGGCCTTAACCCTCTACTTCATTTTATACTATATAAAAAATTTGTACTAAATAGCGAAGTTATTTTACATTACTTTATACAAATAACGGGTCTGTTGGTCTAGTAGTTAGTAATCCTGACTTAACAATCAGACGCAGTAACAGTGGTGATGAATAGGCTACAATAATTTCTTTTGAGTAGCTACGGTTAGCACAGCAACAATGCCTGAAAAAAAAAATTCTCTTCTTTTATGAAACATTGATTCGGGTTACCTTCAGTCACATTTGATTCGGTTTTTAGGTCGTTGGATAGCCGTAAACTAGTTTTAGTGAGTTAGTTTTAGAAACCAAAAATGAATATTTAATATATAATAAGATTTTGCTGTCTGTCTGTCTGTCTGTCCATCTGTCACCAGGCCGAACCGTGATACTTAGAAGTTGAAATATTTAGACATTTCTGTTTTTGCTATTACAAAAAATATTTAAAAACAGAATAAATTAAATATTAAAGAGGGCTTCCATACAACAAACGTGATTTTATTGTTCATTGTTACTAGATATTGATACGGTTACAGTTAGACGCATGAAATGTATATATAATGGTACGGAACCTTTCCTGCGCTAGTCTGACTCACACTTAGGCGATTCTTTAACGTAAATGATTACCTTGGTTAAGGAGAATTTTTAAGCGTTCTAAAACTAAGACATGACAGAGGTACACTTCAATCATGTAATAATTGAAGACAAACTTATTGATTTGACTATAATTTTTTGAAAGCAAATTATAGGTAAACAAATTTCCAAATGCATCCAATAAGAAAATAAATACATAAATTATTTACTAATTTACTAAATAGAAAATTAATCTAAAAGCATCCTTTGAAAAAGTAAACAAATATTGGCTACCCATCCAAGCAAATGGGACAAATATTTCAAGTGATTTGGTGCCACCAAATTCAAGTGTTTTTGGTTATCCTTTTCATATTAACCATTCACAAGTTCATAACCAATAAGGTGAATAATAAAACAGAAAACTTTAAACTTGTGTTACGATTGTGTTTATTGAGTGTGAATTTGAAAACCACATTAAAACATTATCTATTGTGATGTTAACTTAGAAAACATACATTGGAGAAAATCGAAGTTAATTTACAAGCTCGTTTTTGTTTTCAAATGCAAAATTAAATCCTAAGTATTCTGTCAACGTGAACCTATTTCCTGATACAAAAAGAAGCATAAATTATTGACTGCAATTAAAATAATTTTGTTTTATTAGAGCATGATAATTTATGTTTTTTTACTTCGAGAGAAAGAAATTTGAAGTGGAAGTACTTCAACCCATTCCTTCTCATTCACAGTCTTTATTAGTCTATTGCTAGTGATAGGCATTAGAAAGATTTTGGAGGTTTTGGCCTACTGAACCATCCTGACTAAATGGGTTGGTATACGGTATGTTTGCTGTTCTTCATATTTTGCTCCCTTAATAAGCTCTTACGAGAATGGTGGTAACCATTAAGAACCACTCCAATGATAATAGATCCTAACGATAAGGCTTAAAAAAATTATAGGTAATAACTAATTATTTATTTACTAAGAATTTGTTTCATTTTTGTTCGAATTCAGATAAGGCTTTTTCATGAGGACTGCTTAGGAAAAAGCCTTTTATATACTTGGAAACCTTTAAATTTTATTTCACGGTGTATACTGATGCTTGAAGAAAATCTTTTCTAAGCGACCTAAGAACGTTAAATGAATTTCATGTAGATCAATAGTAACATTTTAAGAAATAAATTAATTTTGTTATCACTTATATAGTAGCCTTTTTTAAAATCATTTTTAAAGAGACATGACATTTTGAAAATAAATATTCCTTTAATATTGTTGTGTTTCATTGATGTCGGTTGTGATTGTACTGGTTACAAACAAACTAAGTATAGCTAGGCTACAGACATATCTAAGATCGGCTGGCTTTGTGAGTCGTGGTCTGAAATAGATACTAAAATACCTTTATACAAGGACCGATAGCGTCCACCTTTCCTTTAGAATGTTTACAAATACTTGACACACTCGCTAGTTTTCTTTTAAACAACCTTCAAATAACTATTTGTTGATAGATGCCCAAGCACGAACAGTTTCGCTTGAAAAACGTACAAAAACTTCTAAAGGGCCCAACTGGATTCCCTTTAAAAACTGTATTTTCTTTTTATATCTAATGAACCGTGAAACTGCGGGCGATTGTTGATGCTGGAAGCTAGCTGCGTAGTTCGTATAAATCTTGGAGCGAAGTTTCATGTTATAAAATATGTTTAATATTGGGTTAAATATCGAGTTTATTGTTAGAAAATTTTCAATAAGTCATAATATAATAGTACCTATTATAAAATAGTATTTAGTACCTTCGACACAGAAAGGCACAAATAGATACGGTAATAATATGTGGTACAAATGAGTACTCTTAGGAAAAATACCTACTTGTAAGTATATATTTTTTTACCGTGGGAGAGCCACGCTTCGGCATGAATGGGCCGGCTCGACCGGAGTGATACCACGGCCTCACAGAAAACCGGTGTGAAAAAGCGCTTACGCTGTGTTTCATTGAGTGAGTGAGGATACCGGAGGCCCATACCCCAATCCAATGCCCCCTATCCCCCTCACCATCCCCCTTCCCCCCAGGCCGCTATAGTGTGGGTCACCATGCTGCATTGTTCTTTTTCGCATTGATGATGGTGACCAACACTCTTGGATTCTGCTCATGCTTTCCATCAGGCAGGACAGAGTCATGTTGGCAGCTTAAACAAAAAAAAAAAATATATATTATGTAGACTGATCATCTAATGGAAATGGACTACTGCTGCTCATGAAAAATTCAGGTTCGTGTAACCTGAGAGTAAGTTCAGTTCTTGAAGATTTGGATGTCGTATCGGTCCAGAAATACCGTAAGTGACAATTTGTCATATAGAATGGTTGTGCGAAACAAATGGTATCTGTAAAAATGCTTGGTGGTGTCATTTATGCTATGTAATGGGAATATATAAGAACATCAAGAGTCTTCGAGACAAATTGGATGAACTGCGAACTGGGCCACGCTCGATATGTCTACGCCAAGAATTTTGATACTAGCTGGGACAATTGAGCGTGTGTGATAGTTAGGTTCTTATACATAAGGTATAAGTCCAAATAACATAAATAAGTTTATAAGTAGTAAAAGCTCAGATTAGATTTTTATCATTAAGTTAGTATATTTCCTTTCAATAAGTTACTACAAGACACTGGATTGATATTAACACTATATAACGTGACTGTCCTCAAATAGTGACCGTGGCGTGATGATAAATAGTGTAAACAAATTTCTTAACCATAAAAAAAGGTATAGGCGGCTAACCCTAAGAGGTGCAACTGTAATATGCTGTTACGGACTTTTTAGAGAACGTTTTAAAGGGTAGAATTCTTTCAAACGTTGGAAGCTCTCAAAAGGAATAATTTCCTCCATTTTTGCAAATTTTTTTTTATTGATACTCCTCTCTTTTTGGTCATAGCGTGATGATATATAGCCTTTTTCGATAACTGGATTATCTAACACTGAAAGAATTTTTCAAATAGGACCAGTACTTCCTAAGATTAGGAAAACATTAGATTAGATTATTTAATCATACAAACTAATTCCTCAGCTTTATAATGTTAGTTTAGATTAAATATCTCTAAGGCAAGTTAATAAAAAGAATTCATTCCTATATGTGCAAGAAAATTATCGCATCTCGAATGAACTGAAATTATCTTGGTAAAACCACCTGTGTCGTAGTATTAATATAAGCAGCCATTATCTAAGCTTTTATTTTTAATTTATTGAACAATATTTTGCTCTTGAAAGCTGTTAGCAAACGAAGTTGAATTTTATTTCCAAGTTTTAACTACACAAATAAGTTCTTAATAACTAAAGCAATGCCATTTTCCCAGTCCGGGTAAACCAACAAAAAATGTCGTACAAAAGAAACGAAGTCCAATTTAAGAGGAAACGGGAACTTATTATTCCTTATTCCATCCTATTTTTCTCAACAAGAGAAACTAATCTAAAGAAAATTTTCGAGTCCCTGTGAAAGAAAATAAGCTTATAAGGAAGTGCAGTTTACTTGCACGGATACTGCCTAGGAATGCCAGCTGGCAACAAACTTTAAATTAAAGTTTCTTAAGGAAATAATATTTTTCACATTTTATTTCGGCCTGTGGCATGTTAATGATTTGTTTTATTTTATAATAATATGCTTACACTTTCCAACTTACAAAACCGCGGATGTGCGTTTATAAATACTGTAAATTACTTCACATATCTATTAGTAATTTCAATGATGCTTTTATATATTTAGAAACATAAACATATAATTCGTATTTATAAGTATTACTAGCTAAGCCCCGCGGTTTTAACAGCGGTACAATATCTCAGATAACACCGCGGGGTGAAGCTAGTTAAAAAAAAAGTAGCCCAAGTTATTCTATAGATCATCAGCTATCTGCCAGTGAAAGTTCAATCAAAATCAGTCTAGCCATTCTTGAAATTAGTCGGAACAAGCAGATAAACAGACCAATATTGTAAAAAGTGTTATTTTTGTATTATATATGTACCATGTATACATAATTTCATTTCTTAAAAAGCTGTTATTTTAATATTACAAACTGACACTGCAATTTTATGTATTTCTGTATATTATATATATATATATTTATTTAATGGCATTTATAATCTAAGCTACAAAATTTCTCAACATGTCATTAGACGTTTGTATATCTAGAATAGGCCCAACTAGAATAAACTTTGTTTAGAATCAGTGATCGAACCAAGAATCAGTATAAAATCCGAGACATGAGTAATCACAAATTTCTAAGATACTTCTAACAGCCTTAAAAGTATTGGACTGGAAAGTATTCATCGTAATTGCGACTGAAATTAAGAATAACATATTTTGTAATTTTGTAATAGTTTAAAAAAAATAAACGGCTTTGGGCCTTTTTAACATTAAGGGCACTGCCATGACTACCACATTAATTCTGTTGCCCGCTGCTACACATAAAATTCCGCTTTGAGAGAAACTGACAAAACCATCATTGTTTATCGATATGGATGATATTGATGTTTTTAAAAATCGATATAGAAATATGCTCGGCCAATTTGATATTGTTTTGATGATATTCATTCATCATTTTTATAAATTTATAATTATAATCAACGGTAAAATCTACTTTTTATTTAACAACTTTTCGCATTAAGCTATGCTTTAAATCAATTTACTTAGTTGTGAAATGAAAATCTTTTAATAAACAAAGTTACCTTCTTCAAGTTTCGCAGTTAATTTTCATTTCGCAGACTCATGTCTTCTCACACAAACTTTCGTTGGTCTAATGAAGTGTAGGTAACTTGATGCTGTGCTCCTGTACTTCTATTTATATTTTTCGATATTCTTTCATTAAATTTCTTGTACAAGTCTTTATATAACATTTAACAGTTTTTAAGCGCACCTTTATTCTTTTCTTGTATTCTATTGACTAAATTAAAAAAATAGAAGTACTTTGGAATCAATTTTAATTAATAATGCTCAGAAACAAAACATTTAAAATACTTGATTGATATGTAACTAACCGACTTCTTTTATGTTTTTGTTTCTTTGATTAATAATACGTCTCATGGTATATGACACAATGAGCAAAATAGAATGTGCTGCATTTTTAATGACGATGATTTAAATAACTACAATTAATATTTTCCAAAAAAAAAATACACATGGCTATACATGGAATAAAAAGGCATACATTCAATTCATATACCTTGTTATCGGTAAGAGAAAATACATTGCAGTGGCAAATAGTGCATTGAACAGAAGAATAAGAATTTTTAATTTCAATGTGCCTTTTTCGCAATGACTTTGATACCACATGCGTGGCGTAAGCATGTGGTATCAAAGTCATTGCTATTGTAAAATTTAATAAAATAAATGTCCGGTTGAGTAGATATATATTTGCATATAACTTATCTAATGTTTTGATAGCTGGATGAAAATTAAAACTAAATTTGCAATGATATGTGATTGAAGCTGCTAACTAATACAGCAAATGCACCTATCGCATAGCTCTTCATGCACCGTTGGGCACCATCGGACGGTAGTACATCTCCCCTATCGCTACATTTATATCATACATTAACTTTAATGGATTGCCCATTTTGTTATTACCTTTATGCTTTATTCTTTTTATTTATTGGCCATTTACGTTATTGGTATATGTGGTTGTTTATCTTTTAATTATGTTTACATTACCAAGTAGAACCTTTTTTCATGACATGAGCTGAGAGTGGATATACAATCTATCCAAATAAATTTACTTGAACTTTCTGTTTATAATTTCAAATTATCAGTTTTTCACTAAATCCAAATGAAAGTATATACGGTACTTACTTCACATAAGCAATATTTAAAATTTTTGTCTGTTTGTTCCGGCTAATCATTGGAACAGCTCGACTGATTTTCTCGAGATTTTCACTGGCAGATAGTTGATGATTTTAGGTTAATTTTTAGACTAGCTTCGTCCCGCGGTGCTACCGACGTTTTTTAGTTTAAAGGTGTAACAAAAACCGCGGGTAACATTGCGGGGCTCAGCTAGCAATACATATTGTGATTGCATACTACAACCCAATTTATTTTAGCAAGCCAGCAAACATATTCAAATTGTGAAAAAAATGATGTCATATATAATTTAAAACACAGAAAAAAAATCGTATTAACAATGCCCTTATATTAATGCCATAACCGTTTTTACAAACAAATATATTAACAGTACATATTTATCTAATCAAACAAAAATAATAATAATAAATGTCTTGTTTTGTCTTATATGCGCGTGATTGTTCTTTAAATTTTAAATTATTTACGTCATAACTCTTTTTCTGAATACATTTATGAAATAAGTAGATTTTCGGTATG
The DNA here is from genome assembly GCA_003709505.1 of Hyphantria cunea. Taxonomy (NCBI): domain Eukaryota; kingdom Metazoa; phylum Arthropoda; class Insecta; order Lepidoptera; family Erebidae; genus Hyphantria; species Hyphantria cunea. The sequence goes on along the minus strand of PKRV01000458.1, from coordinate 1,315,859 downwards.
ATAAACGCTTGGTTTTGGTAAATAATTAACTCACAGTAGATGCAAAATGTAGGCACTAAAGTTGAATACAAAATCTGGGCATAAATGATATTACATTGCTGGGTATAATATATGTAGATACTATCAGAATGTCACATCACTGTTTACTGAGTATAATTATAATGTTGTCGAACGTCCTGAAAAATCACGAAAGGTAATGTACAAAATTTATCGTGTGCTATTTTCCTATAATTGATATATTTAGTCCATCCTGAATATATCTTTTAATCAAGCTCCAATATGGGGTCAGAAGTGGATCCAACGTGGGATCTGAACCCACGCCCTCTATGAGGACCAATCACATCAACACAAGCGCAAACATTATAATGGGTTTTTGGTTTGCTTAACATTTTTGTATCTATTTTCGTATATTCTATTCAACTAGAGATGAAATAGCTTATATTTTCCTGAAAATATTCAATATTGATGTAATATAATACCGATCATAAAAAAGAACACCTTAACTTCTACACAAATCGAAGCGGTTGATAGTGAATATAAAAATTGCTACTACCTACATTCTAGAATTAAAACTACTACCTACTTTTCGTAAGAAGTTTTTTTAGGTATAGACCTGTAGAAAAGACTCCACTCTGCCTAATGGAAAACATAAGCAAAATTGAAAAGTGGTGGTCACCATATTCATTGCGAATCCAAACAATGCAACAATTGAGCATTGTGGCCGTGATGCTTCTGTATTGTTGGGCCTCCGGTCTCGCACTCACCAACGAAATACGACAGCACGAAGGCTGTCATTTTACGTTGATCTTCTGGGCGAGGGTAGTACCGCTCCGGTCAAGCCGACCCGTTTGTGCTGAAATCAGCGTGACTCTACTACCTTGTTACCTATTTATGAATCACAGTTAATAAAAAGGTTTTGGTATATTAACAATGTATATTATTTTTATTTTTATTATTATTAGGTAATGGATAACAACGGAACTTTGTTCAGATATACTATTTAAAAGCGAGTAAAGTTTTCTACAGTTCAGATTAAACAACATATTCGAATTACTTTGCTTTCAACAGTTTAATATTCAATATTGATACGATATAACGATGAAATGTTTATAAACAAGCCTATAGAGGGGTTTGATTTGCATTCTATCGTAAATGCACTTCTACGTAATAGTATTCACTTTACATTCAAAGGATCTATATACCCTTTGCAATATTCTAAATATTAGTTTTAGAACGTTTACCGCCAGCATTCACTTCAGTATTTAAGAACATTTCCTGAAATTGTTATAAAACTACTTTTTCTTACTTTTGATATGGACATCAAACTCATAACAAAAGCAATAGATCTTACTCATTCTATTTAATATTAAAAATGTTCGTTATTTATAATCGAAAAAATTGAAAGGTTTCAAAAGCTTTTTTGTTTTGTATCTGCGAACATTTACTAATAATATATTGCTATCCATTATCTTGAAAGGTTTTCCTTTGGGTAATGATTTCATAATATTTCGACTCTATTCAGAGTACGTAGGGCCGTAAAATAGTGAATTGGAAATTCATTGTACATTCAAAGGGATTGTATACAGTTTTTGTCTCACGGGAAATTATACATTGATATGTAAAAGCAGTATGTCAAAATTTCGTTCCTTGATATTAGTTTTAAGACGTGGTGGAAGAAATATTTATAAAAATACAGCAATAAAGAAGTTTTTATGTATCACAAAGGTGATACATAGTAGCTCTACAATTGTTTCCATGTCTGCAATAAACTACGTATTAAATATACTATCTATTTCCGTATGGTGATCGATTGAAGAGACGGAGTGTCACCAATCTAAAACATATTTTCTAAGAAGAGTGTACCTCCAACAGCAGACTTAATTTATGTTGATAATATTAGAAAATATGTTACATATTTGTATAAGTACTTACAATTGTTAGGATTCCGTAGTTCGGACGTCTCGGAACCCTTATAGTTTGGTCATGTCCGTCGGTCCACCCGTCTGTCTGTTTTTGGCTTACCTTTCAAATGTTTAGTGCCAGAAAGATGAAACTTTGCATGCATATGTGTATTTACCACGGCGAAAAAGTACTAAAATAAAATCACAAAAATATTTTTTTCTAGGATACCTCTCTCACATATAAAGTTGGAATGATATTTTTGCGTCTACCCTATAGTATGGGGTATCATTAAATAGGTCTTTTGATAATACACGATTTTTAATTCAGGTGTCTGTTTGCGCGATATTCAAGAAAAAAACACATTTTTTTGGTAAAACAGGGCGTCCCCCCCCTCTTAAAGTCAAAGAAATGGCTCGAAAATTTTGAAAAAAATCATGTTGGTAGTACATGTGATTAACTTTGAAAGGAAACTATAACGTAAGCCGTTATAGATTACTTTTTTAGTTCAGGTGTATCAGAGGGCTAACAATAAATGTCCTTATTTAGAAAATTTCGACACGCACTTGGCCGGTTTTTTCATGTATATCCGTATATAAGTAGCTTATCCGTAGATAAGTCATAGTATCATTCGCTATATGCCTATACTTATTTTTTTTACTAATTATAACCGTGCAATGGAGGATAATAAAGTTTATGTTTGAAATCGCGTTAAGCGATAAGAACGTCTATCGGACTGGTGTGTTGTCCTGTGTATGTCAGAATAAATAAAATAAATATTTCTGACATCTAACACACAACGCCATCTAGTCCCAAACTAAGCAGAGCTTGTATTATGGGTACTAGACAACTGATATGAATACATAAATACTTTTTTTTTGTAAATACATACATATTATACATAGAAAACACCCAAACTCCGAAACGAATATTTGCAGATCATACAAACATTTGGTCCGACCCAGGATTCGAACCCGAGACCTCATGGACAGCAGTTGCCTACGCTATAACAATTATGAACAGAAAACTTATTTAAAAAAACTGGTTTTGAAAACTATAGGAATTGCTGAACACGCTTATGAATTCTATACTCTACCCATAATTGTAAGTGACATCTTTCAACTTTAACTTTTCTTTATACTTCTCAGGCTTAGCATTTTTTGTATGAAATATAACTCAAGTAAAATTTTTCATTTCTGCGTAATTTTATGATGTAAAGAATGAGCAACTATAGCGAAATTCCCTTTCAACAAATACACGTTGTACTAATCTTGTAGTATAATAAGGTTAAAATATTCAGAATAGATTAAACCCCATTGAACGTTTATCAAATGAATAAAGGTTTACTAAGGGTCAAGTCTGATATTAAAGAATACAAAATTTTTATCTAATTGTGATAATTATTTATGTGTATTAAGGGATATTGGAAACATATATAATACAGAAATATTGTATTTAAAGATACAGACCTCTTAATATCTTCAGGGATATTAGAAGTTTCAGGTTGTATGGTTTTATATTTTGCAATACTGCGGTGTCGTTTTATCACATCGTTCTGATATTGAAGCACGTTTTAATACTAAATTCTTACCGTGGGCCATTTAGCGGACTCGCGTCCTGCTACGTTTTACGGCTCAAGCTTGCATTATTGAAGTACCCCAGTATATGTAAGTGAAGAATCTTAATACATACGTGAAATTATTTATGGGATCTACCCTTGAGACGGTAAGAACGCAGCTTCTACGACTCAGATTAAATCGGTTTGTTTTGATATTTTCATACATTTTCTTTTGAGTATTTATGTACTTTGTGTTTCCTAAGCACCTATAGTATGTATATTTTCATTTTCTTACTGCATTTATAATGAGGAAACAGCAAGAAAGTATTGCTTGGTTTCTTCACTTCGAAATTATAGCATCTTTATGTTCAAATAATGATCAATGAACGGCAATTCAATAGAAAATTATTACACACTTATTGTGTAGTTTAAAATAAGTTATCATTTACTTTCACGTGAACTAAAGGGACCATGTATAATAATTTAGTACCCTTACTTTAACCTGAAATGGTTAGCGTATCAGCACTTATAAACGTTCGTAACGTGACTAAACACATACGTTAAATGTTCACGCGACCGTTAATTTACAATAATTTGTTAATTTTTTTTCCATATCGCACGCAATATTGCGGTGTAGCATGTCAATAATGACATACATTATATTGTTATAATTTTGTTCTCACATTTCACGATAAACTACATGGCCCAAATGATTTCAAATCTGATAAAGCTATTTAGCTTCATTACTGGTACATTTCTTTGGACACGAACATAGAAATCCTTTCATTTACGGAAATTGATAAGCGGCCGAGTTTCGAAGTTGTACAAAAAACTCTGTTGGAAAAAGTTGGTTGGCCTCGCAATTTTTCCCTAACTGTATTTACCTGAGTAATAACTTTGAGAAAAGTTTAGGCCCGCGTGGGAGCGCCGTGGCCAAAACTTCCCGAGGACTATTCGCCAAAAATGGAACTAAATCATATTAATGTAGCCGACGAGTTGCCCGTGGTTGTATTTCTTTAATTTGAATATTGGATCCATGCTTTCCGCTCGGTACTCTGAGTAGATTAAATTTTATGCCGGATGCAACTGTATTCAAATTTTTCATTTGTTTTTTTTTGCGCAACAGTTTATATGCATTTTAATAATTTATGTCAAACATAAATGGTAATTGTATGGTTTTGTTTTAATCTACACGTATTTATCTATCAACCTTCTTAAATTAGATGTTCAAATTTAAACCGGTGTGGCAAACCGCCCTGGGATCTAAAAACTGGCAACTTCGTAATGAAAATCGACGTGTACACAGATTAGAGTTTCGATCACTGGACGCTAAAAGCATGGTGTAAGTCAGATACTTATATATTATATATTTTACCGCATGCAATTGTAGCAGGACTTGTCAAATTAGTACAAAGTCATTGTTTTACTAAATTTCGATACCCTACCTGTACAAAATCCTGTTGATAATTTACTTATATCCATATTTTCAATAAAAGTTGTCACACGGGATTTGTAAAGGATCCAATTTGTCCATCGATTTTAGGTATACTAGAAACACATTCGATAAAAATTAAAATCGTGAAAAAGTCTTCAGACGGGGTGCATAACGATGTATAATATAATACGTTAGAAGAAACACCTATCTTATTTTCAAATGCTGCTAATAAAATTTAAAAAGAATAAGCAGCAATTATATATGAATAAGCAAAGGCTATGGAATAACTCTTCTTAATTTCTCTTCCCGTTGTGTGAAATTCAGGAGAAAGAAAACAAAGTACTGAATAAGGAAAATATTAAATCCGATATAAACAGAACGGACGTCGCTACAACTCTTAATTTGGGCCATTCTCATGTACCGGACAGTTGGACACGTATAATAGAAAGTTATTTCTTGCACTACCGACTGACTTGTTCTATTTCTGCATCCGACATTATAATGAGATAGGAAATATTTGGGTCACTATGCTTCTCGTGACATTTGAAAATAGATTTCCAAATGTGTAGATGTTTTTTTCCTTTGTCATTTATATCAATCGTTTTGTGCGTATGTTACTATTATGTATCCACAATGTCGTCTGTATACAAAATAAAGCGTTTAAGATTAATAGATATATTTTTAAAAATTGGTTAAAAAATTAAATCCAAGTTGATGCTTATTTTTCTACAGAATTTTAGTACCACATGCTTCATTATTATTAGTTCAACTGTGAAGACGTAACAGACAGAGAAATAGTTGTGATAAAGAATGAAATAAATTTAGGTGTCACAGAAGACAAGCTTAGTGCCCTCGAACAGAGACATTAGGCTTGTTTTTTAAATAATGGAAACGAAATGAAATGGTATATAAAAAGGGAAGGAAACGAAATATAGGTTAGGCAGGAAGGTAGTATAGAGTCAAAATATTTGATATAGTGATATGAATTATTGATGTTTATCAGATATAATGAATTGTATGACAACGAAGCAAAATCCTCTAACAATAAATTACACCAACTTCAATCTATATCTTAAAAATCTTTTTGTTAAGAGAAAAGAATAAATTTTAAACTTTAAAGAAGATATTTCAATCCAGTGTCATAACCAATAACTAAAAATGCTTTCACTGTACCTTGAATATTGTAATATTATTAATATACAGAAAAACATTTTTTTAACTTATTTTAAAAGTCTATATTTTAACATCATAGGCCTCTCTCAAGGTTCACCACTACATCATCATCATCTTTGACATTCGATTCTTAATATAAAAAAATGTACTAAATTTTTTATATATTTATTTATGATTTTTTTATTTTATTTCCAAGTTGATAAAACAATGAGAAACCAATTATCTCAACAAAGGTAGCTTAGTTTTTTATCATGATCCATGTTTAAACAGGATTCACGAAAAATCTTGTAAGACTTGCAATCAGGTCGGTGCGAACAATTTATTTCCCTTGAGTGTCGGTACATATGTGCTGACTCTGTGTTCAGACATCTTATTTGTTCAGCTGACGAGCCCCAGGACTAATCCAAGAGGCAGATAGCAAACATTGCATGCAAGTCAGCAAAATTTCCGATTTCAAATTTAATTGCATTTTGTTTTAAATACGTTTTTCTTTCATCTCACGTTATCCAACTCAACGATTTTGTGTATTATACCTATCGCTATGATATATTGTCACATCGACGATGAGTGATGAGTTACCTACCATATTGTTATTATTACATATGTTCTATTGATTCTTGTTCTTTTTATGCCTTTGATTCTTTTTGTGAACGCATATAGAAAAAAAATGGTACGCTGGGTTCTTAAAAGTTAATCACTAAAGTTTTTATATTAAAGTATTAGTTTGTATATTAAGTAAATTTAAGATTATCTAGGTAAATTTTTCGTATCAAAACAAAACAAATACAAAATGATTTTAGGGTTAAACGCGGATAAAATATGTACTTTTTTAGAACAGTAACATTATCCAACTACGATAAACTATGATGATTTCAATATGCGTATAGAAACATTTTTATGTGCTTAAAGCTGTTCATAACATTTTTTTTTGTTCTTTTTTTGCTTTGTATTTTGTTGTTTTTAGTTTCTGGTATCGTCTATGAAACGTAAAAGGTTATTAAGTGAATTTTTACATTTATCTCTTTGTCGTGTGAGAATATAGTGTACCAAATAAAATGCTTGTGAAAATTTGTTAAAACGTTGATATAGATCTGGCTACAAAATAAACATCCAACTTTCGCTTGTTTACTTTAGATGGTCAACTAAAGTTCAACGGATTGCCTTATCTGAATTGTTTTGGATGTTTTCCAACTAGGTATTTGATTCTCTTATTTCTTAACCATTCGTTTCAGTAAATTTAGTTGGTGTGGTGCTTTTGACCCGATTTCGAGTCTCCGCTTCAGAATTTTTATGGTCGTTGCGTTTCAAGACGAGGTTATTTTACGGAACAATGCTAAAGTGCATCTCCGTTTCCTCTCTTGGGTACGCCTTCAAAAATAAACGGAAATTACAGCTTCAATTATTACATCTGTACAAAGAATATTCTATATCAGCATTTAATATAGTCTTGCTGTGTTCAGCAATTCAATTTATTTACGAACTATTTTTCTGTGTATTCTAGTTGTAACAAAAACGTTTTGAAATACCTTGTGGTCAAAATATCTAGATCTAAGTTTGCTATGTAATGTTGCCCTTTTTAAAACATATCCTTACGTTTTGATGCAATGCTATAAAATAAAAGATTACAATAATGATAGTATATCTGACATAGCTGTACAGTATTTTTTTTATCGTCAACTAGTATAAATTAACTAGTACTGAAAATACATTTTTTACATAATATTTAAGTGAACGAACGTTATAACCGTGACCATGGTAATTACATAAGTAATATACAACTGAAAGAAAAACTTAATTTTAATACACTTTTAAATAAATTTTACACTAAATAACGAATTGAATAATATTAGAGTCTAGACACACAGATATCCTTACTTTAGAGTTTTGTACAGTCTGTTTCTTCTAGTTTTATTTCATATATATTATTGTATCCTTTATATACAATATATTGTTATATATAATGCTGTAGAAGCTTTTCAGCATTTGAACCTTAAAGTTTCAATATGCACTAAGCGTATATTGACGTCGAACGAACCCAATTCGATCTCACAAAGGGAAGGGAATTTAATTTATTATTCTAGTATCCGACGAAACGCGTATTGTACCTGCTCGTCTTAAAGTTGCAGCAAGACACTTTAATTTCCCTTGGGTAGTTGCAGAGTGGAGATCATAATTCATGCCGAGTTAGCATTTTGTCAGTTCACATTTGTTGCTTAATATGAACACATGCCTCTTGTTTAAACTTTAATATCTTATTTAGAACGTTTTCTTGTCGGTCTAATTAAGTGCCTTAAACTTACGAAGAGGGCTCGTATTTAGATAGAGAGAGTTTAAACGCTTTTGGGTTGGCAAGGACTGTCAACAAAGCCTTTTGAGACTTCAAATATTTTATATTAACTATGTTTGTGAAAGTTTTAATTGTTCATCTAACCCTTTACGTGACTTCTATAAAAGTAAAGGCAGCTACTTAAGTTCATACTCAAACTTCGTACAATTTTACTATTTATTTTTAAGATATCGTAACTGTAATTGTGGCACAACCATATAATTATTTCGTGATATGTAGTGATATCGTAATAAATAATGCTGCTGCATTCCAAAACCTATTTTTGCAAATATGTGGTATACTTTATAGTGTTGACAAGAATAAGATAGAAGTACGTAGCAGTAGTAAAGATGGACGAAATAAAACTTGACAGCACTACATAACTATGTAGCGCTATCAACAGATTTCATAGACAAAGTAACTACTTTGTCTATGAAATCTGTTTTTCATGATGCAGCCAAAATCCGTAGAAAAATATTTAAAAATTTAACTAAAGGTCTATACGGCTCTGAAACCGGTACTTATAAACAATTAAATTATCACTTCTTTCTGATGGGACATTGATAACCTTATTCGACAGAGTTAATGAAATATAAATGAATACTCTTGCACACCAATTAAAATCTGCTTACATGGTATCCACTAATTGAACACGTACAATGGACTGAATTATTAAGAAATCAATTTGTTACAAGTAGTCTTTGAATTGTTATTTTTAAATAATAAAATAATTACATGTCGGGTTTAGTATCTTAGAGGTTCTTTGTATTTGGGTCTTATTTTAAAATACACTGCTTTTATCACAGTTTTTTCCGCTGAATATTATGATATAATTTTTTTAAAGATTAAACTAATCTGAAAAATCTTCCAATAAACAAAATGAAGACAATGACCAAGTTACTTTCATATTTATTTCATCCTGAATGACCTTTAGTAATGCCATAAGGTGAAACTGGTCAAGTGCAAAGTTTAATAAAAATAGTGGTATAAGTACAAGTGAGTTTGATTCTAGAATGTATACCAACAAGTTCCACCAAGTGCCAACAATCAAGAGTATAAATTTATTTAATTAATTTATTGATTAAAAATACTAAGTGCCTTACATAAAAAACTACCGACACATGACTTTGTTTCGTAGAGAAGTAGATGACATTATTGCAAATTGTCAAACTGCATTTTAAGCTGCACTTTTAGTTTCCTAAAACAGGTAAATAACCTTCGTTGTAACTACAATCTGGACATAAAAGTTGCTTGTTTGCTAGAGACTAATGTTGTAAACAACACTACAAAGCTTCAACGACACTGACTCTTGTTTCAGGTAACACATGCCTCTATGTGCTACAAACACAATGTTTCACAAATACAATGTTGCTTTATTACTTCACCAAAATTTATACAATACAAGAATTGCGCTTTCAAATATTTACTCAGGTTAATTAGTGTACTCGGAGACTGCGGTACACACAGCATACTATTTGTACTTTACCCCTAAAGTTTAATGAATCAATGATTTGGTTTGACCCTCCTGTATGTTGGTTTGTTATTTATTGATGTTGCTAATCAGACAAATGGCTAATCCATTACGTATACAGTCCACTAAAGCTAACCAATGATGTGATGAGTACGGGAATAGCCCGTAAATGGATGCGGCCAATTTGAAAACAGTTTGCAAATGTTATGGAATGTTTTAGTGGTGAGTTTATACGTACAATGATAAACGTTCGATGAAATATGATCACGTATGATGATATACGTACGTACGTTTTTTTATATACTAACATCCATTGCGCTAATGTTTTCAAGATTCCTTTGGAGCTTGCTGCGGTGTTAACTGTACGGTAATGTATCCTCTCATAGGACAAATTGAAAGCTCTTTTTTAAATACCTATTATAAATAGTAATTTATAATAGTAGTTATATGGTGTAAAACTTTATGTCAAATAAATAATTTTATCATAATATTTGATTCAATAAGATTTCACAAGTTTAATTCTATGATTATTTCTTGTTATTTGTACTAAAATGCTACAATTGTGATCTAATACTGTTTTCTTAGATGTATCTGACCTCCAAACTTATGTCAGAATTAAAGTACTTGTTGTGACTGATGTGTACCGCTACGAACAAATGTTTAAAAAACCAAATATCATCGGTTATTTCTTAGTCAGTGCTTTGACATGCCATTTGATTATGCCATGTTATTTTAACAATTCTTTCTCTAAAAAAAGGAAAAGAATTTATATATTTTATATTTAGTTTCCCATCAGTAATCTACTACATTTATTTAATTAAATTGTACAGATTTCCATACTAATTGCTTTTCCCTGTGAATAAATGAAAAGGGTTGAAAAAGTGGAGAATACAAATTCCGTGCAATGCACCAACCTGTCAGGACCACAGCTGTTTTCAGCGCTTAAGCATTAAACTAAAAATCAAAAAGCTACGGAAGGAAAACCTACCTTATACAATACTGACTTCTGAATTCTTATTAAAATATTAAACCTTAAACACTTTTATTACCAAAATTACAAGCATTATTACAGGGTACAAAGCATAATAGAAAGCAACAAAAAATACTTACCTAAAATTATAATAATATCATATGGTACTATAAGGTTAAAGTATGTGACATTTTTTTTTTAACGGGGGAAATCCTCATGGATGTCCTCCGCTCTTGGGAGAGGGCGAAGGGGTCTGTTAGACTTTTACTGACTAAAACCCCCCGGTATTCCTTCCCTCGCCTATGCCAGGGATCATGGGAACTTAAAAGGCATCCGCAAACACCGACTGGTGACGGCCCGCTGCTGCGGACCACATCTCGTCAGTGAGAGGAGGGAGGTATTTGACACCCCTCGAGACCTTAAAGAGGGGGCACAGGAACACTACGCGCCGCCACCTCGAATCCGGTTGGTTGGGGGGACACGAACATCCCCAAGTCCGCCACCCCTGGACCCAGTTAGGGGAGGTCGGCGTATGCCCTCCTCCGACGTCCGGTGCGCCTTCTGCGGACTGAGAGAGAGGTCAAGATCTCCCTCTCCCTTTCCACAGCCTATACTACCGCGTCCCAAGACTTCTCGCCCTCGGCCATAGAACGAACTACGGCCGGTAGCGAGAGGTCACTGCCTACTACAGAGATGAGGGCACGGCGCAGCCCCTCCTAAGCGATATACTCTGCCAGCGTATGCCACGCCGTGTCCTCCCGACAGTCGACGCAGTGGTGACACCGAGCGTCCGGCTCCCTGTCTATGCGACTCAGGAATCGCCCGAAGCAGCCATGTCCGGAGAGAACCTGCGTCACACGGAACGAGAGGGAGCCGTGGCCTCTCCCGAGCCACAGGTCGAGCACTGGCCGGATGGCCTCGAAGGTGACCAGGTCGGCAGAAGGGCTTGAAAGCCTGTCCCGCAATTCCGCCACCAGGACCTCGCTTAGCCATGAATGACGCGGCTCGATNGGTCGGCAGAAGGGCTTGAAAGCCTGTCCCGCAATTCCGCCACCAGGACCTCGCTTAGCCATGAATGACGCGGCTCGATAACTCGCTGCGTCAGTCCATCGCCGTGGGCCCGCGCATCCTCGCGCCACCAATGTAACGCCGCGAGGACTTTTGCCTCCAGTTCCCAGGGCGGAGATCCGGCCAGCACGCAAGCTACCTCGCAGGAGATCGTGCGATAACCCCTTACGCCTCTGACGGCCATCAGCCTTTGCGGCTTCCGCAGAACGGTGATTGAACCGGCCGTCAGGTCGGTCACCGAAATGGGGGCCCCATATAGCTATTGACTGCACGATCCCCTCATACAACCGCCTGCAAGTGGCGTTGGGGTTCATCCCGTTGGGAAGCAGCGTTGACAGTGCCTCAGCCGCGCCCAACAACTTGGGCGCAAGCTGCCGGAAGTGGGGGCCGAAATCCCACCAGCTGTCGAGTACCAGTCCCAAATATTTTAGGGTGGGCTCGACGGCGATACGATGCGGTGTTCCACAGGAGCGGGCCTAAGACCGAACCCTGTGGGACACCGCACGACATGGGGTGCTGGTGTCTGCCATCACGTCCCAGATAGGTGACATACCTCAATGTGACTAGCGCAGATCAACCAAATTATTGATCTGAGGACCTTTGAAGTAGAAACTTAAAAACGATTATTGTCTTGCATTCTGATTTCTAGTAATTCGGATTTCTATTTGATAGTAAGAAAATTAATATGAAACATTTAATTTTAAGAAATATCGTTTTATATTTTATTATGGCTTAAATTAATTACTTAACTTAATTAAAATTTCTTTGAATTCATGTTAAAGCACCCAAAATAATCACATCACATCATATATACTCATGCTAATTCTTAAAACTAATGGATGGTTAAATGTATTTAAACAAAATACTATATAACTAGGAAATACACGAATGCAGATGCGCACCGTCCCACCTTAGTTTGTATTGCACAGCCGAACTCAATTAGCGAGGGAGGATCTCTGATTAGAGAGTTTGCTAGTGAGGCGAAAGTTTTAAGGTAACACCTAAATTTATCGATATTTATTTAAGTTTTCAAATAATTCAATTGAATTTTCACGAATGATAAATCTAGATATTACAGAGGAAAGGTAATTTATCTTCGAAAGCGCTAACAGGCTTAAAGACTAGAAGAAGATTATTAATTTCATTAAACTTTTAATGCTCCATTCCTTATGGGAATATCTACGTCAAGATTTTAAAAACAAATTAAGATCAAACACAAGTTATACTTAGAAAAAAAATTTAATGGTAATTCGTTGCTCACATTCATTTATCATCATCATTAAAAGTTTTTAACAGTCCACTGTTGGATATAAGCCTCTCTTAAGAAAGGAGGATTTGGCCAACTATACCACAATAACCGGATGGGTTGGTATAGCGTTTGTTTCATGTTTTCTTTCTATTTGTTCTGATTTCGTTGTTTGTTCTTAAGTCGATATTACGATACTCATGGGAGGAAAAGGGTTGGTGAAACTCCGTATTTTTAATCTATCACCACACGAATAACACTGACATTCATTAAAAAAATACTACTTTTGATAAATAAACTAAACTAAACAATCACTATCAAACATTTATACATCAAAAATGTTTAATGGCAATGGAAACAATTTAGTGAGCAAATACTAATCCAATAATTTTAAATGTAACATTTAAAATGAGTTTGCCCCATGCCTATTCAACCGTCAAACGCGTAGACAAAGGGTGAAATTGCCGATCGCACTAATTAATAAATCAAGACTTGTCTGGCCAAACCAGTTCGATTCAGACGAAATTATTATTTGAGTTTGGTATACAAAACCCATTATCTGTGATTATTAGACTGTTGTATATTATTTTAATGTCATAAGTATTTAAATTTGAGAGTTACAAATAGAGTTTATATATAATTAAAATGTATCAACATTGTATTAAACATTTTCGAAACAGCAAATTACTGAAACTATTTTATTTTGGAACGAACATAAACTTTAATAAATGAATGTACAACGTTCCCCATCACCACTGAATGTCATCATTAGTTTCCAATATAAAAATGATTGGGGTCCTGGCAAAAATGAAATAATCTCTCTACTTTGCAGATTTATTGATATATCACTGCACAGTATGATCTTATTAGTGCACAGATGAATGCTGCTATCCCTTCACCCTAGACGTACTCATAATATGCATAAGCTTTACAGGGTAAATAAGTAATAAAAATATATGAAAATTTAAAAATTCTTCATCCATAATAAAAGTATATGTCATAAGCCACAAAATGTAGGGTTTTAATTTTTTGCGAACGTTACTTACCGCCTGAAAGCCATCACTCAAATTAACGTCAAGAGACCGCCCGCCGCGACACACATTTCAGAACAAGATAAATCCGAGAGCAAATCTATCTCTTAGGAAGTTTTGCTTTTAATGATTTAACAAAATTATAATTTTGTGAATTCATTAAAAACAGAAGACGTAATAAAGTAAAGTATACAATTTCTTAATTACCTAAGAATTTGTGAATATATTTAGAGAAGCTTATTACTCTATACATTTAGTAATTTAATTTCTCTTTAAGATTTAGAGAAAGAATTTTCTTTGGAATTAAATTTAAAAGTATAGCTACGATTATTTGTTTAACAAGCTTTTGGAAGTAGTGAACCTAAATTTTAGAAGGAATATTTATTTCGATTTTATTTTTATAAATAAGGTATTTATTATGCTAACCTAATACCCGCCTTATTGATCATGATTATCATCATTATTATCTATATATTATCTTAACTAGTATTATCATCATGTAATTAAACATAATCGTTGCCGAAATACAAGATTCTAGAAATATAAATAATAATACACGTATTTTTCTTTAAAAATAATTTCCATCGGTTAGAATCATGTTTAATCTACTACGAAAAAAGATAGTATTTAACAAAAAAACTCAATATCACAATTTTTATCATTTCACGCGAAGAAACAAACAGAAACTATTTTATAATATTACTTAAGATAAAATTGATTATACGGTGGCACTCTATTAACGTCACCCTTGGTCTGTCCAGGAGGTCCTTTCAAATATCAATTATGTCTACGCCGCACTCAGACAACGTTGATTAATTAATTAGGGTCTCGTGCAATTATGTCTTTTGTTGGCGTTTACGTCTTTGTGTTATGATAAGTTAAGAATATTAAAAGCCCAATAAGCATTAATTGGTTAATTGATAAATTTTAATTATAGAAGTCATAGAAATTTCTCTTCCTCTTAGAAGTTTGATACTCGCCTTTTATAATCTTACGACTTATTGAGTAAATTTTCAATCACAATTTAATATGTATGGTATTAACTTATTTTAATGTTAGAGAATGAATTCATTGTTTTAGTGTTTATTATTACTACAGTTTTATGTGGATAATATCAACGAAAACAGGAAAACAATGAATGATAAAAATAAAGATCAAGTAATTATAATCACATTTTCATTTGAAACTTTTTCGTAGTTTTATTGACATAATCATCATCATCAGCCTATCGCAGTCCACTGCTGGACGTAGGCCTCTCCAATCTCACGCCACTTAGTTCGATCTATGGCTTCTCGCATCCAGCTCCTGCCAGCCGTCTTGCGCAAATCATCGCTCCACCTGGCTTGTGGACGTCCTACACTACGTTTGCCGAGACGCGGTCTCCACTCAAGAACTCGTTTACCCCAACGGTTATCGGTTCTTCGGCAAATGTGGCCAGCCCACTGCCACTTCAGCTTGCTAATCCTGTGGGCTACGTCGATGACCCTGGTTCTTTGTCGGATCACCTCGTTTCTAATGCGATCCCTTAGAGAAACGCCGAGCATATACCTCTCCATTGCACGCTGAGCGACTTTAAACTTATGGACCAGTCGAACCGTAAGTGTCCACGTTTCGGCTCCGTAAGTCATTACGGGTAGGACGCACGCATTGAAGACTTTCGTCTTTAGGCACTGTGGGATCGATGATGAGAAGACCCGACGAAGTTTCCCAAACGCTGCCCAACCTAGCTGGATTCTTCTGTTCACCTCGTCCTCAAAGCTGTTTCTACCTAACTGCAAAGCCTGCCCGAGGTATACATATTTTTGAACAACTTCGAGAACGGCACCGTGTACCGCAACCGGTTCCGGTAGTACATGTTCATTGAACATGACCTTGGTCTTGTCGAAGTTCATCCGTAGGCCGATGCGCACAGACGAGTCAGCCAGGTCGTTCAGCATCTGTTGTAGGTCCTGCAACGTCTCTGCCATGATGACGATGTCATCTGCAAATCGCAAGTGAGAGATGTATTCGCCATTGATGTTGATACCGCGCCTTTTCCAGTGCAGCGTCTTAAACAGGTCCTCCATTGCATTAGTGAATAATTTCGGGGATATAACGTCCCCTTGCCTCACTCCTCGATCCTCTTTCATATTTGATCGATTGAAATAATATGTTAATCAAATAACAAAAACTGATAAAGCATAAAGCAAGAGTACATTAACTGAGTAGCAGTTTTAGTAGAGTTTGGGAATCATGTCATCATTACTGTCATGTGTGTTACAGTCATGGGGTCATTACTTCGGACGTATGGCCTTAACCTTCTCCTGAGAGGAGACCCGAGCCCAGCAGTGGGACATTATGGGTTGTTGTTGGTTTGTATGTTTTGTTGATCATTACTTCTTAGTAACGGTACTTACGTACTTTTACTAAGAAGTAATGATGATGAAGGAATAATGATTAAAAATACGTGTAATTAAAAAGAGAAGAGAAGACGACTTGGAAATAAGGACACTCCCAATTCATTTGTTCTTTTTTTCATGTTGGTTACCTGATATTTAAGGCACACTCTTTACTTCTTTCTTCTTTCAATATTTTTTTTCTACTTCCAATAATAATACTTTAGCATAACTTATTGGGCGTAAAGAACTTAGTGACACTTTTTTGAAAATTATTTTTTGTACTGCTTCAATAAAGAAGAGTATAGATGAGTATGTAATAATTTCACACATTCTCATCTATGCAAATATTTGTATTATTTTTAAAGATAAATATGTTATTGTACACTTAAATTCCTACTATGCAATAAATCTGTATGCTCCGTTCGAACAAAAGACTTCAATTTCAACACATCGCCCATACGACAATGTAATGATTTCCCCTAATCGTTGATAAGCTCATTGTGACACTGCAATTGTACACTATAGCCAGTCTCTGTAGCCGTATATGCATTCTATATTGGCAATGTTCTGTGCAAGACACCATGCGTGTTTATGACGGGATAATGGCTCACACCCTTATTTTACCGAAATTGAGAATATTAAATGACAGTGAAGAAAAATATTTATATAAACAAAACTGATTGATACCAACTTTTAGTGTGATTATTTTTGTAACAATTGTAGGACTTATAATTAATTAAAACATGGAAACTGGAATTTGTACCTGTCATAGATCTGTATTGCAAATTCATTAAGTGTGCCTTTTTGCTCTAAATATGCTACTGAGACAGCGATTAACTATATTTAGTCTAGCCATAAATACTGTTCCAACTAAATATACAGAAATTATTACTTTTAAATTTGGAATCTGTAATTTTTACACGGTTGTTCATTGTGTTTTCTTATTTTGGTGCCAATATACTGTTTCTGGACGAGGCGGGCAAATTTTTTGAGAGGAAACTCTCTGCCCGTATCGTCCAGCACCTCTGCGAGTTCGAACGCCTAACCCGAATTCCGAGAGGGGCGTTCGACGATCGATGCCGTGTTGTGCCTTAGGGCCGTGATCGAACAGGTGTGGCGGCGTGCTGTTGGCGGTGTAGTTGGACATCGCCAACGGATTCAATAGTCTGCCATTTACCTGCATTGGAGAAGCACTCCACAGCCCGGGTGCCAGAGTACCTAAGACAGCTAGTGGCAGACTATTTAAAAAAGGCGTACCGTCATGTACGAGGACATAGAGGGCAACTTGAGGCGACCACCCATGTTATACGGCGTTCCGCAGGGGCCTGTCCTTGAACCACTCCTGTGGAACGTGGGGTTCGACTGGATCCTTATAAGTTGTCTCCCCCCCGGGCTGAACGTCATTTGTTACGCCGATGACACTTTTTCGGGGGCAAATTTACAAGAGGAGCCGCGCCGGGCCACCAGCAGTGTCTCTTTGGTTGGGCGCATTGAGGCACTGTGCCTAAGGGTGGCCCTGGATATAAAGAAGGCCCTATTGTTACATGGGCCCCGTTGTGGTTCGCCTCCCTGCGCCTCCATGGAGGTCAACTCGGTCCTCGTACCAGTTCGGACCCAAATGAAGTATCTGGGTCTGATAGTCCACGATACGTGATTCTTCGAGGAGCACTTCCAACATCTTGATCCGAAGCTGGTTGACGCTGCCTCTGCCCTTAGGCAGATTTTGCCCAATTTGGGTGCAGCCAGCGCCGCAACATGACGGTTTTACACGTGGGTGTGTGTGTGTACCGGAGTGGGTGGCGGCTCTGATAGCCCAGAATAGGGCGCACCTCTGGCGTCCCCAGAGGGTATTGGCAGTCAGGGCCATAAGCGGTTACCGCACCGTATTGAACGACGTAGCGTCCGCTTGACCGGAACTCTACTGTGGATGGATTGGAGGCATAAGTGCTCGCCGAAGTTTATCAACGGGTGGATGAATTTCGGACGAAGAACGGCTTTCGCCCTTAGCCCGAAGAGGTACGCGAGTAGCGTGAAGCCGCTCGTCGAGCCAAGGGGGCTCACTGGTCGTCCCGGCTGAAGACTCCACGCTCTAATTTTGCCGCCGCCGTTTAGGTTCTCCAGCCGATCCGCGAGTGGGTAGGACAGCAGCACGGAACTCTTTCCTTCCGAGTGACGCAGGTCATTTCCGGGCACGGTTGCTTCGGAAAGTAACTGCACTCGGTCGTTAGGATTGAACTGAGTCCTGCCTGCCATCACTGCGACTGCAATGAAGATAGCATAGGCACCAGCCTATGCTATCTTCATTGCACGCCCAAGCAGGGCAAACAACCAGGTTTGCCCTGCTTGGGCGTCGCAGCCCCATCGGACCCTCACCGCAGTCATCGGATGAGACCTTTCGCTACCGGCCGTCACACACTCCATGGCCGGTAGCGACAGCTGTTTTACTGCCATCGCAACCTTCTGCGAAGACGTAATTTCGCAGAAGGAGGCAGTAGAGAGTGCCCGGGAAGACGACCTCGACTCGGACCTGATTCGGGAGGCGCGCCTTTCGGCGTCTCATGCCGCCGGAGTGTGGCTGAGGATGAAGGGGATGGGATGAACGGTTTTCCTTTCCATCCGCTTAAGTGGCCAGCTTTGAAGGGCGACGTACGCGTGTGGCGTAAGTCGCCTAAATAGAGATTTTACCAGCAGACGGTGCCCGTATCAGTGCGGGCAGGCGATGGGAGGGGTCTGGATTAGTTGATAGTAGCAGTTCCTGGATTTCTCACTTCCCAGGCGCAGAGTTGCACACCGCGTGAGTTTAGTCGGTCCGATTCCGACACATCACTCCGCCGCAGGCCCCGGTGGGGTGACGGACCGTAGGGGTTTCCACTCGTAAAAAAAGGCCTATCCAAATCAATCACATCACGCATAAAATTATATTGCCGATAATTTTATCCTTGGCTTGACCATCTTGCTTATGATAGATTTAGTATAAAACAATTTTCAATTAAAATGTCTTGAAAGTAAATACAATTCATTCAACTATAACATACAGAAAATAATACAAAAATGAACTTTTCCCGTACAGTTCTCACAATCATGAAAATGTCACGACCAGTTACTCTCCACTATAAATATTTTATTTTACCTTCTCAAGATCTTGCACGAAAAGAACGACCTTTAAATAAATCAAAAAAAGAAACAAGATTTTTATCTTGAAGTCGTTTTAATAAAATGCTGTAGTACCGTTTTCTTCTAAGAAATATTCCGATAAGTTTCGATAAAGGCTACGAAGGCGCGGGTTCTGATTTCCTTTCATTTCCTTTTAGGAAACTTAAATAGAACTGAGATTTCCTTGACGACGGGGCACCGAATCAATTATTTGTGTTACGAAACTTTCCTTCGATTTGGTATCCATATAATAGTGTTGCCTAGTTTTTGTTATTTCTCATAATACTTTTGTTTTGTTTAGATAAATGTTTACCAATTAAGCCTAGTTGATATGTTACCGAAAAGTTTGATACTCAGACAAAATATTTTTATTGGCTGACGATATTGCGCCAAACAGCTATTAATACATCTATCAATAATTCATTGAATATTTTCTGTTGTGACGCTATTAAATCAAACGAGCTTAATTTGATCAGCATTTTCCAGTCATCAGGGTAGTACAAATAAAATTTGCAAACAATTAAATGTTTAACGATCGTGCCTTCGGCTGAACGCGTGCGTATCAAGCCCTCGCGGAGCTTACTGTAAATCTTAAAAATATAAATGACAGTGCATCATGAAATTCACTGTGGCAGACACAAAACATGTATCTATAGAGTTTGTGTGTATAATACGCGCCAGAAATGCAGTACCACACCTATTGGCAATATGTAAGTAGTAGTGACATTTAGTCCTAAAATGAAAATTTAATACTATAAGAAAGGTCCCCAGTAAGCTGTAGAAAAGGAATTTTCTTAACGTTTTGACTTCTTCTTTTTTTTGGTTTTCGATCATATTATGATCGTAGTTATAGTAGTTATAAATATTGTGTGATTGTTCCTGTTGTACCATTTCGTACTATGTACATACAATACAGATAAATAAATAAAAAATATATATTAAGCAACACAAAAAAAAAGGGGTGGGGCCCTCTAAAAAATGTAGTTTCTGAAATACTGTTATCATCGTATGTTATAAAATATAATTACAATATTCTTTGACTACACAAAACCCTTTAAAGCACAAAGACATGTTATAAGTAGCTGTAAATGAATTAAAAAGGTGGAGGACGTCAAAATGGAGGTGAAGGAAGTTTGCAAGTGGCTCGTCAGCAAATTATAGCCTAACTTGTGCGGGCCGTGGGGACACAACTTCTCAGCGTAAGACTAAACTTTCTGTGATACAAACTTATGATTTCCATTAAATTCTGCTTCACAATCCAGAATTAATCTAAGTGACTTGACAGAGATATTTATATGCACTATTTGTTTTTATAAATATTACTACATATGTATATTATGAAGACTCGTCGCCATTTCCTTCATGTACGGTTAGTTAAGAAATAGATAAAAAAATATTTTACTGTATACTAAATTAAAAAATTTAGAAGGAACATCTGATTAGACATTCTGTAGATACTCAAAATAATTGTATTTTGACTTTGCTTGGAAATCCAACAACGAAAAGGATCACATTTCAATTTATATGACACTCATCTTTTATTTGACGAATGCAAGTATCAAAACTGTTTTTTGCTATAATGGCTTAAAATATTCCATTTGAATTGACAAATATTACATATCCTCCCTTTTTTATGGAATAGAGGGCAAACGAACAGACCTATCACCTGATGGTAAGCGATTACCGCCGCCCTTTGGTATCCTCATTCACTCGGTGAAATGCACGCGCAGGGACTGTTTCACAGCGGTTTTCTGTAAGGCACGGCCTAATTAAGACTGCAACGGGTATAAAGGGTACTAAGAGAGTCTATTATCGAGCACTACGCCTAAATATTTTATCTTAGTTGCCTTACAAATATTAGGACAGCTGCAATTGTTCCCGCAATCACTCTTACATGTATGTATAATAATACCAAAATCATCCACCGGTTCACCTCGTTTGGAGATATAAAATTTGTTTTTGAGGTATTTAACGTCAGGAAGTTGGAATTTAGCCATTGAGAAACATGAGTCATACCTGTTTCAGTGTGATATAACAGCCGGGCCGCTCAACTATACAATAGAATAAACAAACGGCTAAATATACACATAAAAACCTTTTATGATTGCAAAAAGTCATTTATTAAATGGATAAAACCACTTACATATGAAGACACAGAAGCATTGTTACAATACGGAGAATGATTCATGTATATATGTACTTATAAGTACAAACACACAGAAACACAAAAACACACACGCACACACACACACACAAACACACACACACACACACACACATGTGCAAGCGATGTATTAACAGTTTAGTAATGTTTTATGGTGTTAATAATTAAGTTGTGTTTAATGTGGAGGAGCAGAGTCTTCTACTACATGCATTATTTGCCGAAAAGAAGATTCTGAACACTATTTTTTGTAAACAAATTATTTAACATAATAAAAAAATGTTATTTATTATTATATTATATTACAGTAATAGTTTAGTTCGAGCGGCGGTATTTACGTCGGTATTTGGCCAGCCAAATTCAACGCTTCATAGGAATTTAGGGTTCTCCACAAAATCTAACTCCGCTATAGGTATCAGTCGAGAATCAATATAATATTGTTAAGACGTATCAATATCTCGCTAAAAGAAATACGAAAAACGTTGGCTTATTTAAGCTTAGTTAGCTTCATTACCAGAAAGAGTTTTAATTAAATTCTTACCACCAACTTATTTTTACTATCCACTCGTAAAACAGACAAGGAAAAAAGTTGTCACTTTTATTATACATCACTAAGTTTACAATTTAAATTCAATACAGTCTTAAGTAAGCTTATGAAAAAAATTTTGTAGTATCTTATGGAGAAAATATTATATTATACACCATATAATTTTATTCAAATGAATTTAAAGCAAACATAACATTTTCTAAACGCCAAACTGTTGGTTTGCTACTTAAACTCCCTTTCGAGTACTACCAACTTCTTCATGAACGTACACATACAAGCCTAACTAACTGAATAAAGTAACACCGCGCGAAACTCTGCGATACAAACTTTCAACTTGCAAGATTTGCGAAAACGCTCGCGGCTTTTCGTTTAAGGATGGGCACATATGCTGCGTCTCTAGTGCACAAGATTTTTTTAAAATGATGTACAGTTAGGTATTACAAATAATTGCCACTTTTTATAATAGAATAGAAAATCCAGCAGAGTATGTAGGTGTTTCCAATAGAAATTACCCCGACTGCCAGACTGAGATGTCCCGCTCGAGGAATGAATCAAAATAATATCTTTTTACTATCAGGCTAGTATACGCTCGTATATTTTAAATGTTTTCTTAAATAGTAATTATATCAAAATAAGTTCAGATAGTGCTACTGATTTTAATTGAATAGAGTATCAGAATGGATGCCTGGTGCATACATATACCCTCACCCGTAAAAGTCGTTGTCATTAGATATGGTTATCGTTTGAACTGCTGGGTATCATTTTGCTGCTTGAGTGGCGTATATTTTCTTTGTATGACTGACTCAATCCCCTTAATAAGTTTACATTCCACAAACGTAAACTAACAAATATATTGGTCGTTACGTCATAACAGCTAGTCACGTATTCAAAGCAAAATATTTTTCATTAATACAAGAGGACAGAGTCATAAGTGATTGTATAACGAGAAACGATGCGAAACACTTACATTTGAGCTAAGGAAGCAATTTAATTTTAAATAGCGTTAGGCCAGATGACATCACAGTAATGCTGTTAACAATCTATTGAAACGCTACAGTTGCAGGAGTGCAGTGGCACCATTTGGACAAATTTCTTATGTTATCTCTTCTTTCTTACTTAGGTTTTGGTATGTGGTATTAATAAATCTAGACATGAATTAAGGATAAAAATTCGTAGTATTGCTTCGAGTTAAGAGCTTAGTTGAGAGATTTATCTTAATTCCAATTTTGTTTCATTAAAAAAAACGCTATATCTGTTCAAATCCTTAAGTGCGACACCTACGAGCGATACGAAAGTGGATTTAGAAGCACATCGCTCCAGTGTAACATGTTGTATATATTTATGTGTTAAGAAATAAATTGATACAACTTTTAAGTGCTCCTGTATTTGCTGTATAATGTTTTATTTAATTTTATTCAGAGATTATCACTTTTTAGATGATTTTATAAAGAATCGCATTTGTAATAGACCTTTCCCAAAAAAGGCTTTCTGTCTGTTGGTAGGTATGCTGGAGTATGTTCAAGATACACGATTGCGGGGGTCATTGAGTACCTAATTGGGGATGTAGCTCGTCTCCAGGCAGCCAACGACCGATTGACGAGACTGGACGACTGGAGACGGTGGCCGAGTTTAACGCTCAGTTTGTATTCACTCATTCCGCGCGTAGCGCCCTGGGCGTGGGGCACCGATCCCCGTGACGGCACCGGCCCCGGCTCCCTCTACGTCGCAGGAAGGACTTATAGGCCCCGGCATGTCCGACGCCCACCTGCGTCAGATAATAGTAGCGGTGGGGAACATGCTGGATGGACGTTTGGCCGGCCTGGAGGCGAAGCTGCCTCCGGCCCCTGTTGTTCGGCCGCACAGCTATCGGTGGATTCCGAGAGGGGCGTTCCACGGTCGATACCGTGATGCACCTGAGGGCCGTGATCGAAGTGAGCTGTAGCGGCGGTGTCTCTGGACATCGCCAACGGCTTTAATAGTCTACCATTCAGCTGCATCCGGGAAGCACTCCATTACCAAGGGGTGCCAAAGTACCTGAGGCGGCTGGTGGCAGACTATTTGGAGGAGCATACCGTCGTGTACGAGGACCGAGAGGGCGCCTTGAAACGGTGATATATGTCGTGCGGCATTCCGCCTGTCCTAGGACCACTCCTATGGAACGAGGGGTACGACTGGGTCCTTAGAGAGCGTCTCCCCCACGGGCTGGGTGTAGTTTGTTACGCCGATGACACGTTGGTCACAGCCCGGGGGGCGAATTTCTAGGAGGCGGCGAGCCTGGCCACCAGGGGAGTCTCTCTGGTGGCGCTGGGCTTGCAGATGGCCCTGGACAAGACGGAGGCCTTATTGAGCCATGGGCCTTGGTTTTCGTACCGGTTCGGGCCCAGATGAAGTATCTGGGCCTGATCCTCAACGGTAGGTGGCTAGTCGATGGGCACTTCCGGCAGCTTGCTCCCAAGCTGGTTGACACTACTTCCGCCCTCGGGCGACTTTTGCCCAAACTGAGTGGAGCCAATGTCGCAACGAGAAGCCTCTTCACAGGGGTGGTCCGGTCTATGGCGCTGTACGGCGCACCGGTGTGGGTGTCGGCTCTGACCACCCAGAATCGGCGTGGACCGGTATTGGCGGTCAGAGCTGTGGCAACTTCCACATACAGCGCAACAACATAAATAAAAGATAGTGCCATCTACAGAAGAAATATCGAACTACGGAGTATCGAAGAAAACTAAGAAACTACCAATCCTACATCGCGCAATAGAAGTTCTCGCGACGATTAACATATATTGAACTTCATAACATCAACCGTTGGGCAGTGGCCCGCCAGGCATGATCACCTCGCCTGGTTGGAAGATCATCCCTTTGTGTTGGAGGGAGATGACACCCGTTCCTCCACGACGGTGTTGACCGAGGCGGCGTGCGCTTTGGCCGGAACACCCCCGTGGGATTCGGAGGTGGAAGTGCTTGCCGAAGTTTATCGACGGGTGGCTGAATTCCTTGCGGAGAGCGTTGTCGCCCTCCGAAGAGGTGCGAGAGTGGCGTGAAGCCGCCCATCGGGCCACGATGTCTGGTTGGTCGTCGCGGCTGGAGGCTCCACGTGCTAGCTTCGCCACCGTGGAGACCTCGAGTGTGCAAGGCGGCAGCATGGGACCCTTTCCTTCCGACTGACATAGGTGATGTCCGGGCACGGTTGCTTCGGGAAGTACCTGCACTCGGTCACCAGGAGGGATTTGAGGCCCGCCTGCCACTACTGTGACTACAGTGAGGACTCGGCCCAGCACACGCTGGCGGTGTGCCCCGCTTGGGCGCCACAGCACCAGGCCCTCACTGCAGTCATCGGAGGAGATCTCTCGCTGCCGGCCGTCGTACGCGATATGGCCGGTGGCGAGAGCAATACTACCGCGGTCGCGATCTTCTGCGAAGACGTAATCTCGCAGAAGGAGGTGGCGGAGAAGGCCCGGGAGTGTGGCCGTGAACGGTCGGGACGGGTTTTTTCCTCCATCCGCTTCACAGGCCAGCTGCGAGAAGGTGACGTTACGTGTGCCGTACGTCGCCTAATTTGAGAGTTTTAACATCAGACGCTTCAGTACGGGCAGGCGCTGGAGGGGTCTGAATGGCGTAAGAAAGCGGTTCCCAAAAAAATAAAAAAAAATTCAATCAGCGGATCAGAAAGTACCATCTGCACCGTTGTCAATTTGAAACGAACACCGTTTCATTGTGAGTTTGAAATGACTCACAAGAATGTGAGTTTTCATATTAAATGATATTTATTTTTCATATTAAATTATATTAATTTATCTCATAATTAAAATATTGTAAATTATTGTGCATTCCAATTGCACATTTTTTTCTACAATCACGTGTAAAATAATAAAGCTTATCAACTAGCTAACTAGCTAGCAACTCACATTAGAATACATTTTTGTTTTCTGTACAAAGTAGTCCAGGCCTCATATAAATAATGTACATTAAAGTCTATTTGCAATTTATGTCAAATGTTTGTGAAATTGGAGCTTATCCAACACATCCCAAATATTACAAGACTGGATACAAAAATTAAAACAGAGTTATTGCATATATTTTAGCAGCTTATATATAATTGAAGACATAATTCAGTCAACTAGAGGAATTAATGATGAAAACTAACGGGTGGGTTTCGTCACTAAAAACTATTATCTTCGAAAGTAAAATATTAGAGATTGAGGCCATGTCAACGAAGATTTAAAATTGTTTCATTATTTGGGTCTTTATAAGTTTGATCATGTTCCACTAAGTCTTGTTCCTTATTTCTTCATTAACCTTCTGTTATTTTATAGATATGAAGACATTTTCTCTTTGTAGAGTAACTACACCTATTTTAGTTTATCGAATCCGTTAGACAACTTTCCTCATGTTATATGTTTAGTTTTTGATCAGAATATTTTTTTATTGTAATCGAAATAACGGTCCGTATGACGTGAAGCATTGACTAGCTGAATTAAGACTGCGGACAATTTGAACGAATCGAATTAATAAGCAGATACACTTAAAACAAGAAATTGATTATTATCTTGCAGATTGCCTTGTGCAATGTGTTTGCAGGAAGTTTAAATAAATAAATAAATAAAATAACTGTAATTGTTTTCTGTTTTTGAAAACAATTATCTGATAAAATAGACTTAAGTATTAGCATAGGAGATATTATGGAAATTCACAAAGTTAAATATTGGGGAGTTATGTCAACATTGCACGTTATAAACTGTGTTCAGTGCTGTGTTTGGCACAGTTCGCACTTGGCACAATACTGTGTACTTCATCTGAAAAGATTAACTGTCGTGAATATTGCGGATGTCATTGTCAAGAGATATGTTTCTTTTATTTCATGTAAAAGTTTTATTTCGGATATAATATCTAGAGATTTTAGTTAAAACTTGTAATCCGTTTTTTTTAGAAAGATATACCCTAATACTTTTGTCGCTCGTCACAATAAAATATTCGAAATAGATTCCTTTGATGTTAGAAGAATACAGTTAATAATATTAAAATAATACAACTTCAGCTCAAACAATTAATTTTCTTCGTAGGAAAAGTGCACAGTGGCCGCCCATTACACTTCAAATACAAGAGAACTTACATACATGCTTTTTTTTTAAATAAAAAGGACATGTTACATCTATCCAGTGTATTTTATTCCTATAATAATATAAGTGTATATATTTTCATTAGTAGCAGTACATTTTTTTCAGTATTTTATTGAATACGGTGGCACCCTACGCATATTATCATATACAAACTACGGTCTCTAACAAGAGGCCTACAATATCAAAAGCCGTCACGAAGGTATATTCATATCCTTCATATTAAAGGCTTAGCTTACGCTTGTTATCTGAAATGATTGTAAAAGAGTAAATTTCAAAAATCTTAGCAAAGCGTTGTATACTACTAAATCTATATGCAAAGTTTATTATGACTCAATTAAAGCTGATAAATTTGGGGATTCGGGATTCAACCCCCACCAGGAGTAACCCTACTCATATCCAGTAAGTATGTGGATCAAGGGACAAATATATGTACCAATGACACAAAAACCAACTGTCCAATGCGGTAGATATTTGTGGACTATAGAGTCTGACGTCGGAGCGAATAACATTTATTTATTAGAAAAGTTTCTAACTGGCAGCACTAAATCAACAACATGTCCAGAAAAGGACAACTAATATGATCACGGAACTGAGAATGGTAATATTTGTGACATGAGAATAATAATATTTCCACAATTTTGTTTGACATTAATATAATAAAAAGTTAGATAGTGGACGGGGAGATTCGGTGGCCTGTAAAAGGGTTTGTTTGGGACCGTATTGTATGAATATTAATGAATTATCAGTCGTAATTCGGCAATGTTATCCATTAAGAACTTTCTGTAAACTGTGGAAGTTTATTGCAAGTTGTTTAATAATTTCTCGTGACAAAGTAAACGATACAAAAAGCTATTTAAGAGTTAATGTAGCAACTTTGATGTTATAAATATTTGAAAAGATGAAGTTATTAGCCATTTCGAGACTTGTTAACAGAATAACTTGCTTAAACTCTCAGCTGTAAAGTATATTATTTATTTATTTTTGATTTCATTAGGGATACTTAAAGAAAGATTTAAGTATAAATTCGTTTTAGTTATTAAAATAGTTTGTAGGTATATAGTATGTTGGTTAATTTATATATCTTTTATATTAAAGCTAGGTACACATTAATTTTATCTTGATATTAATCATAACACTCTTACTACACTTCTCTTCTATTTATCAACATAGTTTTTATATCTATCTCACATTTACCATATAAAAAATATATTATTGGATATATTATAGGAAATACGTGATTTCCTAATATCTAGGTGTTAACCGTAACTATCAAAGTTTACAAAGGTAACAGTGAGTTTGTTACCTTGTTATGCTTTTACATCGAACCTTTTATAGTTTTTTTTACTAACACACACAAAAGGCTTAATCTGTAATAATAATAATAATAAAAAATGGCAACACTGAAAGCGTGTGGAATTTCTAATAATATTTTTCAATAATTTATTTCATTTCCTCAAGATTAAATACTTCCCAACACCAAAAATCAATCGAAACAAGTTTCAATATATATTTAAAATGAATCATTAGCACCAAAACAAGATAAGAATACAAAAATAATGCAGTTTATAAGGAAATATCTATGATGTTGGACATGACATTTCAAATGTCATGCCGTAAAATTAATATTACCAAGAAATTCCAAAATGCTAACAAGAGCTAGGCTTAGAGCACAAGCATCATCCCCGGACTCGCTGCTATGCTCCGCCTCACCACCCCTGGAAACAACGGTAGAAGTTTCGGCTGTTGTAGAGGCGTTGAGCTCATCTTCCAGCGACGAGTTTTTCTCTCCGCCGACGTCGCCAACACCTGTACGTCGGCAGGGGAGAGGCCGGCCGCCGATCAGCTTGACCTCGAACAGGGTCCCCGCTACCGGTGGTAATGTGCACCGCATGAAGTGGACTTATGCAATTAATGAGAATGTCATGCGGGCATATTTTCGGGCTACAGAGTTGGGGACGAACCTTACAGCGTACCGTGCTCGACTAGTCTCTCTGTTTCAGGAGCTTGAACCAACTATCAACGTAACGGCACAACGATTGTCGGATCAAGTACGAGCTATACAGCGATGTCACCTGCTAGATGATGCCGTACTTGAGAGGTTACGATCGGGCGTACGGAATACTTTGGCTATCCCTTCTTCGTAACATGCAGATGCAGTGAATGTGGTGGTTAATGCTGATGATGTTGACGAACAAGTGGAGAGTGAAATTATATCCGTAAGTACCCAATGTAATGATAGGATAAGGAGTGCTTTGGAAAATGCGCTTCAGGAGTATCGGTATGTTAATTATAATAANGGTCTAGAATTTTTTATATTTTTAAATATATATTATTGTTAATTTTTTATGTATTTAAAAATGTATCAAATATGTATATATAAATGTAATAAAGAGAATAATAATAATATAATAATAACAACAAGTAATATACATGCAGCCATTGTTGAAATTGATGTTAACTTTACTCCGTTGAAATTAAACAATAGAGGCCTAATCTATAAAAACCCAGAGTCAATAAGGAAAAAAAATACATAGATGGCGTTCGAAAGAACTACATGGCAAGCATTTACACGATCTAGAACAATCACACATTGATTTCGATAATGGATGCAATTAGGTTCTCTTTTCCCTGAAACTGAAGGGTTTATGATTACAAGACCAGGTTATTAACACTAAAAACTACAGTAAATTTATTTTAAAAGATTCGAATATTTAAAATGATAAATGTAGACAATGTCACAGAACCGCAGAAACCATTCAACACATCACAAGTGCATGTCCAACCCTAGCTCAAAACTTCAATACTCATAGACACAATCAAATCGCACACATCTTTCACCATAAATTAGCAATTAAATATAAATTGATACCACCTAAAATAGTACCATACTACTAATATGCTCCAAAACCGGTGTTGGAAAACCAAAGTCACAAGATATAGCCATAATAACCGATAAAACTATCCTCAACAACATCAGACCTGACATAACTCTTATAGATAAAAATAATAATCACACATACTTAATAGATATTGAAGTTCCTAACACACACAATACAATTTACAGAAAACAATAACTGACAAGATATATAAGTATACAGAATTCGAATTTGGAAAGAAGAAGTAGTTCGAATTTGGAAAATGACTTAAGTGTACATTGTGCCTTTGGTACTTCTCCAGCACCGGAGTTATACCAAAACATCTCCATCACTTTGCACAACAGATTGGACTCCCCACTAACACATACATTACTATGCAAAAAGCAGCTATACTGAACACTTGCCGCATTGTTCGAAAGTTTTTACAGGACGACACAACATCACAGGTTACAGCCTCAGTCCCAACTCCCTCAAATGAACTCCACTTGCCCTAGGCCCGTGGTTTTCATTAAAATACCGAAATTTAGATTTCGAGAAAAATAAACGCACAAATAATAATAATAATATGTAGTTTTAACATCTAAATTTATACACACACGTATACATACAACAAAATATAACTCAATTAACCAAGTAAAAGGTAAAAACATTTCAATTAGTAAAGCAGAACTTTGTTCATAAATAATTCCAAAAATATATAACAAAAGTAATCGGAAAACGACGTTGAATAATACGAAATTATTTCCACTACAAACAAATTATGAATTTGTGATATAAAGGCCGATTATTCGTAGAACACGTTAGTTTTGCAGAATACGATTCGCAATATTTGGAATACAAGTATGCATACACATTGCATTGGGGCATTCCCATTTATGCAGTCTAATAGTCTATTTGCCTTCATAAAGTGAAAGCATAATCGTAAATTTCTAGATAAACCTGAATCTCAATGCTGTATAGCGTGTAAACACGAATCGGCTTTTCGTTTGTCTATACAGCTAAATATTTATGTCTTAGAAAACCAACAATATTTGACAGTAAAATGAATCTTTTAATTCATTCCGAAAAATCTTTGTGCGTTTGTATACACATGTATCAGTATAATGTAATCGCGTTTATTTTTGTGTATATACGTATTTTAAATGTGTTTATGTAGGAATGAAGCTTTATGTATTACAAACAATATTGAGAACCATTAATAGCGTATTATTACAAGCATATAGTTGTCAGATTCTTGCATCTTTATGAAGAATAGAATTTTAATATGTAATTCTACTTTTGGATCAAAGATTTTTTAAATTATGTATATTTGTAAATGTAATTTTTTTTATTGTTTTTAATAAAAAAAAATATTGGTGTATCAAACAAATTTAGTTTTTTAAACGATTTAACATATAAAACTTCTTCACCAATGTGAATACACTAGCTTAAAGAGCACTATATAAACGTGAAACGGCCTATGTTTGAGATTAAAATACTAAAATACTTTATAGAATCTATAAAATATGGCGATATTTTACATATAGTTACAATATTCACGTAGACCCATTTTAAATTTGTATAATAAATTAAAACAAATGTGTATTTTAGTTCGTAGAAAGCACCCATTTACTAGCTTAATAGTTATTTAATGTGACAAAGTTACAATCGTCCCCAGTTCAAAGCTGTTGATATGAATCGTAACACAGCTGGAATCTAAGAAGTTAAATTTCAATATCGATCGGAGACGTGATGGTCAATTTAATAAAATTTACAACGTTTTTGGTGTACGAAACAATATCGTTTACGTTTAGGTTGCGTTGTTACACGACTCTACAGATTTTATAGGCGTATAATAGAAAAGAAGAAAATGCAGTAAAATAACGGTAACCTACATTACGGAGGTGATTTAAATAGTCAGATATCTACACTTATTACATATTACTTGTATAAATAACTCACTTTTACTAACTTTTAATTACGTATAAGAAATAATATACATGTTATACAATGCTCATAAAATTAGTGTTTCAATGTTTAAAATACCTAACATATGTTTCTTAGCTTAATTGTATATGGAGTCTCTTGCTTAAAACACATTGTTTCGGAAATGGTTCAATGGTTAATGCACTTGCTTCTATTCAATTACCTTTAACTAGAAACAACCATTTATATCAATTACGACCACAGTTTAATTCGTATAAATACCAATTTTATGGGCATTGAAGATTATTGTGGTTACAGTGTACGATACGGTAAGGGTCTCAAAGGGTTTTAAAATTTAATAGCTCCGTTCTAAATTAAAGCAACATGGCATAACCTTTTATGAGAATTTATTAAACTCATTTAACGGCTGCCCTTCTTCAAGGTTGTATTTATTTACTTTTTTATTTTAATTTCAATTACCAAAAACATTTTGTTTTATCCAAATATTCTGTCAGAGGTCATGAGTATCGTTGTACAAATCCGTCTCACAATACCAACAAAAAAAATTAAAAAATCGATGTGACTAAGCATTATCTAATATCCCATCGAGAGACAGAATAAATTGCCATTTAAAGTCGAGTCCACCCTATAATATTAACAATGACATCGAATGTATATCAATAGAGTTTCGCCCACCTCGTCGTCATAAGTCCACAAAGACATGGAATGCATTGGTACATTAGCATATCGTTGGATCGATGCTGTCGCGATGAACCATCGACGAAGTGCGTCTGATACCGATCGCCGAAGAAAAGGTCGCTCGACCCTCAACACAATAATCATAAACGATACAGAACGCTCATTTGATTTCAAACCTTTTCGTTAAAAGAATAAAATTCAATATCGTACAATAGAATGCTAAAATAAATCGACGTCCGTATCTTATTCGTTTTCAAATCATTGGTGACTCATTTCGTCTGTGCTAGCTTGTTATGCAGCCATTTGAATTCTAGTGGAAAAGCGTTATTTCAATTCAATACAAGAAGTATCAGCAACATAGCAGGTGTTTGAACATTTTAGCGTCGAACGCACTGTGTTTACTTGAAAGCACCAACATGCTTTTAATAAATAGCTATTTGATTGCACCTTGTAAATAATTGTGTAAAGAATATAACAAGCACACGTTCGGAACTGAATTGTAGTCTGGAAATAATTTAAATATATTTAATATAATTATTTGATATAGGTATTTAGTAATAGCTTAGTTTAGTATCAGTAAACTACCTCGAGTTTTGTTATTATGCATTATATAAAAACATAAGATTACATCTCTACACCTACATTGTTTTAGCCAGAAATATTTACGTAGTAACTAGTAAATTATATTAAGATGTGTAAATTTCTGCGTCATATCAAAAGTAAGCCAGTGTTTCGCAGTGAAGTAAATATCTGAATGCATTCTATTCAATCAATAAAAAATATCACTTATTTACGATTCTTAAATTTTAGCCACTCAAACAATTGTGCCTGAATAGGACATTTTAATTAAATAAATAGATATAATAAAAAAACTAAGATGGACAATGAAATTAAGCAAAGGGTAATACAAACATGGAAGGAATTATACAACTACCCAATTATTTATTTCCAAGACAATGAATTCTGAACATGTCACAAAAGATAAACTGAATTTCAATATTGATTTGGAAACAATAAGATTTTTGCATACAAACCATCCAGATCCAATTGTCATAGAAGGCGTAACAAAAGAATTATGGACATGTGGGTTTAGACACACACTTGAACGACGCCTACGCACTGGATACGTCAAAATTTCGGTTAACAAGCTGAGTACACCTTGTACTCAGAAAACAAATGGCTCTCGTTGGATCTATAGCTGTATATTTTAATACTTATAAATTATTCGTATTCGTCAATAATATGATAGATGTACTTTTTACAGGATAAATTTTTAACACTCGTGTCTAACACGATACATAAAAAGTTCGATTTCGAATGAAAGTTGACAATACAAAAAGTTAAATCAAGTCAAGTTCAGTGAGGATTGATCATTCCATGTTTATTATAATGTCGATTCCGAATATTTCAAATGTACAAATTTTAAAAAGTATGAGCTGTAATTAAACCTAACCTAGATCTAATCATAAATACAGACTATTTTGATATATATTTGGAACTGTAAACAAAACGACATAAAAATAAAAAGTAAAGGAATATGCAACACTGGATGAAAAAACCATTATTCCTAGTACCTTAGTCCTGTAAGACACATTATTAGTTAAAACCGGTTGAAGTTTCTCATAAGAATTAATCTAAGCACCATATACTGACAATAACAACGTTTAAATCAATAAATTTAGGACAATCGAACTATACCTACTTTCTTTTCTCTTAATATATTTATCATATTCATAGATAAACTAAGCAAAGCATGTGTTGTTGTTTAGAACAGCCATACAACAAGGTAGTATATTATATCTTATCTATATGTGTGACAGTCAAGTGTGATTTAATCACTTATGGCAGACAAACAGTGCTTACTTGTAATACCGGAGGCAGTGACGCTGTATAATGTTAATAAGTTTATGATAAACGTATGTAAATTTTAATTACTTTAATTGTAATAGGCTCTTCGAGCGTGACTGTTCTTAAAAATTGATTTCTTATAAAATTATACTATTTAATCTGTAGAGGAACGGGTGGCATGTTCCTCCAACACAAAGGGATGATTCTCCGACCAGGCGAGGTGATCATGCCTGGCGGGACCCGGCCCTGCGGTTGATATTGGGATGTTGTATATATATTAATCAGCGTGAATATTTCTATTGCGCGATGCAGGATTGGTTGTTTTTTCATGCAGTACATTACTCCGCAGTTCAATATATCTGCGGTAGATGGCGCTGTAGTATATTTCTGTTGCGCTGTATATGGAAGTCGCTAAAAATCTATCTTAGTACCTTGACTTATGAGGGTCATTTAAGAAAAGACTGGGCTACTAGAAGAAACCTGAATAGTAGGTTTTTGACTTTTTAGGGTACAAGATCGCAACACAATCGATACGCAAACGCTGGTGTTTGCAGTGAAACACCTAGCAAACTTCCATTTTGCGAGGTGGATGCGAGGAGGTACCTTAGATAATTATGTTGGTCGAGTTCGTGTTCGATGAATCTCTTTAAATAGATTTTTTTAATGTAAATAATAAATAAATTAGAAATACTTCTAGCTATATAGAATATACGAATAGCCTGTAGGATGCCATTGCACAATGTCTTCCTAGAACATCGTTTAGCTAGCTAGTTTGCATTTTTTTTATAGAATAACCCAAACTGTAGCCTTCTAGAAACGAATTCGTGAAACGACATTATTCTACAAACTGAAAAATTTGCTCGTGGAAAGAATAATAACAAAACTATATGAATTATTGTGTTTTAAGAATTTGCGTATCAAGTCACATTATTTCAATACCTCAACTAACATAATATAAATTAAACTGTAAGCATAAGGAAAACCAATAACGAAGAGTTAAAAAAGTATAGGAACGGTAAATAAATTAATTGTGTCTTTATGAGGTATAAATCTGTATTTAAAAATAACATTTTAATGAAGTTTGTATTCAAGGTACTTTCAATTTAGCTGGAATTGTGTACACCTACACTTTACCACCTACAATTTTCTTCTTTCTAACATCGTTTCAAGAACGGTAATAAAACTTTACACTTATGTTTAATTTTAGAACTCCCATTCACCCGCTAACAAGAACCTCAGTATAAAGTTCAAAAGCTTAAATATAAAGCCAAAACACTTACTATTCAGAACAATATCACCTATTCCGGGAAACAGACTAAGAACAGTAGCTAATGTCCACCAATAATCGTTATCCTCTAGATAAGTGCCGTAACTAAGTGCCTCGCCAATTGCCCCAAAGATACCTACAGGCTAATTACTCTGTATCTATATGGCCTTGATTCGTTAAAGTTAAATGGAACATTGTAAGTAGAATAACCATTATTAAAATTCATTTCTATAAAAATTATTGATTGTTACTTTTATGGAGAGAGGTTGAGTTGGCTGAAAAGAAAGAACTGAAAGGATTCTATTTCAATTGATAAATATAAAATTCACTGTAAAAAGGATGTATGTACTATAATTATATTTATGAAGTCAATGACAGCCTTACAGTTAATATTGTTCGATAATAAGCCTTAAATAATATTATTTTACAGTTGCTTCAAAATAGAAAAAAAAACATGTAAAACTTCAATAGCATTGTTATATTTTTTCTTTGAATTAATTATACTTAGAGCAAAATAATATGTAAATTACAATCTAGTAAACAAGCTTCACAATTATAACTATTATTTTTTCTCTTAAAAAATTAGAAATCTTTCGTCTTTCATTAAGGCAGCCAGCCAAGTGTAAAGCTTTAGTCCATTTTTTTACCTTGTGATAACCGTGTTTCAAAGCGAAAAAAAATATAAATATTTAAAATGAAGACATTCTCAACCAAAGATTGCTACTAGTCGATACACTATGAGTAATATATAACTCCGCATTTCATTAAAATTTTGTTTTTCTTCAACTTGTTAAAGTACGACACATGTCATTGTGCAGCTTAATACTGAATAGCCGAAAGTTATGCAGATATAAAAGCCACTAATTTTACCCCAGTAAAATCCTGACAGAAATTCAGCACATTTTCATTCATTTCAACTTGATTCTGTTATCTGTTAGCATAAAGTACAAGTTTGTTTTAGTTCGAAAATCCATATTCTATACCAATATTATCTGTATATGTAGTCGCCTATATAGGAGCTTACTTCCAGCAATGGACTATTAGAAGCTTTCGATGTGATGTGGCTATCTAACGTACGTTTTAATATGTGCCTTTAAATTGCTGTTAAACTAAGTTTTGGGAGGCCTATGCATTTTGTAGCTTTGCGATATTTGTTGAAATCCATTATATAAGGATTCATGGATTTTATTTCATTTCCTCAGTGACTTATAATCTGAAAAATGGATGGAAGAAACAATACTTAATATTTACAACATTAATTTACATTAAGCTATGAATATTAAAAAGCTTAGTTATTATTTTTCAGACGAATGTACATATGTATGTCTCAATAAATTTTAGGCATATAGATAATACATATATAATATGTATTTGATTTTCTTATTTAGTAAATGCTTTATTTATATTCATTATTCAATTAAAAAAAAACAGTAAAAGTATATTCTATTATCAGAATCTTTTTGATAATCTGTGTTTTCATATAATATATCACTAACACCAGTTACCAGTTTTATCTAAAGCAACTTTA
Organism: Hyphantria cunea; assembly: GCA_003709505.1. NCBI lineage: Eukaryota > Metazoa > Arthropoda > Insecta > Lepidoptera > Erebidae > Hyphantria > Hyphantria cunea. The sequence goes on along the minus strand of PKRV01000458.1, from coordinate 1,278,206 downwards.
CTTTCCAAATTATAAATCAAAGGCACAGGAAACATCTGCTCTATGTTTGTGTTTCATAAAACAGTTACACAATGAGACAAAATATATGAGCAAACTTGTCTCACACAATTTTCACATAAAAACTTTTTATGCTTCCTTTGAAAGAAATGGGACGCATCAAATTAATTCAAATTAGTTATTATCGTTGTCCGCATCGCATAATATCGTTACGCTTTTGAATAATTTATTTCGACGTGTAATAAATAAAAGGTGTGGCTTTTTGGACTCCACCTGTTCGATTTAATGGTAACCGCCCATTGTAATGACAACACTGTTAGTGTGGAGCTGACCCCAGTAATATATGTAAGGATGTTTAGAGTCCCATAGATGTTATATTATTCAATTTTTTAATAATAAATACTGACAATACATTTACATAACAATGACCACACGTTTGAATAAAGGAATAAACACACTAAAATATAAAAAAAGTCGTTGCATTACATATAATGCAACGACTTTTTTCTTTTTTTTATCAAAGCAGAACCTATGTTTTATATTATTTGTGTGAAGTACAAAGTGATGCCATTTTACAAAAACTTCTCTAGACCGTACAAGTTAACTTATAAATAATAAAGGAACTATACATATGCTGAAACCTGTAATACCGAAGTTAAGTCTAAACAGAGAATCCTAGCCATCATGGAATAACTTTTCATACCTACAATATTTGACAGTAATTTTTCACATACAAGTAATCCTCGTTTCAGTTTATTACTCCTCTGTATTATTAGGGTTAATTTATATTCTACCATTTTACGTTTAAGGCCCATACTTATTAAAATTAAGTTAAAAAATGTATAAGTCCTAGTAGGGAACACAATTCAGATTATCAGCTTAATTTTTGTGCGGGGTGTACAGTAAAATGTGGCCTTGGTGTAACGACTGTACTTCTAAGAATGATGAACAAATTTTGTATCATATTATTTCAAAGAAAAAATTATGTTGAGTACACTATTCTAAAAAGAAGATAAGGTTGATGTCTATGAAAAAGTTTACAAACATAAAACCAGTATAATGTAGGGCATTTTTACTGAAAATATTTTTCAAAGAAATTTCTAGTTTCACATCAGTCACGAATGACGTTCAATTCTAATGGATTTTTGTTACTATTTACCAAAATCCAACGTTCAATTAGAAAGCTTAGTGCGTGTTTTTGCACATACGGGTGTCATTCATGTATTGAATGATTAACACAGTGCCCTCTGGTGTAATTATTTTGATTGAAGGAAATTCAGAATTTATATAGGTTTAGGGCCTGATTCACTTCATGATGAAAAAGTCCAAGATAGACTACTATGAACGAGCTGACAGAGCTTCTGATGGTAAGCGATTACCGCTGCCCGTGGCCACATGCAACACCAGAGGCGTCATAAGTGTGTTGCCGGCCTTTTAAAGAAGCTACGCTCTTTTCTTGAAGGTTAAAAGGTACACAAACATACATGTCAGATATACATGTTATACATATACATCAGCAACCTATATATGACAAAAAGTGATATATGGTAGATAACTATATGCAACTTTATGAGGAATTGGTTTACAAAATTTTATATTTTTTGTTATATATTCGATATCTATTGATCTGACGGTAAGTGATTCTGAGTGCTAAGCCCGATTAAGGTCCTAATCAGGATAAATATGTATTTATCAGAAATCATCAAAGGATAATGTGCTTATCAGAAATCTGTTTACCATACATGCTCTTCATACTTCAGAGTCATAAAGGCATACGTGAGATCAATCTAGTTATATATATAACAAAAAAGGCTTCAAATATTTTTAACGTTGTTAATGAATTGTATGTATACCTACAGTTTTTCTATCAGAGTAGTATTTCTATAAAAGTTCATTTCAAAGAGCTGCCTGTCTCCATGTTCTGTTTTTATTGTCAAAACATTTTTATTTTTAAATTCAGACATTATTGCTGCCGACTGACGTTGTGCAAAACTCACTGAACAGACAGTAACGCAAAACTAAAAAAAAACAAGTTTAAAAAAATTAAATAATGTGTGTATATATATATATATAGTACTTCTGAAAGTTTTTGGTTCAATACTAACTCTAAAATGAATTACATAGGCTCTGTTACATAAGCCTTAAACTATTTAAATAAAGTCACCCTATATAATACCACCCTATACAACGCCCAATGGTAATATAATACTAGTAACACTATTTCCAACCAAAAAACCTATTACATAACATCTATAAGGTTTCACCTATATCCAACTGTCACATTAACAGTCTCAAATGACGTAGAATGACACGTTGATTTTTAGGTGAAATGATATCTATTACGTCGGAAGTAGAGTTAAGTGATGCGGAAACTGTCTTTTAGCGACTGTACAAAATCCATTAAGGTGTAAAGTCATTTGGTCTGACGTGGTGACGGTTATATCCCGTTGATATTTTTATATTTTGCTAAAAAAACGAATTGTAGATAGATGTTATAATTTAACATTTTCGTCTATTATTCATGTCTATTTTGGTTCAATGCTATACACTTAACTAAAACGAAACTCAAAATTGCTTGTTTCAAAGCTAGATATTTTGAAATACCGAAAAAGTTTGGAGGTTTTGTTCCTCTATAGGAATACAACGGCCTGGAAAATCATTCAGTTTAACCGATATCTATGTAGAATTGAAGTGCTTTCCCAACTGAGCGACCTCCACTTGCATATAAATCTTTTGTTTGATTCTCTCAATTCTAGTTAAGCTCTGTCATGTCATTTATGTAGCTTTTCTACTTTATTACTCCTGTCATGTGTGGCACATATTGGAATAATAAAAACCGTAATTAGTGAAGAGAACATAGTTAAGTTATTTTATGTATTTGTCTTCACCTTAGTATCTGATAAAATTAAAAACATAGGGTATGAAAGGATAAATATATGAAATAACTTTATAACTGTTTGTACCTGTCATTTTATCAGCATTTAATGCGATAATTCATATGCAATTTTATTAAGAGGGTGAATAACTGAATATATTAGTTTATAATGGGATAATTGTTGTCATAAAGTAGAAAATTTTATGGAACAGGGCGTGTTTGCGTTCCGAAGGCTTATCTTTACGAGTATTGCCTAATATCGTTTACAGAATGTGCTATTCTGTTAATTCGGCTGTTACATGTTTCATAATTAGGAGCGTTATATATGATAGACGTGCCTCGTTAGATTGCTGTGTGGGTGGATTTTAGATACCGCGCTGAAATATGGATTATGTAAATAAGTCACTATGTTGGGTATATTAAAACGGAATTTGTTATAATGGTTATTTCACCGTTTCGTTTATATTTTTTTCAAAATAGCGTTTTAAAATAATGGTAGTCTGTTTCATTTTTGGGTAGATACGTCATGCAAATATGATACAATATTGTGTGTTCTATCATCCACAAATTTTTGTTCTGAGTTTGGGTATTCCTTGCATCCGTCTCATGTATGTTTGTAAAGTCTCTAGGATGTATGATCCTAATGCGGGAGTTTAGAAAAAAGCTTTAGGTGTTATAATATGCCGACAAAATATTAAAGGTTTAAAACCCCAGCTGTGATTACTAGCAGACTTCGAACTCTTGGAGAACCTAAGGTCGGTGATATAAAGTTTATTTCGTATTTATTTACATCAACTGCTCATTACACTTACATATCACGTGTAGCGAGCCATTACAACGTTGGTGTTACAGATATCGTAATTATTAATAAAAGAAAACTTGTCATTTAAAAAAAAGCACACAAAACATAAAGAATGTATTCAATTTAGTAAAGAATAACTCAGAATTCGGATAGTCAGCATTAAGGGAACTGAGCAGTCTAACTGCCTGACCAGTTAGAGCGTATTGTGCCGTTAACGTTCGCACCCGCGGCGCTGTGAGGAGACGGCAAGTACGTAACCAGGTTTACTGGCATGGTACCCATAACAGACAACGGGATAATGAGTTTGCACTATCAATTTTATGATTTGATAACAAATAATAATGTACCATTAAAGCTCACTTACGTCGCAATATCAATGTGTTAAAACCTGTCATGCCGAGACCAAAAAGTGATGGATACAGATAAGGATAGAACTTATACAGCTTTTTATATAAGAGCCACGCGAATTTTATTGGACGCGTTCTATCATCGTGTTGTACCTCGCCTCATGCGGGTCCTAAATTATGGTATTAATAATTCTCTTACTGATTAGGAGTAAAAATTAAATTTATAAATCACTATATTTTTAATTAGAAGTAATATCTCTTGTTAATTTATGTGCAAATGAACGTGTCATGTGAATAATAAGCATTTTAAAATCAGAAGTAGTAAGCATAACAAGCAATTTACATATATAATCCTGAAATTAAGCAAAACTATACAAAATTCACACTGCTACCTTCTAAAACTTAGCTTTATTGTTGACAAACAAGATTCATAAGTTTTAATTTTAATAACAATTTGCGAGTGAAAAGGGTTATGAAACTTTTCTATATTAAAATTATTCCGGTGCTAATATAAGTTACAAATGTAATAGTGACACTATTGCTCATCAAAAAATGTTACTCCAGTCAGAAATTTCCATTTCAACCTGTCCGTGTGGGCTTATCGAAGATGTCGTACATTCCATCACATAATAACAACCCACTAAACTCCACCATAAACATTGTGTACCTATGTCTAATACATATTTATTATTTCTATCTTACTACTGCTATATTTTGGACTCAATTAAGAACCAGTTTAAAATTTAAACATTGAATTGATAATTCATACCACCGACCAACTTAATATAATAAAGTTTGTTAAAGTATGCAACTTCAATGAAAAATTAAGAAGCAGTCATAAAATCGCAATTCCAAAGTTTTATCGTTCAGAAATTATGTCGGGAACAGTGAAACGGCAACATTTTTCCGCAATGAATTTCTGATATTTAACTTTACGAAGAATAAAGTGAATTTAACGTATTAGAAAAAGCGATCAATATTAAAGATGTACTATTGTTAGAAACATTACTTGGGACAATAAGGACTTCAAATAAATATCATGTACTTCGGAAAATAATAGTATAACAGTAGAAAATAATTATAATAAAATCAAAAACAAATCTATTATCGATAACAGTTAATATAAATAATGTTTCATGTTCGGTTTAAACCTGTACCTAGTATAGACATAATGATAAATGTTACAAAATAATATATATATATTATTATAATTAGAGCGTTTTTTATTGTAAAACTTAACTAATTTACTTAAGAAAAATCTAATCAAACCATAACCAAACTACATAAAACTATTCATAAATTTTTTATGGCCTATGTCACTCAGGTCATTGTTACGAATCTATTGAATCTATTGAATATTGACATCGCATTCATGAAAACGGTTCAGTAGATTGGGCGCTGTAGGGGAATATAGTGACATAAATAGACTAGCAAAAATATTACCTTCCTTTTTGGCTTCGCCATATTCGAGTACAAAAAGGACTTAGTGATACATACAACAAGAAGTGTGTTATACCTTTATGTTACACCTATAAGAAAAAAATTAACACTATCTTTACTGTAAAATATATGTAAATCTTGCACCTTTGTCATTATATAATGCTAAAATTGCTAGACTGAAAATACCGTTATTCAACTTGTTTCAAACGAAAGTCATAAGAGAAGTAGCGTGTTCATGTCATATCCACAATCCTGTAGACTGTTTGACGCATAACTTCATCTCATCAGGCGTTTATTTTTACGATGTTTGTTTTGAATTCTCTCGGCTTAGTTTCTCAGACTTGATTAAAAGAAAAAATATATTGATGTTCAGCATTATGAGAAAAAAAACAACTATAATTTGTGGGAGCACAGAAAACAAATGTCAGTGTAAATTTCTGTTAAGCTTTAATGACTGTAAATTTATTGTCTATTTCTGAATATTTTGCTTCCAAATTACCACTGAACTTTGATGAAAGTTTTATAGAAATGTTTGTCTGTTTGTGTTAATAGAACGTAACGTGCTTCATTATGTTACGAATGACTATTATACAGTAATATTCAGTAGTTACTTATTCTACATGTTTTAGGCTGTTAGATGGAAAAGTAATTGCAATTCAGTTGCCTTTTACATTACTGTGGACAGTAACTATTTTTTTTTTGCACATTTCTTTAAGATTAATAAGTATTAAGTACGTGTGATGAACCTAAGGATGTTCAAATCAAATTAAATCAACAACCCATAATGTCCCACTGCTGGGCTCGGGTCTCCTCTCAGGAGAGGGTTAAGGCCATACGTCCCCACGCTGGCCAAGTGCGGATTGGGGACTGGCAACGTTGTGGCTACGTAATCTTACCGTTGGATGTTTTTAAGCCGCCCGAAGGCCTCCAACTAAGCTTCACGACTGTTATCCTATGATAACAACCGGGACCGACTGCTTAACGTGACCTCCGAATCACGGAGACGCTCATGGTAACATGCCACCAGCGGTCACCCATCCAGGTACTGACCGCGCCGTCGTTGCTTGCCCTCGCTGATTGTTTCTAATCACCGAGTGCAACTGGGCTATGAGCGCAAGGACGTTGATAAATCAATAATATCAAAACTTCAGTTCAAAAATCAGATAAATAAATCCATTGTTCTACTTCAACATAACCGACATAATAAATCCATTTCCGATTAGCGAGTTATAAAAAGTCCAAAAACAAAAAAGAATATCGAAAATTCATTGAGTAACAAATGAATATCCGATAAATGGTAGATCATAAAAACCCATCACCTGTCTCAGAGGTATAGCGCGGCATAACGTTTTATATCGTCGTAATTAATAAAAAAATAAAAACTGTCGAGCGATGGCCCTAAAACGCATTTAATTCTTGATAAGGGTAACAAATTGGATAAAGATAGCACGACGGTCGGAGACAGAGAGATCGTAAGTGCATTGCCGTGATAACTCATGTGTGATAACGACAGATTTGTGTGGACTTTCAGTTTGAATTATGTGACAGTAAAATATGAAGATTAGAATAGATATGTTAGTTATGTGGTTTAAAAACATACGTAAATATTACACGGATACACATATTAATGTGGTATTTATTTATATACACTCTACTGCAGCGCCCGGCACCAATGTCGAAAGGTCACCTCTTAAATAGGTAAAATTTGAATCCAGCAAATAATCCTTGAAATGCTTACAATGCCATAAATTTATATTGGTTATTCTTACATATAAAGTGGATTATTTACATTGATTACTATTTACTTCGCTAAAGCTAACACAATCAGAGGCTACGTTATGACGGTTAAAGCTTTAAATTTGACCACAGAAATTGCTTTTTATTAAATGTGTAATAGTTTCCAGTGTTGTGTGCCCTCTACTGCATTCCTATCAACCACAATAATGAGGACTTTGTTGCTTCAATTGTCGGTTTATCACCATTACAATCTGATCCAATATGTGGTTTTATTAAATTAATGTTTCTAACAAGATTTCATCTAAAACGCATTGCATTGTTTCTTATGAGAATAGTCAAAGAATAAAAGATTTCACCATAGGCAGGAAAATACGATTTATTTGAACACTAAGTAAACTGAACTAAAAATTCGAATTCAATATGATACGAGTAAAGCATATTTATGCCTCGGTTTACATGAATGAGTTCTGTTTATTGTGAGTGTTATTTCATTAGGGATTGATTTTATTTATAAAGCTCGTAGCCAACAACAGAGTCTGAGAATATCCATACAAATCTTTCGATTGGCCTTCTCAACATTGCATCGTCGATGGTTGTAATCTTGAAATGTCAAAGGTATTTAATTTGAATATCATGTCTTATCTCATTCCCAAGCATTGAACTTATCGATGAAATATATATTTCGATATGAAATGTAGCCTCTATTAAGGATTTAAACTGATTGTAGCTGGAGTCTTGTAAACTGAGACTTGAATATACTTTTAATTTTTAATACCAAATGAGATGAGATATTTTGTTTTATTTTATTTTATTTCTTGATAATGATAACCAATATATATAATATATTTAGTTGATTAATAGTAATTTATTATTTTACGTTATTTTCTCATTTATTTAAGTATTGAGATTGATTGTATACAGATTGTCAGTACAGTTTTTTAAAATTATGTACATAATAATTAGACTTTCTTCCTAGTGACTATATTGACGTTTTTACGGATCTTTTCACCAAAATATGAGCACTGTTAGAAACATTTCAATAAAATTATAGTAAGAATAATTTTAAAAAAATTACTTTTTATCCATTGCGACATGGTTATATTACCTACCTAGAACGTAAAAGCTTTCAATTCGATCAAGACTTAGGCAGTGCTGCAGTCTCTTCAATGATACCACATTGACTATCGATATATCGAAGTGCTGAAGTGCTTGTGTAAAAACGCCACCATGTCGGTCCGAGTACAGGACCAGAGCACAGTGTGATGTCATCTCGCCCAAAAGCTTTACCAATGCAATGGAAGACGCTTTAAAACTCCTGGATTGGGAAGGATTCGGCATCAATATTAATGGTAAACACATAAATCACCTTCGGTTTGCTGACGACATTGTAGTCATGGCAGAGTCTTTAGAGGAGCTCAGTACGTTACTCGGAGGCCTCAATGGTGTGTTCTGGCGGGCCTGAGGATGAACATGGACAAGACGAAAGTCATGTCAAATGTCCATGTTTCGCCCACCCTCTTATTACTGGGAGGCTTGACTCTCAAAGTAGCTGATGACTATGTCTATCAAGGACAAACGGTCCAACTAGGTAAATCAAACTACGAGAAAAAAGTCAATCAACGAATCCAAGACGGCTGGGCTGCGTTTGGGAAATTACGAATATATATAATTTACGATAATTTACCGAACGCAGCCCGTGCCGAACGCAGCCGAACGCAGAACTGTGGTACTTTGGATGAGAGTCCAAAATAATCCAAAGTCCGATGGCCGATGGGGCAGAATGGTTCTTAAGTGGAAACCACGGCACGTCAAACGCAGCGTAGGAAGGCCTCTCCAAAAATGGACGGACGACCTGGTGAAGGCGATCACCGACCGGTCGAAATGGCAATGAATAGGATAGGCCTACTTTCAACAGTGGACTTTTTGCGGCTGATGTGATGAGAGATTTTTTGAAAACTGATCGACCGAATCTACCGACAAAATTTCATTAAATTTGGTTCATTAATTTAGCCATACTATTTTCTGTTTTTGAAATTTACTACACGATGTTGTCAGGCTAACTACCGATGTAACACCTACCGTTGCGTCGCGCTACCTTTGAAGTAGCTGCCGCCATCGGTCCTGCGTGCAACGTGTCCAACGTGCGTCGGTCCTGTTGCACGTTGTAAAGTATTGGTTATTAATAGGTATTTTATAGTGACAGGACATATTAGTTAAGTTAGTTAGTTGTGACGTAACGTTATGTTATTTTGTGTGAGTTTAAATGAAACAATGTCACGACTCGCATATTTTACGACCGGGAGCATGTCCGCTCAGGTTAGTGAACTTAAATTACAAATGGTGTCTTTATTAGTTTTCAGATATTTAGCTTATTTGAAAATTCTATTTTTTTAAATCCGTTTTCGGACGAATTAACAATCGCAAAGTTAACCAACGCATTTAAATAGCCCACGGTTTCGTTTAATGTCATGTTGTCATATCCACCTTGTATATCTATAGCCACTCCGCTATTTTAATTGGTTCTGCGGTGGCAGTATTCTAAAGATAATATAATTAAATTATTAATTAGTAAAAATATAGATAATACTCTGAGATTAACTTTGCATTGCCCTAAGATCGACTGTTAGAGAATGCCTGCGGCATTAAGTTCACCTTTGTACTTCTTTGCATAAAGGATTAAGAAGTAAATAAAATAATATTAATCCTAAAATAAATAAATGTATAGACAAACCACATAGTTTGCACAGCATATGTCCAGCAGTTGACTGCAACGAACAGCAGGACGCAGCGACTGATCATAGATAAACCACTAGTTAAAAGTCAGTCTTCTACGAACAATTATGTAGCTAAAGCACCCTTCATTTTTTAGCTACGTTGTTCTAATATTTCAAATATATCACACTTACGTTTGAAATGAAATTTAATGGGACTCTTAGTGTGAAAAAATGACACTAATATGTTATATTTAACTTTATTTCTACCAGTTCATAATTCTTTCGGATAAAGCTTTACCAAATACTTAAAAAAATATCGGCTCACGGTTTCTACAAATGAAATAAAAATAACTTAAATATATTGCCAAAAATTCATAGCACGTTATATTTAAGTGAATATCACATTAAAATCCAATCGATGCTCATTTTAATATAAAATTTGACCAAGGCATGTTCGTACATAATAAAAAATTAATAAGACCGAATATAAAAATGATGTACGCTAATATAATTCGAAACATTGCTTATTCAACGTGCATTCTGATAAGATAGTTATTTTTATGTACAATAAAACGTTGTTCTGAATTCCGGGCCCCATTACAGTCATATGTCACGGCAAGGAACAGTAAAGAGCCGTTAGTATTATAAATTTTCTTGTATGTTAGTCAAAGTGATTTCCATATTGAGGTAGTTCTCGCCTTTAACTGGTAACTCGCGTGTATAATGACGATAGCTGTGGCTTTATTAAATCGTTATTAATGGTACAGTACAGTTGTACTTCTTTATCATATTTATACAAACTTTCATTCCCTTTATAAAATTTACAGTAAGATATTTATGCCCTGGAAAAGTAGCTGTCGAGTGTAAGTTTTGAACAAGTAACGAATTCTTTAAAACAAATTAAACCTGTCTACGTCAATATCTGCCATCTTGATAAAATACATTGAAAAATTGAAAAGGTAGAAAGAAATGAAAAGTTTTTTTTTATATATATACATATTTGATGTAGTGTCACTCTTATGACTAAGACGATCTATTGACACCACTCACAAAAAAATATGACAAGACGTTTAGGCTCTTTTTATTTATTTATTTATTTATCTTCATTGCGTTTTGTAATATCAAAATACTAAATAAAATGAGTGACAAAAAGGATTACTACAGCACAGCTCGTAGGCGATCTCTAGCTCTAGGAAGTGCCAAAGAAATATACATACATACACACACTCGAAAAACTGCCTCGTTGGTCTAGCGGCTAGTGTAAGCGACTGCCAATCAAGAGGTCTCAGGTTCGGTTCCCAGGTCGGACTGCTTGAGTTTTTCTTACAATTAATTCTTAACGGCAACGCGGGGTGGAATATGGCAGTGTATCTCACCCGCGCCTTGGAGAACACGTTAAGCCGTCGGTCCCGGTTGTCATGAACATCTATGCCAATTGTTATTGGGAGTCAGTGCCCTCAAATATACTGACAACTTGTTCAACCTTCTAAGAGCTCACCCTCAGGGTTACGAAGGTCCGATGCCAGTTTGTAGAAAAACTGATATTCAGGTAAAACTGGTTGAACCAGGCTAGGAAGATGATATACATTCTAAAAACATAACCTTCCTTCTTTCGCAGTTGGGTAAAAAGAAAAAAAATGTGTGCTCGCACCTTTCTCTCTTGATCCTACAGAAATACGAAATGAAACTCTCTCTCTTTCTATCTTCACAAACGCCTCACCCGATCACACTTTTCATAACGCTCTCATCACGCATTCACCAGCTTACTCCCCAAGTCAAGCATTCCTAAAGAAGTTTGATTTCAAATGATTCTAATTTCAGCTGAGGCACGACTATTAAGAGTAGTAATAATACTAGCAGTAATAGTCGTGCCTTAATTGATTTTAATAATGTACACAATGTACACGCGGGCACAAAAGCTAGTTTTTCGATAGAACTATTATATGAAAAGAGTCTCGAATAAAAAATAGAGATATTAGTTTTACGGAGGACCACAGTACTGTATAGAGAAGGAAAACATGAAACTAACCTTGTACTAACCGCCCATTAATTCTGGATCCACGTACTTCTATTTTTTGAGGTGCAAATATTTATTAATAGTGGTAGATAATTATCACAAGAGTTTGCTGGCTTCCTTGTCCCTTACACCGTAAGAAAACATCATCATAATTTTCTTGAAATGCAAAACAGCCGTCTTAGTGAAAAATGTAAGCATTATAATAGAGTGACCATTATAACGTTTTAAACACTCATGGTAATCTCAAAAGTTAATTTTAATTGCTGTACATATTTCACTCATAGCCCATATTTACCCAACACGCGAATTTTAATACATAAATGAAAGCCAGCCCTTGAGTTGGCTTTTGCAATTTGGATCTCACTCATTGGAGTTTGCTAGCTACCAATTTAAAAGCACCCGAATTTGAGTAATTTAAATAGCAAAAAGGTTGTGGCGTTTGTAAAACATATTTTTAAGAGATACTTAATGTACATATGAGTGTAAAAAATACTTTATTGTTAATATTTTATAAAAATAAATTTTACAGAAAATGTTAATTACATCAACCCTAATTTTATTATTTTGTAAAATTTATTCGACACATTGAAAACTTTTGAAATTGCCGAATATAACCGATTAGTATAAATTGAATAACTTCTATACTTTTCAGTTTTTTTTTCAGTGTACTTGCAAGAAATATCTTGTCAAACTACATATTTATGTAGAGGTTTAATGAGGATTACTCGCTGCAACTTTGTCTGCATGTAAATATGATTTTTGAGCCATAAAAGCGGTTATACTCGTGCGATATACTTGTTTGAAGCATCCCTCTTTGATTACCCGACTACGATAAAGCCAAAAACGTTATTTTATATTCGAAAATTAGTCGGTTTCCTATTTAATTTAACTGATTTACTCCTTCGTCAATGAAGAGAGAGAATATTGAAGAATTTTTTTTTGTGTGAAAACCTTTTGCGTTCAAAATTATCCAGTAGTTTGGGTATAGCAAAGAGAATAATGCGTAATAACTAATAAAACCTATATAAGTAAGAGAGGCGGTACATATTTAAAGTTTTCTCTCAGTTTCTAGTCACTATATTTCTTGACCCACCACGCTCTCTAACTCACTGTGTTAGTTATTTCAACTGAAAGTAGACTATTTGACTTTCCATATTGTTGAGTTTGGAGTCCATAGTCAACAAAGTAATGCTCAGAACTTTTCATTGTATCTTATATGATTGGTCAGACATGTCTTACCATTTACTAGCAAGATATTATAGTCTATATTTGATTATTTTCAGAACTAAGTTATTTCGGGCGGCACGTGTGCCATATACTATTCCATACTGTAGGTTTTGAAACTTTTGCTGTTCTTTTAAATTTCATTGGTTTGTACATCAATTTGGATTATTTCGTGCATAATTAAGAAGAATTGAGGAGAATATGAATTGTAATTTGATGAGATTAGATTCAATGTTTCAGATATAATTTCACAAACAAGAGGTACACAACAGGCGTACTACAAAATATTTTGCACGTAAAAACACTGGATGTAACTAGATTTTAGTAAACACCGTGTTGTTTAATGTTTCGACCTAGCCTCAAGCACATAGCAACTGTCCCGTGACTTTTTTATACTGTACTTTTTGTAATTTTTTTACATTCAGTCTCAACACTTACCTATTAGTCAGGCATATCCCCACGCGCTTCGTTCGATTCACCACACAGTCCACGCGGGATACATAAATCATAAATCAAACACAGACAATCACTAACGAACGTTGTTCAAACATTGGAATTGAGTTACGAATAAAAATGAACGAAACAATAGCGAGAGGCCTCTATCACACTTCAATTTGTCAAAATGTGTCAGTATAATACTATTTGCATTTCCTCGTTCCGTTGCAAGTCGTCGTTTCAAATCTACTGCGAGACACGCTTATGTGATAATCGTTCAAGGGAAGGGTAAAACGAGAACTTTGCCGAAAGCTATCACACCGACACGCTACGCAAATTGCCGAACACTTTTAGTTGTAAGCGATACGATACGTTTAAGAAACCATATCTCAATTACGTGAAAACTTTTGATAAAACTTAAGCAGTCTATCTTACCCGAGTCATTATTACGAATCTACTGACATCTCATTAATATAGTTTCAGTAGTTTAGGCGCTATCTATATGTCCCACACATACAAATATACATCGACTGCCAAAACCTTAACCCTCTTTCTATTTTCGCCCTAGACGGGCTTAGAAATTCAACTAAACAATACTAATGGCAGTCATCACTTGCAAAGTTAATCAAAGATGTTGAACGAAGTCTCAAATAGCACTCTGAGACAAAACATTGAGAATCCACTAAGACATGGAAAGAAATGCTGTTCTAAGTAATCCGGACAAAGGGATCGAAGACTTGGTCAAAGACAACAAGAAACACCAACAATAACAAGAACACAAAAACAGTGTTTCGCAGAATCCTTTATGTAACGATAAACCTCGCATGAGTACATTTCTATGGCATTTCTCTGTGTCGTACGTACAATTCTTTTAATTTCATTTAATTAGACAGTAGATCTAAGTGTTTTCTTATTAATAAATTGATTGAATTTAAAAGTCACCTGTCTGTGTTGTATACAGGTATAAGGCAACATTTATTTTACATTTATATTTTTATGCTATAAATCCTGACTCTCGGCAACGTATGTGGCGCTTCAATTAAACGGACGTGCAATTAGTTCAAACAATATGTTAGTTTACTATCTGAATATCTGCATATTTATTGAAAATTTATGTGAATTTTTAAAACCGGTGTATTGGATGTTTTTAAAGTATAAACAAATGCAGAAAAATGAAACGAAAAACTAACAATAATTTTATATTCACCCCGGTTTTATATTTTTCATTTTAAAATTTAAAATCAAAACAATTAAATGCACTAACCGAGGGTTTGACGTTGATAAGAGGGTGTCTTACTTAAAATGTGCAAAATGTTTCTTCTTTAGTTAAAATCATAATTCAAAGCTTATCTCTTAAGATGTAAAATTCAATTTTCTTTACTTTGGCTATAGTTAGGGGAAAGTATGATCGGTTTTCTAGCATCCTCGTCTTTTATAGCTCTGACGAACCTCACAGCTAAAATGCTTGCATAATGGTTGCCCTTGTCCGAAAATGGGCCTTATGTATTCCTAATAACAGTTGATTTTGTAAGGCAAATTCGGTTTTAATCAAACGTATATAACGGTTACTTTAGCGTGTACATTTTGAGTGAAGTATGTTGATAATTTGGTGTTTAATGAAGCGACTTCGCTGCATTATTTTCGGCGGAAGATGGTTGAAAAATGCTCGCAGTGAATGCAAATTTTCTCCATTATTGTTTGTCTATTGTCCTGTTTATGAAGCGAGAAAGTGAAAATTTACACTCTTGCTGGTTAAGATTTATTATCTGTAGGATTGCAACGTTTTTTATTAATGAAACCATTTTGTATAAACTGTATAGAGTTTAGTATGATTCTTAATATTAATGACAAGTTACAATGAGTTATTCGTGTAGAACTGAATACCTCCGAGAAATATGGTATTTTTGAAATATTTATTTATGACCGACTAAAGCAATTTTGTTGAATCACGCCTTAAGTACTCTACTAAAGGTTCCGTCGGTGGTTGAACTCGAAATTTTTAATTGTAATGGAGATTAGCAGTTATCAGATTCGGCGTAGTGCACGCATTAGTAATAACATATTTATTTTGTTCGTTTGACAGCTGTGGGCGGATTGATCAACGAGATAACACAAGAGTGCCATAGCCTTTAATGCGAACTAGAATGCTTATAACAACTCACTGCAACTGGTCTTCAATTACGGCTGTCTTTTGTTTTTTTTTTCTCCGTATGCTACTGAGGTGTTAGAATAAAACGAGTTTATACACTTTTGATACGGTAGTTAAGAGAGTTTGAGTGAAACCGTTAGCTATGAAATTCCTATCAGATACCTACAGCAAAGGTTTGTTGAATTTTTAGAAGTTATGTAAAATTGGGTGATATTTTTTTAAATATTAAAATAAACTCTCCTTCTTCCTCCTAAATAAAAGAACCTTCATCATGCTTAAAAGAACATATAAAAAAATAACCGTATTCGTCGAGCGGTTATCAAATTTTGCGCAGTCACGTGGGGACGTGATACCATGGCCTCACCGAAAATTGGTGTGAAACAGCGCTTGCACTGTGTTTCACCGAATGAGGAATACCCCAACCCCTGCTCCCATCACCCATCCCATCCCCCTAAGGCTGCAACTCACTTGTGACTCCTCTGGTATTGCGGATGTCCATGGGCAGCGGTAATCGCTTACCATCAGGCGATACATCTGCTTATTTGCCCCTTATTCTATAAAAAAGTAGGCAAAAGATTTTGCGATTAATTTTTATTTGAATATACAATTATTAAATCCAATTTAGGAATAAAATAATGTATAATATAACCATAAAAACCGATAATATTTTGGGACAATTCTTAAAAGATATATTTTTAAATGTGTTACATTCTATTCCTATTTTACTTTCAATAGTTGAATTGATTTATTTAATAATTATTATCGACAAATTTAACATAATACAAAAAACTCTTAAGCAATTCAATAATTATGCGGATTTTCACACAAAAGCGTCATATTGCGCAA
This sequence comes from Hyphantria cunea, assembly GCA_003709505.1. Classification (NCBI taxonomy): domain Eukaryota; kingdom Metazoa; phylum Arthropoda; class Insecta; order Lepidoptera; family Erebidae; genus Hyphantria; species Hyphantria cunea. The sequence continues at coordinate 1,261,623 of PKRV01000458.1, read as the reverse complement.
ATAGTGCAAACTGATAACCGCTCGCAAAATAAACTGTCATCTCACAAAAAATTCGATGCTTAAACAGCGTCGCGTGCTGATATTTCAAGTCATTTGGCACACATTAGCACTTAGGGTCCTAGAACGCTCCCCTGCAGGATCCATTCAACTTCACCGTCAGCTACAGTCATTGGTCATTAGGAAAACTGCATTTCACGTATTTAATAACGTCGTCAATACACCCCACACAAGAAATCTATTAACGTCAACACGAACGTTTTAATAATCCATCAAGTATACAACCCTTGTAAATGAAAAATGGTCTTCTTTAGACGCACAAATTTCGTTTACTTTCAAGCGTTAATTGTGATGAATTTTTATAACTTTTACTTAGATTTATAAAAATGTAAAAAATAATCTAAGGAATAATAATCTTATGTGATGTTGTTAAGATGAATATAATATATATAACGATATATAGGTACTCTCTGAGTTATTACGCTCCAAGTAAAACACTTTAAATTTCGTGGTTAGAGAGCTCTTCCATCTAAAAACATAATATTGGAAAATAGTATATTTTTCTAGAGAAAGGTTATGCATAAGCTATCCTCTATACCGAATAATATATTTTATTTTTATTTCAAAAACCCTTATATTTTAAATTAACTTTACCTTATATTTTAGATGTCGTAAATCGTTCTCAAAATTCGAGATTTTTTGAAAAATTATATTTTTTTTGTAATTGATATCAATTATTCTTTTTGACCCTCAGCTGTAAAATCTGTTTTTTTCACTTAATGAAATATTGCCACTTGCTGAGTATTGACACTATTTTAATGGACTTGAAAGATCTATGATACAAGGTTAAATTAAAGGAATAGTTGCGCATTTTGATTTTATTTTGATGGTATGACAGCAATATTACTTACTATATTTTTGGCAGACTCGGTTCCTTATGCTATGCTAGATAAACGCCGACAATTTATCTTCAAAAAGGTATCCAGAAGACAGTCAGGCAGTATAATAGATAAATAACAATTTTATTAAAATATAGAATAAAATAAGGTAATTCAAAAATTTATATTTTAAAAGTTCAAATAATGTGAATATAATTATAAAGATATTTTAAACAAAAATTATTATAATCTTTGTTTAAAATGCGGATTAAAATAGAAATAATAAAATTCTGCACAGTGACTTATGCAATGCAAACGGAATTTACTGTCTAGACGCGGACGCTTAATGGGTGCAAATCATTGCAAATTGCATTCTTGGAACAATGTCGGAGGACATTTCTAATAACTGTGGCACAGTTACTTGGTCCTGAAGTTACTACCTATTTGTCACAAAATAACCTTTTATATAAGAACCAGAATAACTTTTATATTTAGTATTTACCTCAGCCTTTTATAACATTTTTATAGTTATGCATGAAACTTCAAAATATTTACGAGCTGACTGTTCGTTGATGTATTTTGACACTATGGAATCTTGGCATTGATATGAATTTTACGATGATTTTATCAGTTTTATTCTTAGAAATTTGTCGGTCCTGTTAAGAAAACGCATTTTTTAAAAATATTCTACCAGTATATTTACATCGCCCAAAATATGTGTTTATCATCTTGTATAAGTGTACCACACTTTTTGCCTTAACTGCCAATCTTCATAAATCCTTCAATAATATTTTGGGTTGTTAGATTATACAAAGCGATAAAAAGTTTCTTGCGACCCGCCCAATCAATCGCAGCTTTTAATGGACTGTATTTAGAACTAATGGAATTACCAAAGAGTAAAAACAGCAGAGGGGAAACTTGTTACTATTAAGAATAGGATATATAGATGAACTTAATACTGAAAAAAAACACAAGCAGTTAAAATATTTACTAAAATTTTTGTATTTAGATGAAATTATTAATATATTAGGCCACATTTTATTGTATTTTAAGCATGCATTTAATAAAATACAACGAGTCTCTCAGTTACAAAAAAGACTAAATAAATTAATTTTTAAAAATGTACGTGTTATAACTTTACACACCTTACATACACACTATACTCAGCATAGTACAAAACGGCATGATGGCCGTCTGAACCATTATACAATGCGTGCAGTCATGTATATTTTTTAATATTGGTATACTCACTATGTACTATTAATAAGTATGTACTATACTTAGGCACTAAGCTTTGCTCGGCCAGCCTGCCTTGTTAATCTATGAACCCACTATCTAAATTAAGCATTGAATATCTTATAGGCTTAAATTAAATTATCTTTAAATTTGATTGAATGCAGGTTACTGTATCAGTACCACTGGAAGGAAAAGTAATTAAAATGTGAATTGAGGCTATGTTGTCTTTTATTTTACAGAACGTTAGGCTTAAGAGAGCCAAAATGGCATAATTTGATAAACTGGACGATGTCTAATGGAATAAAGCACTCGAGTAATTTAATTAATTGAAAGTTATAAGTCACTATTCATTTCTAGAAGAATAAAGTTAGAGCAGGTCTTTTTTGATGAATTGTTGAAACGAAGTTTCAATAAATTTTAGCTGTGGATATATTTTAAAATAGATGTTAATGATATTATTTTTATGAGATATATTTCTTATTTATGAGTTGCTCATCTCGTTTGTTTTCAATAAAGGCTAAAGTTATTTGAGCTCAGAAGAGGTTGTATAGCTAGTGAGGTTTGAGTGCCTTGATGGCGCACTGGTTGGGTATGCGACTCTTGTGTATGAAGTCTCAGGTTCGATTCCCGGGTCGGACCAAATATTAGCAAATCATACTGCAAATATTTGTTTCGGAGTTTGGGTGTTTTCTGTATATAATATGTATGTTTTTACAAGAAAAAGGAAGTTTATATCTATTAGTCAATTCAACTGTCATAGTACAAGTCTTCTTCTTAGCTTGTAACTAGCTGGCGTTGTGTGTCGGATGTCTGAAATTGTTATTACTAATTATTTAATATTCAAGGCGGAGGATGGTAGCTGTGCTTATTTTAGGTGAATATAACTAACAAATTTAACAGCATCTCTTCGTCGTTCTAAAGACAATGACATTTCTTTAATTCATAATAGGGAGTTCCAGTACCATTGTACGGTAAAAACACTAGACGCTGTGAAAACTGACGTACTTTACCACTGGAAAGGAAAAATTATACTTATTTTTTTTTTAGATCATCGTCATCATCATAGTCGAAAGACGTCCACTGCTAGATCTATGCCACCCCAAGGAAAGACAACCACCAATCGTGTGCTGCCCGCACCCAGCCGTTTCCTGCGATCTATATATACCAGGTCGTCCGACAACCAAAACAAGATCCCCTTTTATGTTTGGTCAGCCATATACTTCAATTTCTAATGCATTAACTTTCAATACTGTTGAAATTGCAAAATAAAAAATAATGAAATAAAGAAAACATATCAGTCGGGATAACATAATAACAAATCACCGTGATCTCTGGTGACGTATCAATCACACCCAAAACTCCCTGTGCAAAAACTACTGTCTGTCGTGCGAGCCATGAGTCGATTGCAGTAAGCCGAGAGCCGGAATGAGTTTGAAAATCCTAGCAATTTGGCAAAGCAAATCTATAGCTTTACAAACAAATTTACATTGTGTTTTCTGTATGTTTTCATTGAAAAAATATTTATTATAATACAATATATACATTGAATTTCGGATTTTGTAAATTAATAGTAAAAAACAAGACAAGCATTGCGAATACAAATATACGCATTTGTAAATCACTTGCAAGGACAATTTATTGGTTTTGTAGAATTCTATGTTCACATAAGTTTATTTTAACTGAGACAAATACTTACTAGTCTTCAATTAAGCTGATGCCATGAATTTTAATCTTACTGAAGGCGAGATCAATAAAGTTGATTGATGAGACAAATTAGAGCTCAAAGACACGTCTAAGTGCTCTTTAGCACCACGTACGTAGATCAAAAAGACTTCTAAAGACGAAAACGATTTATGCTTGAAATTGTTGATACTGGTTATTGTTTTTAAGTATTTAAAAACATTGCATTAAAAAAAATATGTTATATAAAATGTCCGCTGTTTAGAAATAGATCCCATATTTATTAAACTAAACCCGATTGAGTAAGAACTCTTAACGTATACGATGAATTGATAATAATGATATAACTCTGCGTGACCACAAATCATTATAAATTTCTGTTGCAACACCGAATACAAAATAAACTGTAATTTGTATTCGGCAAATTCATAATATAACTAACGTCTCGAGTTATTTTCAATTAATCGAATTGATGTTTATGTTGATTCATGATCGAGAAACAGCGGGATGCCTCGCGCTTCGCACTTACATACAAAACTTGGAGGTTTCTTCTAAAATTCTTTAAAAAATAAGTGGCAATCAAATATAAAGGTTATTTTAAAATGCAGTAAAATTTGAAATCAATTTCTTTTTAAGTCATAAAGAGGACTTTTAGTAGGTTTTCTCGTGAATCATTGCGCGGGGAGTTGTACCAATCCAGGATATGATTTGTTGGTATGTAGTATGGCTCAGCGAGAGATGTCGTAAATCAGGAGACGCGACACCCTTATGAGTCCTACAGCTGCACGACGTCGAAAAATAAGATTCCAACACGGCACAATGAAACAGCGTTTTTTAAATATTTATTACACTCGCATAATAGAAGTAACGTAAAATTTAGTGGTAGGGATAATCTCGAAAGGAGGTAGAAAAATAGAAATGTATTTTTGTTAGTTTGTAGTCGCAGATTATCATTTTGAAATAATAAGTTAGTTCGTTATTACAAACCTGATTCTATACAGATAATTTTATCTTGAGGGATATTCCTGTATTGTTTTTATTATAATTTTTATGAATCAAGATAAAACACAGTCTTTTGATCGCATTACATAATATTTAGTTTTTTTGAGTTTTAACATAGCCAAATTTTGGTATTTTAGTGGAAAAATGGTTTTTAAAGAAACAAAAACATTCAAATTCATTGGAGTTAACATATTTATTCGGTCTCGTTTAATGTGTCTGATATGTTTTATTCGTATTTGCATATTCATAAATTAGTATTGTAGATAACAAATTCGTAAGTAAATAGATTATATATTTAAGAAACTATTGAAATGCTTAAAAAATAGGTATAGAAAGGGTCTATTGCCTACCTTATCTTAATTGTACCTATCAAATTCATTAATCTATTAGTAAAGATAGTTACCGATCAACATTCTGATTTATTCCTTTGACGTGACAAAAAAGTTCACTATTATCGTAACAAATCACAACAAATAATTACATTTAAAGTAAAGTAGTAATGTAAGAATTTCGTCATCCATGAACTCATAATCGAGCAAGCTACAGGAAAGTAAACAGTTTTCTCTTCCAACGAAACATTCTGATATATAATTGTAACTGATCTGTGTAAGTGATACATTGACGCCCAGTAAATTGTTTTAGCTGAAACCCCACCCTTCACATTAATCGAACAAAGAATCGCTGATTGAATAGTAATACAAGCTATGTAGCAGTCAGATTAAAAAAGTTATACAGTCTTTTATTTTCTAAATATACCGGTGATGACTATTAAATATAATTTTTTCAACTGTGTTTTGTATTTTGAGGTATATTGTGTATATATGTTTATACTGAATATTCTATAAATATTTGTAAATACACAGCCTCTCTATATCTACAATAAGTTTAAGAAATATATACATTTTTATCAAAATAAGCTCTGATGTCATAAATGAGTAATTATTAAATGAATAGAGTTGTGATTCCCCAGGTGTGGGATGATCGTCTGGCGTACAGTATCTTACCACTCGTTCCTCTCCCTGGCTGAATGAAAAAATACGAATACTTCACTTTTAATCAAGACCCCACACACAAACAAACAAACGAAATATAAATTGTGACTTGTTGTCTCGACGAGAGACACTCCAATCACTTGATTGCTCTAATTAACAAAATGCCAATCCAATGTTCTCACTAACTCAACATGAATAAATTAGGATAGATAGCGAACAGAGTTTTCACTTTCATTTCGCTACAAATATGAATACAAAGAAATATAATTGCTCATAAGTTTGTTGTCATCTTTGATAAAAAGGAAATATACAAAAATTTTAAAATAAATAATTAAAAAAAAATATTTTGCGGTTTACATTTCATTATCTTACTTGAATTACTCTCAGGAAGGTGTTCAGATTTACTAAATAAAATAATGGTTTCATTAGGTATCAATTAATGTAATTTATTCCATTGAAAATTATGATTTTATACGAAACAAATAGTACAATACTATTTCAATAAATTATAATCTATTCCTGTAACTAGCTATACTATTGCCATCAGCTTGGAATTTAATAGCGTTTTAGTCACTTGCTCCTAACAGCTTTCTTATACTAAAAAGAAAGGTATACTGTCTCTAAATTCAAATGGATCGCTAAGTTAAAACATTATGTACGGCTCAAATTTTGTAAATTGTACGTGAAATTCAACACCAGCGATTTTTGGTCACAGAAATCGGGGGTTGAATATCGTGCTTAGTGTACTTGGATTAGTTCTCGATAGTTGTATATTATCCAGGTCACTACAAATGCTAGTTAAATATATTCAGGCCTTCACATTATTATTATACAATCACTGTTTAACGAAACTTTATTCAGTATTAGATTCAGTTCTCTATTTTTTTAAATATTATATTATTTTCAAATTATATTTCAATATAATTGCTTAAAATAAGATCAGAGTGATTAACGACCTAGAGAAAAAAGGTAGCTGTAGACTGTGCACTATGGTGCATATTAGGAGGCGCCTATCTCTACCTATGGATTGCTATGAGCAAATTTATTGATTCACAATCATAATTATATTAATTCACTTCTTATATCACACTGATTCACACATTTTTTTACATGCATGTTGAAAATTGGACTATTAAGCTTTGAGTGCTTAATTTAAACAAGAGTAGATAATGACTAAAGAAAATATGTTCAGCATGCGGGGAAGACGATGTTGCTAGAACCATACTAAAAACAATATCATCTACTCTATCATTTGTCATCTAAAACCGCAGAGTTCACTACTGCTGCCTTACGATATAGTGTCTTGTTGAGTAAATTACTTGTCCTCTACAGAAGTTGTTCAGGGATTTTTGATTAAACAACAAAAAGACAAGGGTGGCAAGTATTCTCTGTACATAAAATAACAAATGGATAAGTGCGTCTCATGGTGATTTTTTTTAACGTATTAAAGCATATCTACTTTTATACTAAGGCGTGGTAGCTTCTGATTTTATGGTTACAATACGGGCTTCTACATTTATTACTATTGGCGTATCACCGCACATCTTGGTGGGCGGATTGGATCCGCTAAACACTTGGGTGTTTACTTTGATCTTTGTACGTCTTGCCAAAGCAAATACTTTTATCATTATTTACACAGTGTTCAGTTGCTGTCTATCGAATGCACATTGAGTGTTGTTTTTTTTTGTAGCCCTTAACAAATAAGAAAATATTCGTTATTGTCTTATGAACAGGCATCTGAGTGTGTCATGACAGTACATTCTTTTCTTTTTGAAGTTTTATTTTGTGTGACTATGTAACTCTAAGATATTATATACTGGCTAGGCCATTTGCTGGAAATTATGATCAACATAGTCGTTATTTGTAATAAACTATGCATTATCTTTTTTGGCACATAGTTAAAGATAAATGTAGTAGTCTGAATCTAATCTGAGTTTGAAATTGTATGTATCAAATAAAATTCCAAAAATTTCTTCGCCTTCATTTGTAATTTAATAGTATTTTGTGAACATTTCTAAAAGGAAGAATTGTATTCAATTCATTACAAAATAATGCTACGACCATTAAGAAACTGAATAAAAAATACCATTGTGTAACCAAGAACAAATTGAGACAACTTTAGAATTCGCACGACGGAAACAAATTTAATTTATCGACATCTTATTCGAAGATGTCTCAGTTGCGTATAACAACAATTACAAAATTGCAAACTGCTTCTTCACTCATCACCACTCTTAAGATCTTCGATAGAAAACTGTAAGTCCCTTGGCTAAATGCACTCATAAATTTGTTACGGCAATGCCGAAGTGACAGAACTTAATAGGACTTTAACAAATAGCTAAACATTTTGTAATTCGGGGAAGATCTTGAATGCTTAGTTTACTTAACAAAGGATGGGGAGTATCCCATTTTGTTTGCCATCTCGTAGTGATGTCAACATCTGCCCTTTTTTCTGAGACAATACCTGGCGAACTTGAAAGAGATATTTGTTCAACTAGCCAGAAAATCGGTAGCCATTGTGTATTTGAATAGAGCTGGTCAACAGTTTATTTGCGTACCTACCTGTATTTTTGGTATGGTTGCACATTGCACATTTTGATGAGATGTTGTGTGTGATGTGAGAAGTCTCGTAAAAGAACCCATGTGTGGCGACTTCCACATACAGCGTCAACATAAATATATGACAACGCCATCCACTGAAGATACACTGAACTACGGAGTAACGTAGTGCACAAAGAAGCTGCCAATCCTACATCGCGCAATAGAATTTCTCGCGCCGATTAACATATATACAACTTCCCAACATCAACCGTTGGGCAGTGGCCCGCCAGGCATGATCACCTCGCCTGGTCGGAGGATCCTCCCTTTGTGTTGGAGGGACATGTGACCCGTTCCTCCACAGTGGTGTGACCCCGACGTGATTGGAAGCAGCTTTCGTAGGCGCAGATCAACAGCAGCAGCATCACCGCGCCACCATCACGTTCACTCCCACAGCAAGTCTCAGCCAGCCAGCAACCTCGGCCTCAACAGGGATACACCACATGCAGGAAGCGACCGCTCCAGCCTGGTTTACCCCTACGGCCTCAACAGCGTCTAGGCACAGCACACTGCAACTACGGTCCATGTAAGCAGAGCAACTCTCTCCCGTCTATGCAGCAGCCAGCCACTACGCAGCAATCGCCCCGACTCACTGGGGACCTCACCGCAGCACCGCGCACCGCATTTCGATCTCTACTCACTGGGATCAGCGGACTTCAGCCCCGACTCACTGGGACTAGCGGCATTCAGTTCCGACTCACTGGAACTTGCGGCACTCAGTTCCGACTCACTGGAACTACTCAATCCTGGCACTGGCAAGCTCCGCAACAGAGCACAGACAGCTGACTCATCCAGATATCAACCTCCGGTCTTGGAGGGGAGTGATGTGGCGACTTCCACATACAGCGCAACAACATAAAATATATAACAGCGCCATCTACCGAAGAAACATCGAACTACGGAGCAACGAAGAAAACTAAGAAACTACCAATCCTAAATCGCGCAATAGAAGTTCTCGCGCCGATTAACATATATACAACTTCCCAACATCAACCGTTGGGCAGTGGCCCGCCAGGCATGATCACCTCGCCTGGTCGGAGGATCCTCCCTTTGTGTTGGAGGGACATGTGACCCGTTCCTCCACACCATGTATCTATGTCATGTATACTTTAATATTGTATTTGGAAGTCACCAATATTAATAATTGCCGTGGAAACAACATGTAATTTAAAAACTTCATGGTATTTATGCTACATATTTCAAACTGCTTAATAACAATAATTAAAATGTTAATCATTTAATGTCATCTATTAGAAACACGATATTTTTAACCGACTTCAAAACATAAGGTTTTATTAATAAAGTATGTTAGTTAAGTTGGCAAGTCAGAGCACTTTAACGCAGTTCATATTGCTGTCAATTAACACTTTTGACACGTATGATGGACTTTTTCCATGATATTAAAAACTTAAATCACTTATATTTAATTGGGGCCAAAAAGTTCTGAAGTGGCGAACATGTATCAGAAGACGGACCAGGGACAAGCCCCCTACGAGAAGGTCCGACGACTTTGTAAAGGACAGGACAGGACGAAATCTGTGCGGGGTCCGGATCCCTCCCGTCTCAGGCGCAGAATGGCACACCGTGTGGTTTTAGTCGGTTCAATTCCGACACACCGCCCCGTCGTAAGCCCCGGTGGGGTGACGGCCCGAGGGGGTTTTCACACGTATAAAAAATAAGAAAAGGACGAAATCTGTTGGACGAATGCTGCACACGGCAGATTGATGTTGCGAGCCTCATCGGAGGCCTATGTTCAGCATTGATGTTTTGGCTGAGATGATGATCAAGATGATGACATTAAAATATGGCAATTTGATTCTTCATTACTATAGTGCTTCATAAAATATTAAACTTGTCGTTGGCTGCTACAGTACCTTTGGAGAACCGAGATCTAAAATACTTTCAATGATATAAAAATACAAGATATTAAACATTGTAAAAACATGAAATCTATGTTCGGCAAGCTAATATTTTGTATTGTAATATTACAAAGCATTCTTAGACATATTCTGGTACAATCTCTCAATCAAATACAAGCTCTGCTTAGTTTGGGACTAGATGGCGTTGTGTGTTAAAATGTCTAGACATATTTATTTATTCATTTATTTAATCAATTACGTGTATGAAGTGTACCTGTAGGAAAATTGTGTAGGTTATGTTTAATTGAAATGGTATTTCCCTATTCCATATTTAAAAAAATAAGAACACCATTTTTTTGGATAATTGAAAATCATATAATAATGTTCTAAAAATATTTTATGAAAAAGATAAAATATTTTTAATACAAAATCCGAGTTGGCATGAATACAAATCAAATTTTTATAGTAGATAAGGATTTTCATAGTAGCACATATAACGATTGTTTAAACATCTAATAACAACACACTGGGATCGTTGTAACAATAAATAAAGAGGGTGGTGCAATATCTGTCTCGCGCGTACTGAGTGCAGGCCATTTGCATTGGAAGTGAATGCGACGAAACGGCCTCCAGTGGAATTTAATAAAAATATCTTAGCGCATCGCTTAGTGTTTCTTTAATATACAGCCGACAGTATTACTGAAAATATATTTCTAGGACTTCTATTTCTGCTCCTCTGTTGAGATTGGATCTCCAGACATAAGTAGGTGAAACGAGCTCTTTAAAACGCGGAGAGAGTTAGGATATTCCATCTGAACGGTTATTATATTTGTTATTAAAGTTTCGAAAGGAGCTAAAAGTTTCACAAAGAGGTCTCTTGAAAACAATAACGTTTAAAATATTCATAAAGCTAAATTTTCTGAACTTAAAAGCAATAAACATTATCTTTACATAAAATTACAATTCTAAAATTAAATACAACGCTATTGCGGCACGTTCCCTCGCTTGTGAAAATTCAATTGAAAAGCAACACTGCGAGTTTCAAATAGCAGCATTTAAATTAATAGAGTTAATCACAACTAAGTACCTATAGACAAATTGTCTGATTTATCGAAACACTGTATTTCGATTTTCTGTAAAAACCATACGCTGCTAGAGAAACTTGATTAAACCAAAACTAAAAAATAAAAATAACGTATTTATATCTATATTATTAGTTTAAGAATATTATTTACTTTTTAGAATTCAGTCTCAAGAAACCGTTTAGGCTACCACATTTTAAAAGTTATTTAATCCTAGTCAGTTCAGTCTATGATGGGTGACCATTCCTAATGTATTGAGAACACTCCGTGGCACGAAAAGCACGCTATGGCACTGGTTCTTGTTGCCAGACAAACATCTTAGGCAATCGGCAATCGGCAACTGGTTGTTCGAGCCTTCCTTTTCTCTGTCTATGCGAAACTGTAGTTGGATCCCTAAGAACTCCGACCACAGTCATTCTAGAGAATTTCGATAACACCTAGTATGTAGGTTGTTAAGGTCAATCACTCCGGTAAAAGTCGTTGCACAAGTTTAGCCGTTTCGTTGTTGACTTAAAGAAAACCCCAAATTTAAGTAAGAAGGCTCGGAGAAAAAGAGTTAGTCTCAAATCAGTTTTAGTAATAAACAGTCCTTGTACAAATCTACATCGGTATTATTAATAGTAGCGGACAGTTGTTGACTAGTATCCCTAAATAAAAGATATCTATCACCAAAATTAGCATTCATAAGCCAACTCAAGCGACATGAATAACATCTGATATCTGTTCTGTTACGTGTGACGATAGCGATTATTGGCTATGGTATATCACGCTTACGTAATGCACACAGATTATTTTGACGCCTACTAAAATGTGTATTTTTTAGTTAATTATTGTCATTTTATTCTTTATAAACTCCAACAACAACATCTCCAATGACAACTCCCGCATTAGTAATATATGTACATCCTGCACATGAATACCCAGACTCAGTATAACAATTTGTAGATTCCACAATGTGTAGTCCCATGTGGAATTTGAATCCACGACACTTGGCGCAGTAGAAAGCGACGTGGTGACTGTTTAAACCACTAGACCACCGAGCCATGTATGATGTATTTTTTTGTGCTTCCATGGCCTTTTAATACTAAATACATCCCAGATATATCTCTGTACTTAATATCTTCGATACAGTTTTATCAAATAAGTTTATACCTAACTTGAGATTTGCATGTCAACTTTAGCAATTAATATGCATACAAATAAGTAGTAAATTTGTTAGCATTACAGCATTAGGTACAGTACACTATTTATTTATTGCGTATGTTTATATTGTGTAATGTTGTTCATTTAATTGTTTTTTTCTTTTGTTATAGAAAGAACCTCTATCAGAATACTTAATAAGTCAAGAAGCTTCTATCAAATCTACTCTGTATTCGAGAGTCGACTATATAGTTGTCTAGACACTTTGAGAATATTGCTGCTATATTGGTTGGCCACAAACAGAACGTCTTTTGTATAGTAAATATCATCTCGATATATGTGACCAAAGCCATTTAATAAAAGATGATAAAAGAAATTTAAAATAGTACTGGTTTCTTGTGCCATCAAAAAAAAAACCACTTTTTGCCTGACTACATTGTGCCAAAAATAAGAGTAATAATTTCGATAATCTGTATATGTTTTTAAGTTCCACTGTAGCGCCTATACCACTGAAAAGATTTTAAAAATGAGGTGCTAATACATTCGTAATAAGGGCCCGAGAGATATATGCTATACAATTTTTTTACATATTTTTTCATTATAATTTCATCAACTTTTTCTTGTTTATCGTCTATGAAATTTCAGCATCAATTTCTACTTTTATATGTAATATACTTAATTAGAAACACTGAATTCTGCATGTCTTCCTCGTTTATTTTAATTATTATTCTGTATTTAAATTTCTTATGCATAAAGAAGCTACGGTTTAACATTCAATCTAAGAAATAATTAATTGTAAAACAAACAATGGTTTTAGAAAAATAGTTTACTACAAGTTATAAAAACAAAGACTTAACTTGACTAAAGTACTGAAGAACTATTGCATAAATTCCCTAAGTAACTATACTTTAAAGTTTACTACTAAGTTTTAAAGCACCCCCATTTTTTACTCCAAAATCGATTGTCCCAGTTATCCGAGCTTCTTGAGTCGTGAATTTGCTGTAATAATATAACTTTGCTATGGTAGCTAGTTTCAAGAAAAATCGATAGGTTTTTATTAAAAACGCTTTCGTATGAACTAAAGCGTATAACGATTCAGACCTTATAAAAACGCAAATCAAACTGGGATTGGAACTCTAAAATATTATTTTCATTTAGTTGCACTGTGTATAAATTTGCACTTTATTGTGAATTTGAAAAATAATTAGTCTTGAAGTAAAAGATTAATATTTTGATGACATTTTAATTGCCTGTACACTCATTAGTGAAATTGTTAATACCAAATATAGAACTTGATGGCGTACGCCTACAATGATGATAGAACCCTGTGAGTTGTTTATCAAT
>PKRV01000458.1:1202071-1237955 GCA_003709505.1 Hyphantria cunea | reverse complement strand
ATATATATATATATATCTAAGAAATTAATAAATAATTTTTTTTTTTCATATAAATAACTAGATTAATCACAAAGGTGGCAAAACTAAAGAAGTACAAATGGCGGCCTTGTCGCCAAGAGGCAATCTCTTACAGGCAATTGCTTTGATTGTTGAGAGAGGTTAAACACTAAACTACTTACTGTATACTATGGCAAAGTAATTCCACCATTAATAACTTTTCAGGCAATATTTGAAAGGTAAACCACGACATCAGATCCAATTAATTAAGTCCGTCCAAGCTCCATTGCAGTTTGCTTGAACACTTCCAATATTTGGTGAAAACTGATCGATAAAACGAGCGTTTCAATTATATCAACTATTAACACTATAAATTGTATGCGCCAGTTGCATTTAATACATAAACGAGCGAGGCTCTCATGATGGGGGGAGGTGGGGGAGGGGCGAAATTTAATTGCATCGTTGCGTTCATGACGCACTATCAAACATTTACGAATATTGACTAAACTCTTAATAAATTGACGATATGTGGTTGACGTTGAGTGTAAAAATATAGGAACGCCGATGCTTTTAAAGAGAATAAAAAAAGAACTCCAGATTAATCGATGGTTATAAAGCTACACGGAAAATATTTTTGTGCATCATTAGTTTGATGGTGCACTCTATCCTCATGGCACGTGTTACTATTATGGATTGTCTCTCGCTTCTTTTTTCCTGTTTGCATTAATCGTTTGTTTGTTCTGGTTGTAATTATAACGCTAATAACTGTGGCGAGAATAAAAAGAATAGCAACTTCTTGAATATCTATCACTAGTAAGCAAATTTTCAGCAAAGATATATTCTATCCTTTAATCAATGAAATTAAGTTATGAAGAAAATATAAAATTATGATAACGATGGATATAAAAACACAAATCTATTTATTTATAGTTTAAAAAATTTTTTTCAATCATCTACTGGTTTTTTCAAAGTCTGAATAAATAGGATTATTTAATATCAATTATATCAACGCATTTTTTAAGTTCCCAATAACAGTGTATTTCTTGTAGCAAATAATAGAAAATCCATTTCAATTTTAGATGTAAGATATATTAAATATATAATCTTAGGTTTTAACAGAGATTTTATGCAGGTGATTAATTATCTTTTACTTAAAATAGCATTACATTATGATCTCATTTATTCAGTCTTCATAGAAATGACTTACTTACAATGTCAATAATCAAACGTTTGCAATTTTCACATGATTTTATTAGCTTCACCTGTATGTTCCTTTTTTCTATGTAACCCAATTTATTAGCACTTAATCATTTTATATTTTTAAACTTATTTAATTGAGAATCGTTCGCAGAAAGCAAATTATAAAGACTCGAAGAAATTACAGTATCAACGTTTGCAAGGCTACACCTTTAGCAAATAAAGTAGTTGTTATTTTAAACTGCCTCAGTGGCGCAGTGGTAGCGTATGCGACTGCTATGCTAGAGGTCTCGGGTTCGATTCCTGAGTCGGACCAAATGTTTGTATAATTTGCAAATATTTCTTTCGGAGTTTGGATGTTTTCTATGTATATGTATGTATTTACAAAAAAAAGTATATATGTGTTAATATCAGTTGTCTGTTACAAGCTCTGCTTAGTTTGGGACTAGATGGCGTTGTGTGAAAAAAAGAAAAAAAACTTACTTTACATACTATATAAATAAACCATCCTCCTCCATCTTAATATTTTGTGATGTAAATAACAAAGTGCTACTGTGCATTAATAATAACAATGAGAATAATATAAAATGGCTCTTTAAATTAAACTATTAATTGTATAAGAATGTATTTTCCACGTATGTTTTACGGCCACGTATCCTGCTGTGCCAGGTTGATGGATATTGGTAATTATCATATCATATATAGAGTCGATCAATAGTATGGTCCCAGCCTTCTTAAGCTAACAACCCGTACTTCCTCTCTTAATTAAAATACTAGTTCCATTACTTTTATTACAACTACATCGAGAGTTCGAGACTTAATCAATTGAGACAAGCAAACAATATAATCAGAACATAAAAACGATTTATGAAATAACATCAACATTATTATGCCGATCTATATTACAATTTCTCACAGTTAAATCTTGTAAGATTTTTATGATCAAGCGCCTTAAAATGTAATAGAAATCTTGAGGTGTTTTATGATTTTATTGCATAAGTAATAATATACTAGTAGATACGAGTTTCTATGAGCTGCTGAATGATACTGATCCTCTGAGAATTTTGTTTGTAGATATTTACAAAAAATCTTACTTTTATTAAACAGTTCTCGTTACAAATGCTTCTTATAAAGTTTAAAAGTAAATTTAAAAATCATTCATGGCTTTAGGTCTAGCACTTTTTTGAGTTATAATATGCAGACCTAGCACGAAAGTATTTTGAGCGGATTTAAAAAAGAATGAAGTTCTTAATTCGAATGTTTACATTTTTCATGTATCTTTGGGCATAACTTCGTCATTTATAGACGAAACTGAAACACTTTTTTGTGCAAAAACGGTTTTTCCGAAATGGTCCATTTCAATTTCACTTTAAATTTCTGATAGATTGCTCGATGATTTTTAATTTTTTTTTAATAGTAAGTATAGAAGTATCAAGAAACTTGTCAAAAGTTTTGAAAAATGGTTTCTTTTCTGATGTATCCCAAAATACACGTCCACGCTCGAAGAAGAAATATGAAGTCATGACGTTAATTACCCTTAGAGATGTACGTGTACAAAATTGTTTGTTTATTTTAATGACTGTTAAATCAAAACTAATGTTTATCCCGTCCATTTGATTGATTGTACCTTATAGTGGGACGGACAAACGGAGAGCCCTTGGGCCAAAATCGTAAGTTGCTTGGTTTGCATGTTGGCATAGTAAAAGAAGATTACAGTCATTTGTTTATTTCGTATGAGAACTGTATTATTTGTATTAAGTTTCTGTTGCATCATCGGCATTTTCTGGCTGGTTTTATATTCCTATTAACAGGTTCCTATTAATTTTGAGTACAAGTTTTAAATAGAGAAGATAGGTAGATTATTTAATGGTATCCTTAATTTTATCGTCTACTTTTAGAATAAGATCATTTGAATAGAATATTTAGTGAAGTTAAAGTATATTGTTTCGTAGATTACGTTAGTTATTATCTTCAAGGTCTTTTAATTTTTTTATAGTACTCCAATCACTGACTGCCTATTTTGAAAATAAACACCTTTACTTAGATAAGGCTAAGGAATATTTAACTTCTATTTGAATATTATTAAGGTAAGAGTTAGAGAGATTCGAGTGTTGATTGAGAAATAAATTACATTTAACAGATAAACTATCAAAGGTTTAAATTTTAATTTAAAGTAAGTTGATTTGAGAAACACACATAATTTAAACTGTAGGTCTTGTCAAACGAAAATATAGTTTGGCTATAGACATGTAAGCTCTGGCTTGCATTTTTACAATACCCTAGTTTTCTTTAAGTCTACTTGACTAAACTGGTAATCAGTAGATAGCCTGTTTATTTTACCCAGTAGGGTGTAAAGTATTTTTATTGCATAAGTCTGTTATACTAAAAAGAATGGATATTCTTGGAATAAATAAAAAATGATGCAATTTAAAAGATGGTTTAAGACGGAAAAGGTTTTATGAAAGACCGTAACCTTTTTTCATTTATTCATCTATTGGTACACCAACAACTATTGCACTATTTCTTACAACTAAAACAAGGCCTTTACAAATTTACAATGCTAAACTATTCTTTATTCTTCTAACTATTATTTCCGTTTAGATTTAAAAATATTTAAATCTATAGTTTTATGTAATTCCCTTTCTGAATAAATAACAATATAATAATTAATTAAACATCGATATTTTATTTTCATAATCCTTGACTCGGACCGCTTGGTCACAGTGCTGATAAACCTTTATTTAATAAGGTGACTAAACGCATAACTTGAAAGAGATAGTGTCCCCGACGCTTGTTTAAGTGTAAACTGCTGTTCTTTTGTGATAAAATGTCACATTTCGATAATTTAGCACTCGATATAACCGGAAAACAGGTTTCCTATCGACTTCAACACAGGTATTCTTTTACACACATTTTAAAAAGTTGTCTCTATTTTCAACTTTATATTCTGTGACTTTGGAAACAATGTATTAGAAAACTATTTGAGAAGTACACATAGTTCAATTTGTAAACTAAGATCATGTCTAGATAAGTGATAAAATACACTGATAAGAAAAACAACTCAATGTTCATGTACTATAACAGACCATTAGGGCTAAACAACAAAAATGTATATCTTAAAATAATTCATTTTATTACCAACAAAATTTCGCATTGCATTTGACAGAATTACAGGGAAAGGACAAGTAAAAAAATAAAATATTGGTTCAGCTATAAGGGAAGAAAATTACAAATTGGAGTTGTCTTGGAGTTGGATAACTGCCCGTGGCTAAAACATTATTGGAGGTGTTGAACCAGCCTTCAATAATTAGGTAATAAATATTTATAAAAGAAGCGCTGGCTCGCCGTAACGCCTGCTGCATTTTTCTTCATTTTTTGTTCTTACAATATCAGACGAACACAACGCGCTCGCAACATGGGTACTTTGCAAATTTGTTATTTGGATTCTCGACTATGTATATAAAGTAAAATATATAATCAAAGAAAATAAAAACAAACGAAAATGTGTAAATATGTATTTAAAATTAAGCCTAGGTACAGTATGGTCAAACATTTTGATAGAGTTTCACATTATGAAAACCAAAAAAGGTTACATTCAAGAATATGTGACTGGAAAACAGTGAGGTATTTCATCTTGTTATTAATGTTTTAAGTAAACAACGATAAATATACACCGTTCAGACTTTATTGTATCAAAAAACTCATTTGGTTGACGACCACATACATAATAAAGTGGCATTGAGTAAAGTTTAACATATAGTAACACAAATGTAATCCTAAGTCTCAGAGCTTTCTCATGCTGAAGAATTTTGAATGATACGAACTAAATAGAATAGAATTTAATATGTTCGTAGTAAAAAAGATACAATCATGTTTCAAATACTTTTTAAGCTAAGTACAACAATGAAATTTTTCATCTATAGCATTACTGATGATAGAGTCTTGTATTTTACTACGCCATTTTGATTTTTATAGAGAAAATAAGAAAATACTGCATTCTATAAATTGTTTTTTTAATTAAATAGGAATGGGCTATACGTTATCGTTTCTTGAAAACTAAACAGTTTTTAAATATTTATGACAATATGTCCACGACTACATCATATATTGTACGTTATTTAAGTTTTGTACGCTATTTCCGATCTTGTGTCACAGTTAAGAATACAAAAATTAAAGAAAAATACACTTTTGCTAAAAATTTGTGTATTGATATTAAGCTGATTAAGTTAAACAGAATGTTGTTAGATTTAGAACCAGCAAGGAAATAGTTCAAATTTCATTATTTACTTAAAGGAGTGCAATTAACAATTTAAATTATTCAGAAATAATAACAAAATATAATTCAGCTTAGGATTTTATGAGTGACCCTAATATCGTTTACTGAATGCAACCTAAGCTCAACAAAAGAGATAAGCTGGACGGATAAAGAATAATAAATATGAGTTCTTGACAAAAATAATGTAAAAAATATTGAGTGTTTATTACAATTTAAAAATAGACCTACAGCTTTACGACATAATGTTCTATTTTGTTGCTGGGGTTGTGTCTAAGTAGCAATTCGAGGCCTAAGGCTTATTAACTCGTTACCTTACATCCAGCATTCCACAAAGCAGCATTTTTATGTATTGTCTAAACATTAAAATTTGAAATAAATGTCCTAATAAATTGAATGAACAAGTTAGATTTCAGGTTACGTTGATGAGAAGCACATTGAGATAGTAAAACATTTTATTACCGAAACATTCCCGATTTGATTACGGTCATGTTTGTATACTGGTGGTTAGAGGACATATTCAGTTGTGGCAGTACTGTTGAACTAGATAAAAACAATAAATTTATTCTTTACCCATAAAACTAAACTACCTATTTATTAAATTATAAAACTCTCATGTTTATAAATATCTATCAAAAAGAATAATAATATTGTTAGCGTATTAATCACAATAAATTCTACAGAATTAGGCGACTCAATTTACAAACAAAAGCAATTAATTAGGTAGATAGATTGCAATGCCTATACAATCCCACACTCAAGAAACTTCTAAATTTAAAACATGTTCAACGACCAGAACTGATTCCACCATTAGACTAAGTTACAAGTAACAAATTAAATTTCACTTTGAAACCTACACAATCAAATTAGGATTCTGGAAGCTAAATATACCTCTGTTGTCCTATTCTAGCTACTTTTCGAGATATTTCCCTCAATAAAACCTTCCAATTATTTCCGCTTCGTAGTTATCGGCTCGCATCTTGCATCAATCCACTCGTATTAAACAAAAATTTACGAGAATGAGACTTCTTCGGGCGTGATTAACAATAAATTTCTAGTTAACAGCCTGATGTCAGCCGTCTGCCTCTCTATCCATACTTTTAAAAAGCGAGATACTTCCACAACAGCTGATTTATTATGTTTCTCTTTGTTGTGTGTTTGTCCTCTTTATTGTTTTATTTTCTGTCCTTGTATTTTTTGTGGTCCCGTTTTATTTCGAGACAGTTTCTTTGTTAAGCCGCTATTGAAATTGCGGCTTTTAAGAGAATAATTACCGCTGCCATCAGTGACATCTGCTCAAGCCTCATAATAATATTTTTGTACCTTATTCCTGTAGAAAGAAGACTTCATATTTATAATAGTCAATTAAAGAATGAAATTCTCAATGTCATGATGAAATAAAGATGAGATGTTATAACTTATTTATTCAACTTTTTGAACTATTGTTTTATATTCAGGATAGACTCGAGCATAAAAGTTATTAATTTCAGAGAATTCCCTCTTCCTACGAATCTCACTCATTACATTTTAGCTACATGTTCTTATGAATGGTTACTCAAATAATCTTCATTATTACCATCAGATAAAACAGAATGTTTACTAAGAAATAACAACCAGCACCATAATAAAATCGGGCCAATATTCTTAACAAGGCAACAAGGGAACTAATTAAAATTTTAAATCCAATGACTGCTGTAAGATGCCGTAATAAAGTTGTCAAAGAGAGGACAGTAAACTGACTGTGTAGATGTCTGTCACTAAGCATTGTGGAAATCTGTGGGCTCAGTATAATTTCATTTAGGTCTTGATTATAGTACTTAGTACTATGAGTACCACTTTACAGTTTCTAGCCATTATATTTGTTGATTATATGTATATATATATCCTAAATTATATTATAAATGATAAGGTGAGTTTCTTTGCTTGTAACGTTTTCACACCTAAGGTTTTAAAAACAGTTTTTTTAAATCTTTCATCATCTTCCGGTCGGTATTAATTCTATCACGATATGAAGCAGCAGCCAGAAAACCCCCACAACATAAACGATGTCGAAGTTATGTAAAAATACTGTTGTCGGCCTTTTCAGGACATTCGATTACCTGTAACCAACCATTGTCACAGATGTTCGTATTAAAACCGGGACCTCTTAACAACGAGCCTCTCCTCCTTAAACGTCTTTAGTGAGTAGACTACGTTTTAGCGCGAACTGACGTATTCGCGAGTAGAGCCACTTAGAGAGAATGTTAGCAACAACACTCCTACAGTGGTAACTGAACAACAAAACCATTAGCTTCTGTTTTACACGGCCCATGACCTTTCATTACAAACACTTATTCTAGCTGTCAATATCTACGAGTTCCTGGTATTTGAACTCTTTTAACCGGTGCCCTTTTCATTGAAATATCGTAGGTGAATATAACTCGCGTTCATAACAACACTCAACTATTCAACAAAGCTCGCGTATCTGCTTTTAGTTGAATAAGGTTTTGTTAATGAACGTGAGAAAAATTTATAGTGAGATGAGCTTTTATGAAGCGAATGATAAATCCTTTTCAGAATTGATTGTACTTATTTAAGCCAAGTATTTAGTAAAGTAATCAAAGGTTCTGTTAATCGCAATGTCGTCATAAGATTAATATCTAGGTTTGAACTGCTCGTATTGTCTTGTCTTATAACAGAGAAGACTTTGCAGCGAACTTAAATAAGGAAGCCAGGCTATTGTTCTCAGTCTTAGACAACTAGCGGTCAAAGTTTCCAGACGTCAATATTAAACTGGAGTGTTTAAGAACATTTTGTACCCCTTAATTCTCTACCAAAGTTACAGATGTTAAGATTACTTTGGGCTTCACTTAATCAACGAGATAATCTTTTGTATTCTCATAAATAAAACTAGAGGTAAAGTGACTGGTGTTATGATATTCCTTTACGTCGTTCAGTTAATCGTTATACTTTAATTTCTATATTTTCTAAAAAAGGTAACTAAAATTTCTAATTCATTGCACTTGAAAATTCTTGATTTTTACCGCCACTACTATTAGCAACTATTTTATATATATAGTAGGCAAACGAGCAGACGTGTCGTCTGGTGGTAAGCAATTATCGCCGCCCATGGACACCCGCAACACCAGAGGCGTCACAAGTGCGTTGCCGGCCTTTTAAGAAGGAGTGCGCTCTTTTCTCGAAGGTTTGAAGGTCGTATTGGTCTAGGAATACTGCAGGCGTCGGTGCATTCCACAGTTTTATTGTGAAAGGCAGAAATTTCCTTTAACAGCGCACAGTTGTGGATTGCCAACCATCTAGATGATTGGGATGAAATTTTTTTCACGAAGGACGATGGCGGAAAGAGGCGAGACGAATCAGCCCGAACAATTCTTCGGAGCACTCCCCATGGTAAATGAGGTAGAAGATGCACAAATAAGATACATCTCCACGCTGCGATAAAGAGTCTAGCTGAATTAAAAGTTCTTGGGAATCGACGATTCGAGTCGCTCTTCGTGGAATTCGGTCCAAAGGGAGGAGCTGGTATTGGAGTGCCTCCGCCCCAAAATGGAGACAATATTCCATGTGAAGCCAAATCTGCGCCTTATTCACGAATTCTACTAAAACCTTTGTAAAATATCTTTGAATTATGTGATGCGGTGTACAATAATTATAGTTAGACTATCTTAAGAAGTTTGAAACAACATCCTTTGATATTAACTTTTAACCAGGCCCGTGTTCATGGTAAATTAAAAGGTATTTAATTATTTATATATGTTTTGTCTCATTTATTTTAAGTGCAGCAATGTGTAGCTTTACTTCCGATACACAAGCCGACAATCGATGATTTTCAACGTTCAACCGGATATTTGGCGTCAGGAAATACGTCAATAGTTGACCGGTTTAAGACACAACTTTTTCGTACTTAAATAAATAAAATTACGTAAATTACCTATGTTCTTAATATTGTACTGACTGAGTTTTGCAGTCTAATTTATATATAACAATATGTTTATATTTAGATAGTTTTAAATAGGCTTATCAATAGTCTGGTTGTCATAGCACAGTTACTTATGGTTTTGCTTTAAAAGCGAAACATTTTTTAAAAAATCAACAAAAAAAATTGTTGAACAATGTGTGAAAATAATTAAACATATTCAAAATTGTTAGCTCATGTACTTCAAAATACAAGCGAAATTAGCCCCAGATATTAATTAAAATAATTTTAGAATAGAATCAAATTAGTTAAATGAACCAAATGTCTTCCTAGAATGTTCAGACTTTCATCAAAATTATGTCATAGTCAAATTAAACTAGACTTTATGTAATGAAAAACCTGATTATACCTAATATTCGAACCAGGTAAATACGAAAAAAAAGTTAATAAAATCTAGAACTCCTTCTAACTGTTTACTTTTCCATAAAAAGAAGTTGATAGGGGAAACCATTTGCGCTTACCTAAAAACTAATCAAAATAAAATACAAAGATAACCTCAAATCATCGTGAAAATAATAATATTCTAATTAGCCTATCTCAAACAAATTATCAATAATCAAGGAATCTGATTAACATAATAACCAATAGAGAAAAAAACTAACCTGGTTATGAGTCAAAACTCATTTATCAAAACACAGAAATCAAAAAATGTGTGTACTGTAAGGAGAAGAACGTAGGTACATATTTTATAGTCGTCTAACACGCTTTGCAACATTAATCACATAGTACATGAACGTCTAATTAAACTATATGAAGGCAATTAAAATGTACTAGATGAAGTTTTTCTAACAAAACATTTTTTTCCTGTAGGCCACTAGTGGTGTTGGCTCGGTCCGAAGCCCCTGCTGTTTCAATTAAATCACTGACAATACTTCAAATGCCTGTCCAGTCAATACCAAAACATACCGTTTTTCACCGTCATTGTAGTCTGGATGGAGCAGTTTTGATCATTGGTCCGTTAAAACTACTTGAATAATAAAAAAATACATTTAAACAAAAGTATACCTACGTAATTTGCCGACATTATACATGATACTTTTGCCATGTTCTTTATATTCCTTTGAGGATTTCAGCAATCCAATTTCAATGTGAAAAAATATAAATACATTTTTAATGTAGTTCTCATCAAGTCGCGCGGTTTACTTTC
Organism: Hyphantria cunea; assembly: GCA_003709505.1. Lineage (NCBI taxonomy): Eukaryota > Metazoa > Arthropoda > Insecta > Lepidoptera > Erebidae > Hyphantria > Hyphantria cunea. The sequence goes on along the minus strand of PKRV01000458.1, from coordinate 1,227,365 downwards.
AAACATTTATATAAATTTACTTTACTTTGAATCTTTAACCAATTACTAGACCATGTAATATGTTACTAAACACAATTATTGGTAAAAAAATAAGTCAAGCACTTGGGTACCAACTTCAATTATTTGATCGCCCTTTGTAATTGTACGTCTAATTTAAAAATAATGTCTTGCTTAATTCTCCAATATATTTCAAATGTATATAATGTATGAATATTATATTTTATTAATTTTAAAATAACTTTGATAAATTGTTTGAAAGGATCTAAACTGTTCTAGAAACTAAATATCTTGTTACGGAGCTCACGACTACATGTGCCGACAGAGCACTGATACCATCTAATCCAGATTTCCCCCACTATTTAATTGATTATTTTATAAAGATTAATATGACTCGTCATACTTGACGGTTCGTGGTACCGAACATAAAAATTGTATCAAACAATCTTCTCTGAGTCACGATGAGAGCAACCAGCGTAGAAAGAACCGTTCTCATTAAAATCTTTAAATATTAATGTTATAAGCTCTTTAAAAATAAAGTTTCTTACTATATTGGACTATATTTTCTTGCTAATAAATTAGGAGTTCAATGTCGATTCGATTAAATATAATCTTTAGTTAAACGTCTATATGCAATATGTGTAGAATTGATATCGACGTATTCAATTATTTAGTAACTGCAAGGAAAACATTTAGGTATATTTGACAATACCAATAGTAGTATAACATTTCATAAGATATTAAATTATAAAAGAAATCAAAGTAATACGAATGTATTATATAAGTACTACAGTCTCGTAAAATCTGATTAACAATGAATTGGTGGAACGACGAAATTGGTATTTAGCACGAAAAAATATTTTTGCTAAATATTAAAAAACATTGTTCTTTGAATCCTTACGTCCTAATGGTCTTCCTGTTTATTCTCAGCACAATTTGGGGTCACTGTAATGCAATATTGCAAAGATTTGGTCTCTTTAAATAGCCGCCTAAATAGCTTTCCTGAAGTCCACATTACTTGGGGATTTTATCATTTGTAGACGGGACACAGACAATTGTAAACTGGGGCGAGGAAATCGAATAGAGCAAGTTAAACGGATAAACATCACTAAGGTTGCAGAGGCTCGAAGAGGACACGTTCGTATACGCTTATGTTATCCGAGAGGTCTATAAAACGAGGCCATGCACTGGTCAAAATTTATGAGAGCCCTAGGACGAAGTTACAAAGCTTTTTATTTGTACACCGTATTATAGCTTACAAGAGAATGCAGAAAACGACAAATATATATTATACAAAGGGCGGCCTTATTGCCGAAATGCAATATCTTCCAGGCAACCTTAGGATGGATCAAAATGTATCGAGGATACAGTAATAGTTGACGGTGCAATGAGTTTTGAAGAATTATTAAATTCTAATGAATATAACTGGATATCAATTACAAATATAATGTAAAAAATACTTTTATTTGATTTGAATATAGATTTAACAAAAATGTAGTGCACATTACCATTCATTTCCTCTCCACCTAAAAGAATACTAGTATAGAATATCTTTGACATTATGTTCGCCATTGTAAATTTTGTGCATAAAGTTAGTAAATTAATAAGTAAATTTGTATTTCTTGTCTGTATGCTACCAATAAATGTAGAATGTGATTCAAAATGTAATAAACATTAGCGTACATTAGAAGCAATATATATCTTTAAAATACCCATCATGGCCTCATCACAAACAATTTATAAGGACAATTTATCAATCGCCAGCGGATGTCTATAAATCTATATGGGAGCAAACAGCCCATAGGTTGTATAATTTCGTTGATTGTTCTAGATTAACGAACCATATCATTATGCGTAATGAATCGGACACTACGATCTTATCAAAGCTTTCAAATCAGTCCAAAATCTGTTTAAGAAACTCTCGTATGTTGGATTGAAATGATACGTATAGTACATCTAGCTTCGAACCCAACAAAACTTGTGTTATAATCATAGAAATATATGTAGGAACGGAATTACTCAATGGCGTTATGTTACATCGAGATAGGATAATTATGTATTGTTGTTTATATCTTCTGTTCTTCTTCTGTTATTGGATATGTTCATTACTATCGGCAGTACTATCTATCTTCCTCATGACACAGTTTCAATATTGAATATAAAAGCAGCCATTAAAATATATAATACATCTCATATTGGCAGTATTTAAGTCCCCTGAAACATAAATATAAAAATGATAAATGTTTAAAACTGCGTAACATATACACGAAAAAAACTAATGTTCTTTACGACATTTTTTTTTTAAATTGGATGGTTTCACCCAAACTCGTTAATGTATATCGATCCCCTACGCAGACACATTCCAAAATTTCAATCTCTCAATAACTTTGAACAACTTTACATCGTCAGAGAGTCTATTTGATTTAAGAGTTGCTTCAGGGACAAGATAAACACACATGCTTTTGATATCAGGCTTTTTGAATGTCTCCCCTTCAAACCAAATCTTTCAGACACATTACAACGATTTAGAGGAAAACTACAAAGGCATGCACTTAGGGCAAATAAATCAAACCCTCATCAATACCATCTGGTAGATTAAGCGAGGGTTTGATATTAAATGTATCACAAGATTTACTTTTGATGATCAAAATCTTTATTTAATTTGAAGAAATAGATAGTTTTAGAGATACATATGTTTATCGTTACGCCTCTTTGGTAGACCGGAGCAAAGCTTACAAGACTAGAGATGCTTATTGAAGTCTAGGTCCGTAATAAATTTATTTATGTGTTACAGACAATCTTATGTATACAATACCTTATTTTCTACTTTGTCTAGATATTTTATACAATGCCTAATATGCAGCCGGTAATGTGCTATGTACGGGAACAGGTAAAAAATATTCACTCAAACTGCATTGCACGGCTGGCTTAGTAGTTTATTGTATAAACCTAATACAGGGTTTTGTCTCTTTAAAGAGAAAAAAAAACTAACTAATAACTTATATAAATGATTCAATAACAATAGAGTGGATCTTGGTTGATCACCGTTCTAACTTTATCTAAACCTATTTAGTTCTGAATAAAGTTAATTTCAAGCTAACATAACACCTTTTTAGGTAGTAGTACGTAGCTAGGTTGTAACATAAAATTAATACATACAGACCAAAATGTATTTATTGTATTCTATACAATCAATAGGAATTATATAAAATACCTAGGTAAAGTATGGACTGTAATATTCATAATATTTTGTACATTGGCTGGACTGAACAAGTGTCCTAGGCATTGCCTGGGCATTCTATGGAATACCTAAATTATACATATTGCCAGTAGTATAATATATAACAGATAGATACATAAGTTTTATATCTAGATATAGATTAAAGGATATAGCTATTTACATAATTAATGTATAAATAAATTAAAAAGGATTGGGGAGTTATAAAAATGTTTGTAAAAATGAAGAGTTGATTATCGCAAATTTAAAAAGAATTCAAATTTTTTCTCAATTATGCTGTAGAGACTGGAGTCAATGATAAAAAATGTAATCAACCAAAGATTTATTGCCCTTAATGTGTATTAAACCCTTTTCAAACCAGCCATTGGCTGTATTACAAAGTATTTAGAGACTTTTATTCCATTCTTTATAGAGCGTACTTTTAAAAAACTTTAAGCTCGCCCCTTGTTGCTTAAGACGATTTACGACCAAGAGATTTTATAAAAACTTTAATGCACCTGTTCAGTCCATTTAGCAGTAGCGACCAAGTCTGAATATAGTGTTAAAAAGACCTTAAATTAGCCAGTGGAGTGAATTTAAAACAATCCTACGATTTAGATATTTATTTTATATTTTCGTAGATTATTCCTGAAAGCTTTTGATATCGATATTCATTCAAATCATTTACCAACAGGTGATTGATCGACTCATTTATCTTTCTTACTATGAAACTTTGTAAAATATTTGTTTGTTTTTTGATGAATATAGAAAAAAACATTTCATTGCCGAAAAGCATCTAAATCTACATTTTAATAAGTTTTTGGTAACTAATAGAAACTGCTTTTCGGATTTAACGATAAAGGACTGTCCTAGTAAATATCTAACGAATGGCAATCAGCAAAATCCAATGATAAAAATATAAATTGATATAAAAGATGGGAAAAGATTCCTACAGTTATATATTTATGTAACATATTCACACATAGTTGTTCTAAGACCAATTCGTAGTCTCATGAATATTCAATTATGTCTGATATTAATGTACGTACATAAGTAAGAGCACCGAGAATTGTATTTACTGAAAACAAGATATTAATTCAGACAAAATATGTGTGCTCAATATCGTTGATTTTCTAGAGGTTATTCTGAGATATAAAAATATAACCCATTTTACTGAAATATTAAAGTTATAACAATTATTTGAAAAGCGTTTGCTATTCAGAAAAGGGTTATTTGTGAATTAAAAATAGTTTTGGTTAGTGGAACAATAACAGGGCCCTTTATGGGGCCCCAGTGTGGGCAGAGGTCCGGAGGGCCGGTGCTGGCCATCCGGATCGTAAGGGGGTATCGCACGATCTCTTTTAAGGCGGCTAGTCTCCTGGCTGAAACTCCACCCTGGGACCTGGAGGCGAGAGCCCTTGCAGCTCTTTACCAGTGGCGCAAGGAGGCGCGGGAGTTGGGTAGGAGTCCTGAAACTCGAGAAATCGAAGATCACAAATCCCAACTCCTCCAGGTCCTCGTGGAGGAATGGAAGGAATGGGCAACCGAGCGCTGGGCACGCCGTTATTGCGGCGATAAGACCAGTTATAGAGGACTGGCTCGAGAGGCGTCACGGGACCCTCTTATATCGGTTGACGCAGGTGATCACTGGAAAAGGATGCTTCGGAGATCATCTGTGTCTGATCCATAAGAAGCCAATGCCCATGTACCACCACTGCGATGGCCAGACCGTGGACACGGCGCTCCACACGCTGGTGGAATGTCCGGCGTGGGGGGAGCCGAGGCTTGATCAAGNACGCTGGTGGAATGTCCGGCGTGGGGGGAGCCGAGGCTTGATCAAGTGGCGGCCATCGGAGTGGGGGTTCTCTCGCTCGGTAGCATGATTACGGTCATGCTGCGGAGCGAGAGCGCGTGGAAGTCCGCCGTTTCTTTCTGCGAGCGAGTTATGCTTGCTAAGGAGACGCCGGAGCGGGACCGGGAGAGCTTTAGAACTCTACGCCCCGCCAGGCCCGGGAAAGGGCCAGGTACCGCAGGCGATTCGGGCGTTGGAGATCGCAGAACGATCTCCTTCATCCATAAGCGTAAGCCTGAGGGTGACAGATGAGGCTATCTTTCACCCTAGCAGAAGCAGGCTCGGATGGAGGCGCGGACACTGCAGAGCGTGCGCGCCTAGAAGGATAGTAACGGGAACATCCGGGTTCCCACACAGGAGGGGGCCCACCTACAGGCAGTGGGTGGCCCGAGGTACGATGGAGTTCCAGGGATCTCCTTCCGAGGGTACACCTGGTTCCCCGGCTTCTAGTACCCTGAGATGGTGTGCGGTTTTTAGTCAGTTCGAGTTCGACATAACCACCGGTCGTTGGAAACCGAGGGGATTTCCGCACAAAAAAAAGTGGAACATGAACAAAACAATATCAAATAGAATATTAAAACAAAAAAATGTCTATGCGCCTTTATCAGTTCTTTTTATATTCGAGACTCCAAATAATTTCTATAAAATATACATATGCCAGTTTAGTTTTAAACACCAAAGGGAAAGGAAAATTTATGTATATCATGTTTTGATAAAATAAAATAACCAGAAACTGAATCCATAAACTCAAATTTCTAATTCTGTAGCTCGATCACTAATTTGATCACAAACGTCGGATTGGTGTTAGCGATATTGGTCCTACCAAATTCATTTAAAACAATTGCGACGTCGAAAAACGAAGATATTGATTACAACTTTGATATCTCCCCAGTCGAATGTTATAAATTCAGTTGATTTAACGGGTCACATTCATATTAATATCCTGAAAATTTATGGAGAATTAATGAAGCTGTTTGTATTAATTTTATTTTACTACATCGTATGTTATTTTATTCTGAAACTGTGAAAAATTACCCCTGTATTTTGATTAAAGTAATCAAATATTACCTTAAATAAATGCATGGGATTTTTATGGTGTTATTTATAAAAAAATGTGTATTTTCCCTGTTGACAACATGAAGAAGAAGGTTAAATAAAAATATAACTACAGTTACTAGGAAATTTCTATCTGTTTATCTCAATTATGTTGCACCAAATAAAACGAGGCGAACCATCAAAATAATAACACACATCTAACTCCCTCAGAAGAAGATAAATAACACTAAACGAGCAATAATTTCATCGGCACTGGGCCTTTCCTAATTTGACACTGGACATTATAACCTATAACCAAAACGACGGCGCCAAGACAGTATCATATTATCTGAAACCAACTATCTCAAAAATATCGGATGACAAAGAATGGACTGTTTATTACAAAATAACGATCTATCGGCGGCTATAGGCGAAGGCACCCGAAAATAAAACGACGTATAAAATAACAGAAAAAGTTGGTAGATTAGAATCAGAGTATATTTATGTTAAGGAAACGACGAAGGCGCGCGTTTAAAGGTTAACGATTCCTATCAATTAAGGTTATGGGTCGAGTCAACGGGCCTTCGGTAGACCCCCGCTGTGCAAGGATTTCACACCTGTCTTTTTCGGTTTGGTTTTTCACGTCAACGGCACCCAAAATAGTTACAGGTGCAAATCAATTGTAGGGTGACCGCCGGACAGAGGACAACAAGGACAGTCTATTAAAAATCTGCTTAGGTAAAATTATATCAAGAAAGTTATTTTAGAATAGATAAAGAACAGGAGAATCATCAATAATGAAATGTATTTTGTATTAATAATTAAAAAAAACGTCAAATTATTTTTTAAATCAAACAGAATTTTATAACTTGACACAAGAAACAATTTCTACTTAATATAGACAAGTAACTAGTTATGTTTCAAATTCAGGAGTTACATAAATATTCGTTTGTATTTTAAAGGGTAGCAATCTATACAACAAACCTGCAACATTTTTTATTAAACTTAAGCATTTCATAAAATCAAAATGTCCCTTTACTATAGGTTACTATGGACATCCTATTATCTTGTTCCTATTTATATTAATATATGCTTGATTTTATTTATATTAACAAGGCCCTTATTTATGAATACGGTAACTTTAATGGAAAGTGCCAGTGCCCTACAGCGCACGAGTGGAACAAATTGTTCGCGTGATAGTGGAGATATCTGATACAATTAATTTTAGAAACAATATCCATTTCGTACGCTTTAAAGAATGTGATTTTTATGTGTACTATAAAACTTAAGAAGATTATAACCCTTTTGTGTTATAAAAAACTGTTGATAGCTGGTCGTTATTTATTAAATAGTGTCTTGGTGCGTGTTATAATAGTTAGTTTTAAAATTTATTCGGATAAAAGTGTGATGATGAATTTTGTACCTGTGCTAATAAGTGCGAAAAATAATCAAATATACTTATTTAATAAATTATAAGCCATCGTAAATAATATGAGAACAGAGTTAATGATTATGACATTAGTAACGTAAGGAGAAAATAAAGGTGGCATAACCAAATTAAAAGATTATATTATTGAAAACACTTTCTCTGGCGACTTTAATTTAAGTAAACACTTTCGTATAACGAAGACATTCAATAAGAGGTTCTCAGACAACTGTTAGGTTTTCATTAATCTATAATTGTGTTTGGTCAATATAATCGATGTGAGGTGATTCTCTCATATCTATATTATACATATACAATAATTTTAGGCCTATAGGATTAAATGCTTAATTTATTTAGGAAACGTAGATTCATATCCTAAAAATGAGCGTAGTAGAACATTCAGAAAGTTCATTTCTAATGATTTTGTTAATTTTCAAAATGACAACGTTTAAATTATTGACTGAATGCTAAAGCTATTTATGATTTTTTGCAATGCGTTAAGCATATAAAAATTAATGCATTACGATTATTTAGGTATAATATCTATAGGCTATAGAGCCCCCCAATGGCTGCGAAAATGTTTGATTTCTCAGTTTCTGTTCTCGAAATACCAAATTATTTTCATTCACCATAGTTCAACTTTGTTTTCTATATTAGAGTACACTACCATGTTTTTTTTCTAAAATAGCACAAACTGTAAAATACAGGTTTCCCTGTTTCTTTTTTGCTGGGTATGGTAACATTCATTACCTTACCACAACTTTTTGTACATGAATATAAAAAAAATTAAATAAATACTAATTTTACTCGATTTTTTCATTTTTTATCATGCCGATAAGAATATAATTACCTTAAGGCATTTTTTTTACAGCTTTTACTCGGTCTACAAATTAACCAATGAACAGCCTTTTAAATTTTTGTTGAAAAATGGAAACTGGTTTAACCGTTCAAACTTTTATTGTGGGTCAAATTAATTTAAATTCTATCATAACTTTGTCGATCATCATCGGGATTAATTAAACTTTTCATCGTTAATAGCTTCGATAATAGATTATGTAAAAAAAAAACTCCCAATTTAGGCGACGTACGGTACACGCCTAACTTCGCCCCCTCGCGGCTGGCCTGTGAAGCGGACGGGGAGGAAAACCCGTCCCCCCCATCTGTGGCCACACTCAGAGCGGCATGAGGCGCTGGTAGGCGCGCCGATCTGGTCCGAGTGGAGGTCATCCTTCTGGGCCTTTTCCGCCGCCTCCTTCTGCGAGATGACTTCCTCGCAGGAGGTCGCGACCACAGTAAAACTGCTCTCGCCACCGGCTATGGAGCGTACGACGACCGGCAGCGAGATATCTCCTCCGATGACTGCAGTGAGGGCCCGGTGCTGACGCGCCCAAGTGGGGCACACCGTCAGCGTGTGCTGGGCCGAGTTCTCACTGCAGTCGCAGTGGTGGTAGGCGGGACTCAATTCCCTCCTGGGGACTGAGTGCGGGTACTTACCGAAGTAGCCATGCCCGGAAAGCACCTGCGTCAGTCGGAAGGAAAGGGTCCCGTGCTGCCACCCTGCCCACCTCGAGGATGACCGGCTGGAGCGCCACCACGGTGGCGAAACCAGCACGTGGAGACTCCAGCCGCGACGACTACCGAACCATAGTGGCTCAACGGGCGGCTTCACGCCACTCGCGTACCTCTTCGGGAGAGGGCGACCGCCACTCTCCGCCTGAAATTCAGCAACTCGTCGATAAACTTCGACGAGCACTTCCGACTCTAAATCCCACGGGGGTGTTCCGCCTCGGTCGACACCGTGCGGTATCCGCGTATGGCTCTGACCGCCAATACCCTCTGAGGGCGAGGAGACCTACAGCAACCGCAACCTGCATTCGATACCATCTTATCGATTCTATAGGTATTACTTTAAGGTCTTTAGTTTTATATAAATTATTAACTGTACCCGACCACGTTTTACATCTTGTGTTGCAAAACTTAAGTAAAAACCATCTTTTATGAGTGTTTTTTTATCATGTCAAAGTTGACAAGCAATCAATGCATATACGTTTTTAATTTTAGAAGCGTACACAAATCAAGTAACACTCTTTATGTACATACAAAGCAAGTTTTTGCCAGTGCATCCGCCAGGGTGTGTGTCGGTTACCGCGGTTAAAATAAGCTCATCTATCATCAAGAATTAAATATCTCCATACCTTTCATTAAAATCGGTGCAGCAATTTAGCCGTGAAAGTGTGACAGACTGAAAGACAGCATTGCTTTCGAATTTATAACATTAGTATGGATTGTAGGAAGCCTGAAAGTAGCAACAGTGGATGAAATGTTGAAAAACAACAGATTAACCTGGTATGGACATGTGATGCGTAGAGATGAGCATAATGTAGTTAAGAAAGTTTTAAGTATGGAAGTTGACGGATATGAGAGTAGAGGGCGACCAAAGAAAAAATGGATGGACTTCGTAAAAGAGTCTGTGATATGATGCCAGGAACGGAGTACACGGTGAATGGACGCATGATAAAGGAGAATGGAGGAAAAAAACTCATTGCACCGACCCCAAATAAAGTTGGGAAAAGGGTAGGGAGATGATGATAAGTATGGATTGTAGTTTCAAACAATTTTGTTTTGTAATATAGATTTAAAAAAAATAACGGTAACAAACGGTATTACAGTAGTATCTTGTGATATGCTAATATTTGTTTATGCATATCATCGTTTGGTCATTACATCAGTTGGTTGCATTCGCTTTTTCTATAAAATTAATTTGTAAAAGTATATTTATATTGACAGATAACACCTAGCTCTTAAAGTATTATCAAAAGAAAGTAAGTAAGTATGGTTACGTTTGAGTCATTAGTTCTTGGCCTTAATGTTACAGTTTCTACTTATCTAGTATTAAGTTATCTGTTTTAATGAAGCGGTCGACAATAAAGAGATATATATTTATATTTGAAAAATTACATTTAGTAATAATTTCCAGATGTAATTGAAAATTGTGTTTTTTATAATTAAGATTCGTCTGAGTTATTTGAGCATAGTCTAAAATAGACAGTAGTTAGTAAAAAATAATATTATTGTTTTTACTTGGGGAATACCCCAAAAGTTGTCGTTGAAATCAAGTCAGCGGTAAATGATTATATAGATAGTATAGATGTTGTATTAAGCGCGTATGTTTAAACACATATATTTTTTTGATAAAACACACAATACCCAGAATTGTTAGATAACTTTGCTTAAAGGGTTTGAATGTATTTGAATCTAAATGTGAGTTTAGAACCTAGTTCATGCTTTAACAAATCAATCAAATCTAAGACTCGGCTATCAGTGGGCGAACTAACCACAGCTTAACAGCGTTCGTGGAATGGATTGTCTGAACACGACTAAATTAGGAAGTGTTTCATTTATATAATTTTATTTGACGCTCACGTACATTTATCTGTAAAATCATAAATTTGCATCGATACGCCACTTATCTATTCATTATAGTGATATGAAATTATAAATTCTTTTCAATTTGGCTCGGCACTAACATAATAACTAGATCTCTTGATTTTAATATATTAAATGTGTATGAAAACAGATATGAGTCATCAAGTAAGCATTAAATCTTGTAAGTTGATCGTGTAGGTTTCAAAGTTTAAATTTAAGTACTTTTAGTATTTATTAATGAGCTGGCTTACTTCCTAGTGATAGCACACAGTGGCACCTAGCCCAAACTGTGGGTACTAAACAACTGATATAAATATGTCGGTGCGTTTCAAAATTTACATCACTATCAAGTGCAAAAGAGTGACTGACATCTGTCACTCTAGCGAAGCGGCGTAGCTTTGGTGGCGGGGCGGCCATGGTGAGGTTCACTTTTGATCGGAACGTCACCTGCGCACCATGTCTACGACGAATCGCTGTGTACTGCCTTAATTCGATGATTTTAATCCTTTGTACCGTGCTTTATAATAAAGTTAATGTTATCTATGTGGTGGTGATTAAATTTTGTGAAATTATTAATTATAGACGGAGCAAATTAAATCATTTTTTTGTTAGTAAGGTACTTGCTTTATTTCAAGTGAAATCTTACGACTACCTGTCCACGTCATTATTATAAGATGGATACTATTGAAGGCCGTGCTGAGTTTTTAAATACATGAATATTTTTTTATAAATATAAATTCAGTTCATTCAAAAGCAGTCACGTACACTATCACTGCACCAACTAAGCAGTCGATTAGGACATTAATCATTGAAAACATTTCCTAATTAAAAAGTTATTTTAATTGAAAGAACAGTCAATTTTTTGTTTATATATAATATAAATAAACAACTTTGATAGCAAAACCAAAACTTTTATTAATGATTTCTAGATGAGTTAAAAACGTTGTTTTTTTAATTAGGAATTGAATATAGGAAAAGTGCAAACATGTTTATCAGTGTTGCATGCAGCTAAAGAGTGTACAAAATTTAGTTTACCTTTCCATTGTAACTCAGAGTACTGCAATACATATATATTCATTTTTACTGTTCATTTTATATTAAGGCTAGACTACCTTCAGTATAAAAAATAAATACATTCCACATAGCATTTTTGCTTTAGCCTTTGTATAGTTATTAGCTGCAAGTCAAGTTGACAGCAAAAGTTTGAATTAAAACCTCTTTTTCTTGCGTCTTAGGTTACAAAAGCCCTTTCCAGTTTTTTACTCGGTTACTTGAGTACTAAAACTTCGTTATTTTCTAACCCATAGTAGCAATAAGCTTGATCCAACTTTGTGAGCTTTAATTAATTTTGTAAGGGTTTATTATCCATTTTTAATGGCTTGATTGAAAACAGTTAGGGCACGATGAAAACTTTTTTATTAAAATCATTTAAGTGTTTCTAGTTTACATAATGAATTATGTGAAATTAAGTAGAGCGTCAAATTTTATGGTTGGAAAGTTTAATAAGTGCATTTATTTTTCTTTTATTTTTTTACTGTTTCAACTTTAAATTTTTTTATGCAAATCTGTGCATATTTCATACGCTAATTTAAATAGTTTACTAAAAGATTTTACGTCTGCTTGTGGCCAAATTGGTTGCTTGATATATAACTGGTGTGTTTTGATTTTGATTGGTTGAAATATAACTGGCTAAAAGTGTTAATTTATTATATATTACAAAGACCAAAAACCGGTGTGAAACAGCGCCTGCGATGTGTTTGTGCGAGTGAGTGACGAGACCGGAGGCCCATAATTCAATCCCTTCCTCAATCCCCCTCCCCATCCCCCAAAGGCCGGCAACGCACTTGTGATGCTTCTAGTGTTGCGGGCGTAGATGGATGGCGGTAATCGCTTACCATCAGGTGATACGTCTGCTCGTTTGCCATCTATTCCATAAAAAAACACTTTTTCTTGAGTGTTTTTGTCGGCCACTAGTACTGATTCTTACAAGTCTAAATGTATAGGGCGTGATTATCAACACACATCAACAGTCTCTAACAGTTCACAGTTTGAATAATACAGGCATACGACCTGAATATTCTTAACAACACAGCATACTAAATTTTCTTGACTAAACGATTAAAAAGATTACTAACTTTCAGCAGCATCTTATAATGAAAATAGTAATTAAAATTTGAAAAATATTTACTCCTTTAAATAATACATGTGTTCTTTAAAAGTTTATGAACTCTTACATTAGCTAGTAAATTATCATAATACGTCATAAGATTTTGTAGAACATTTCAAATATTCACAGCCCCCAGGGATCCCTCTAAAGAATGTAAGATATTGGAAAACCCATGACGGGACCTTTAATAAAGGATAAGCTGAATAACTTTAGCATTGTTCCCAATAAATTCATAATATTTGTTACTCTCGATTGTATGTATAAATATTTGCTTTGGAAATAATATAGCTAGCATATTTGTAATATCAAATCACTTCATGATTTTTAGTCGTGTTTTGGTGAGTGGTAGGTACTTTGATTTCTATTAAATAAAAAATATTATTTAGATCTGTTTTATCATCTACTCATCCGATGCTACTATAAGAGCTGATTAAGGAAGATAACTTCACAGTTTGCTAGCACTGCAGAGAGAAAGAAGATTTAAAACCAATTCTACACTCAACCATCTTTCAGTGTGTTATAATAAACAAAAATCTTTTTTCTATTTTAAGAAAAGCTTTAGTTCCAGCCATAGGCTAAAGACTGTTGCTGATATCTAATGAAACCATTAACGACAGGCACTCCCTAGTCCCTTGATATAAGCAATTTAACTTTTTCACTATAACCTTCCTTAATATATACTATATACTAGTTACTTCCAGAAGCCACTTTTTTAAACAGTTTTAGGTTTGTATTTACCTGATCGTCATTACTTTGCAAACGTTATTCTGAACATACGACAAATAGAAATTCTGTAATAACACGTAAGGAGGAAAATAGCTGGAACATTAGTTTTCATATAAATGGAAATATAACCGGGGTAATAAGCACTTCAACTTCTCGTCGCAATTGCTTTTTTTGCAAATAGACGTTGTACAGGGGAATCGAGTTTATTTACGGCATTATTCTTATAATGGCTCCGTAGTACTACCCTTGGGCACACTTTTAGCTGAAAATGTTCGCATTGCAGCTATGGGACGCATTAAAATTTTAACTTTGGGAAGTTCGTATTGTACTTTTAACTTCTTTGAATTATTTATTCATTTTTATAGTCCTGCTAACTTGACTATTTTCCTGTATCTATCTCAACGATTTCAGTCCAATATTTTGATAGATTTTGTGATAGTCATATATATCTTACTACTCTCGTGCATGTGATCTCATTACCCAGAACGGTTGAACAGATTAGGATGAAATTGGAACAGCGACATGTTACAATCCACCTAAAAATCGATATTATATTGTGCCTACCTAAGAATATAATTATATATTGTTAGGATATATAAGCAAAAATCTTTTCAAAAGGTTTTTAAGACAAGAGTTACATAAATGTAAATTTCAGGAATAACTGAATCTGTTATAAATTTGAACAGAAGCACACAGCCGCACATACCGTTGCCCAGTATGCCAAATCTAGGTCGTATCTGACAAAATCGTGTCCAACCTAGTAATTTTATGGGCGAAGAAATTAGTGCATAAATCCTCCCTACGATATAGATTTGTGTTCGTAATGTTATCCCATGTATAGCTTTGTGTTTATTAAGCCATTAGTAAATTAAGTATCTAGTTAGACATTAGTTGCATCAAAAGTATTAAGATATTAAATACAAAGAAATATTTTCTTGACATGTAATTACAAATATTATTATACGAACACAAATATAATACAATATAATTACTTGTCTCTTTACATAATTTGAAAATACGAGCAAATGAACATCATTATTAATACTTAGAACTAAGTAAGCCCTTTAGGTATATATTCGCATTAATTTAAAATGAATTTTAGTCATTAGAAAACATACATGAATTCAGGCTTATATATTGATTCAATACAGGCTTGTACATTGATTCGTAACTTTGAATAAACCTTTGTATGAAAATATGAAATTTCATCAAATACTTAAAACAAACCAAAGTTGTAGCGAATTGAAACAAAATATGTAAACTCAAATAAGAGCACGATCGAGCTGTGAATATTACTTTATGTGAGCTATTTATTGTAGATAGCACAGATATTCCCGGTAGCCTGGACGTGTCACAGAATGGAAAGGCTGCTGTCCACATTTCCACAACCCGAGGCGGAAAATACTCGCAATTTTGCGTTTAATTTAAGTAAGGCTTTTTAAATTATACGAATTACCGGATCAGGTTATACATAGATTTAATTATATTATTATTGAGACGTCATACGGGTTAGTTTGTAACATGGGTTTGAATAAATGTAACCAGGTTATAATATGAACCAAGTTCTTGCACCGCAGAACGCGGATAGTGAAAACTATTTTTTACTTTTGAAGTAAAATCTTCTTTAGCGTTGAGCATTTTTTGGGTGAACAAAATTCATGGAACTCGCTTCATCGTCACTGAACGCTTTCCATGAGCTATCGCACAAGTAATACATATTATATTAAATCAATAATAATAATTAATAATATATTTAATCCACAAATAAAGATATACAACATTATCATGTTGAATCAAAAACTTCAGTTATAATAATTTTAATATAACATATGGAACAAACAAAATAAGAAAAGTTAGTACCTGTATTTAAAAATTGTATCACAAGTGCCAGGGCCTTCCACTATTCTTGGACAGTTCCCTAGTACATGTCAGCAAATACTATCTAAAAAGTTAGTTATATGTATTAAAGTTATCCTTATATAAAAATTTCGAGCGTTTATTGTAGTCATATTTTTTTCAGTTAAAATAAATATTAAAAGTGTAAGAACGTTAGTATGAGTGTGAAATGTCAAATGAAGATGTGTATATGTATGCCGCAGCTAAAAATCCAGATATACTTCTTAACAGATTTTAGGTCTCCTGATAATCCAAAGACTTTTTGCATTTCGTCACTGCCAATGAATAAATGCAAATAGCCCCATTGAGACGATTATAAAAAAGGCAGCTGCTCACGGAAAAACTTCTGCTAGCAACAGCGGCTCCGTAGGGTTTAATGGGACAGATACGCTTATCAAGCCGAAGCCGCACATGCTTGCGTAACGTGGTCTGGAGTACAAAAAGCTGTCTAACAGTCAATACCGAACACTCTTCATTTAGTAGTTTTGCACAGCTTCCTTCAGAACAGTTTTCTGTGCTCTTTTGACTCTAATCATATTATCAGAGCCCCACCACATTCAGCTATGCAGCAAGATATTATATATTGATGTAGTGTATCATATACCAATTTTGGAGTACCTTCATCAGCAGACAATCAGGATTGAACTCATTTAGAGAACATCCCTAGTCATTTAGAGAATATAACAGCCTTCAGTACAAACAGAGAGTAGGTTATGATTTCTTTAAGACCAAATTTGATCATTATATTCTGCTTCAGAAATTTCTTCTGTATGGTATAGAGGGTATATTGCATAGGTGGTTTGAGCCTTACATTACGAGTAGCTCACAAAATGTAGTTTTTGTAGTTTTTGGAATTACATCTGAGACTTATTATTCTGTTCGTTCTCTCTAGTACTCTCGGACGTGCCCCAAGGATCGCTGTTAAGTACCAAATTTTTTTTATATATTTATAAATGATGTTGTTAACATTATACGTTGCATTCATTGTTCTCTTAAAGCTGATGATTCGAAGTTGTTTGGATAGTTTAACGATCCCATAGATCAAAACCGCTTATAGGATGGTCTCAACGTTATATCAGTATGGTGTTGAAATACCAATATGCATTTGAATCCATTTCAATGTTTTCATATTAAGTTACCAAGGCCGCTAAGATGATTGGATTCGTAAAAAAAATTTAAACAGTTTAAAAAGTACCTACCACTCGCCTTTTTTATAAAGGTTTTGTAGATGTGGGTTAAAATTTTCTAGTATCATTTGGAATCGAATCTCTACTCGAATCATTCGCAACGTTTATAATCCATTTAAAACATTTTATTCGTCATCTATCTTAGGTTTGGGCGTAGGGCACCTTACATAGATCGATTAAAGCAATTTAATATAAAGGCTAATAACAAACTTTCTGTATGGAACAATCAAGGGAAAAATAACTGACTCCGATTTGTTGGGGAAAGTAAAATTTAAGGTACTATTTCGACCTCCATGACTCCGACAACCTATAACCAATTTGTTTATTTTACCCAGACGTCGTACTACTACTATTCTTGCAAGAAATTCACCAATTGTAAGAATGTGCAACACATATAATTGTTTTAACGCAGAGAATTTTAATAGTATAGATTTATTTTGTAGAAGAAAAGCAAGTTTTAAGACTATTATAAGTATTTTTTTTAAATGAATACCGCTTGAAGCATTATTATGCTTATTATTTGTAATAAACATCGCTGAAAGAATCTGTTTAGCTAAAAGCTTAATATATTTTTTTATTATAAATTGTTTTATCTTTCAAGGTACTTAATTGCCGAATCTATGGACACGTATTAATTATATATGTACTAGATCAAAACATAATGTATATTAGATTTTAAGATATTATTGTACGATACATTGTTTGTGTTGCTTAAAATAAATAAACTGAGGAGGGGTGTAAATTGAATTGGTATATTTAGGGCTATGAAATCATTTATTAAAGTACATGTACTCACACTAATATCATAACAGATTAATTAATGCACAAGCATGAAAAAACAAATTTGAAACAATTTTAATAGAACATCAAAATTTTATTATGTGTTAACCTAACACAAGTAGCGCCTAGTAACACATGGTGCGAAAACCTGCAAGCTCAACTGACCATACAAACTGATACAATCAGTTTACTGTCCAATATCCGCAAGAGTCGCAGTTTCCGGCCACAGTCCGATCGTCGTACTCAGCATCTGTCGCGTGTTACAAACGCCACTATTACAGATGAGACGAAAAAGTTTATCCGCAAAACCAAGTAATGTTATAATAAAATAGGTTATTATAACATAGCTTTGTTTTGTGGGTGACCTTTTTCGTCGTATTTAATACCCAATGAAATGCGAACCTTTTTTGGATAAAATAAGTACAAGTCATGTTGACGTGAACTGTTATTTAACCATCAAAATGAATCGCAATCATTCTACATCAATTTTAAATATTTCTGAATTGTTAGGAGTACGAATCTATCAAAATAAGCCCAGGTACTCAATACTATGGAGTGGATTAAGTAGGAAATCATAGGGACGCTTTTCTACGGGTTCATACCATCATATTTTTTTTGAGTTTTTAAGATACTTTATATTACTACTGCCAATCAATTTCATATTAAAATCTTAAACAAAGATTATTTTATTACTGGTTATCATCAGTATCCTCGTAAGTTAGCTTGTAATGGAAGAAATTCAGATTGCAATCGACGACGAAAGATCTAAAATCCTTAAAAAAATCGTTAATCTTTTGTGTGTTCAAATAATATGCATTATTGAATACATTTTAAATTTTAAACGGTCTAAACTTGAACAGAGTCGTTTGTATACAAGAGTAGCGGTTGACACTAAAGAATGTTCAACATTCTGTTCTGTTTCTGTTGTCTTTTCAAAGGTTTGGAGGAATGTTAGCAACGGTGGTGTGTGAAAACGGCATTTCTTACTGAATGCTATTGCTATTATGGCTATATTATATATATTTTCTTTAACAATTCAATTCTGTTTTATATTAACGTCAAAAAAGTCCATGAAAAAGGAAGAAGTGAAACATTATGCATTATATCCTCAAAATATATTTAAATTATGAATTTTGCTCACACCTAACTTAGATGAAAAGTCGATTAATTCTTATTCGATTGATTTAATTCTTTAAAAACGAATAACGTCTTTAAACTGAAATGGTTTTTATAATTTAAATGTAATATATATAAATGGGCAAAGATGCATTTGAGTGCCTACATAACTAGAAACTATTTAAAACTTTCGCAACCTTAACTCATATCCATCCTGTATACGTCTTCCTGGGCCACCCCTTACCGTGAAGACGATATAAAGTGTCGTAAGGGACGTCGTGTAGTCATACCTCGCGCATCACAAAGGCGTCGCGAAGCTTACAAGAATCTACCTGTGACGTGACCAAAAGCGGTATGACTCTTGAAAAATTTTGGGATGTAGACGGTGTCATCATCTATTTAATAAAATAATTTCAGAAAAAGTCCCACTGCACAACGAAAACTGTTAATATAATAATATTATAAACCTTGTTAAATTCAAAAGTTAATTAAAAAATATATATCCAGGAAAGCAATATAACAATAATATTTTTCCATTGTCACAGCGGATTTTGGACAAAGAATTTTTGTATTCAAAAGACTATATACTTTTTCGATTTTCATTTCAAACTTTGGAATTCTCGCATACAGTGGAATTCTCGCATACAGGTTTTAACATTAGTACTTGTCTCCAGTAATTTTTAACCCATTTTGCGCTTGGCTGTAGCGAAATATTATTTGAACGTTATTCTGACGTCACGTGCATCTGATTCGGGACGTCCCGCCCCTCTGCCCCTGGGGCCATTAATCATTGGGACAGTCTACGTGTCGACCTGACTGGGCCGACTATACACTTTAATATTATAGATCTAATGGTTATATTGTTGTACGTCATAATATTATTAAATACACTTAATAAAATACTTATTAATTATATCACGATTTATAAGAGAGGATTTATTTTAAAATAGTTATAAAAGTTTGATACTATGGACCTTATTTGAACTAAATGAAAAGTATTTTAGTTTTCAAAACGAAGGCTTAGTTATATTATTTAAAGTCCTAACGTTTGAAGTCAAACTTTTTGTAAAATTTAAATGTTAATCTTATACAAGCTATATTAAGAAGTTTTGACAACCAAAAACAAACAAAATTTATAGCATCATTATACTGATTTAGTAGGTGAGTATTTTAACCTATCCCATGCTAAACAAATCTTTATATACAGCTGCCAAAACGACTCTACTCACAGGCCATTAATTATCATTTTTGTTAATTATTACAATATCCTCAAAATGTATTATTTATTGATTAATTTTATTTGAGCTTTCGAGAGGGTCCATTCATTTTCGATTAGTTGTTTTAAAATAAATAAACACGTCAATGTTACATGTTCGTCGCCCCTAATACGCTACCCATTTTTGCTTTCTTCAGTTAATGCTCGTGTAAGCAGTGACGAGGTTAGCTACGCCTCTTTTCGCCTCCTGCATCTCAATAATGATGTAAGCTGATACGTATCGGTTGGTTGGGTGTCAGGTTACTAATTTTAATGAATCTTTGAAGGGTGTTTAAATTTAAAAATGTTAATTAAAATAAAGAAATTTTATTATCAAGATAGCTTCTATGCAATTATATAAGAAAACATTACCTTAATTTAACAATCGTTTTAGAACTCCCATTTTTGTGATAATTTAAAAATTGTTTATAACCACATGTTTTGAGAACACGATCTACAATTATTCAACGTGTTAATAATAAAATCTGAAGAAGAAAAAAGTTTTGTTTTCACTCTCTCACTTGCCTTTAATTATCATAAAACCAAAAGTATTTTGTATTAGTTAAAATTATATCAGTACTAACCGCCTCGGTGCCTGGTAGTGGTGACGAATGCGACTGCTGTGCTTGAGGTCTCGGGTTCGTACCCCGGGTCGTGCCAATTGTTTGTATGATCTACAAATATCTGTTTAGGAGTTTGGGTGTTTTCTATTTATAATATGTATATATTTAAAAAAAGTATATATGTACGTATTTATATGAGTTGTCTATCCATAACACAAGCTTTGCTTAGCTGGGGACTAGATGGCGTTGTGTGTTGAATGTCCGAAATATTTATTATTTATTTAGTTATAAGCTTTTATCTGTGTTACGTATACGCTCCTTGCGTGTCGATTATCGCGGTAAAGATTAGCCTATG
Source organism: Hyphantria cunea (assembly GCA_003709505.1). Taxonomy (NCBI): domain Eukaryota; kingdom Metazoa; phylum Arthropoda; class Insecta; order Lepidoptera; family Erebidae; genus Hyphantria; species Hyphantria cunea. The sequence goes on along the minus strand of PKRV01000458.1, from coordinate 1,206,367 downwards.
TTCTTTTTCAAGAATCAAAGTATCTTCACGCAAAATTTCATTGAAACCGGTGCAGCGGTTTATCCGTGAAAGCGTAACAGACAGACGAAAGAGTTACTTTTGAATTTGTAATATTAAAGGAAAGTATAGATAAATGAATGATGAATTTGAATTTTAACTAGCGACATTGAAATAATTGACAGCCATTAAATATTCCAAATTGTCTTAACTAAAGTACCTACTACAAGCAATTAAAATATTATTCTTTGTAATAATTTCGTGCTTACGAAATAAGTAGATTATGATTTCTAAAGCCTCTATTTAAGTTAGTACTATGGCTTCGATCAGAGAAGCTTAGCTCCAATAATAAATTACAAGTATTCCGAATTTATCAAACCATTTCTATAAAACAGTATCAAGTAATAAATATTGATTTTTAAACGTGGCCAGACATTATTTCAGACATTATTTATGAAATATCTAGCAGCATGTAAAACTACACTCTTTGCTGTTGATACAAAGTTCCTTTTTAATTAGCATAAGCTGTCCAAGGAAAGGAAGGACATTAATTAATTAAGTAACAACGTTAAAGAAACCAAAATTTAAGAATCACAGAAAGTGAAGGGATTCAACGACGAAGTTCTTGTAAGCCTCTTTGGTAGCATAGATATAATTTGTATTTTAGACTGATATACATTGGACATTCATTCACACTAACATTGAATGATAATTGGGGATTGGTATGAAAAGGATATAAAATTAATTAATTTCAGTCCCTACATGAATATATTCTAAGCAACATTACTTAAGTAACTGCTTTCGCCTTAGTATCTATGTATTATTTCTTCTTTTACTGCTAGTTAAGATATATCTTGTGAGAAAAAACATTTTATAGTACATTAAATCACATAATATCATATGTGACATTGAATATTAATAGTTGCGAACAAGGATTTAATTTTTTCTTTATTTTGATCTGCCTAGTGAATTATTTGTATGTGTATGTTTCCTTTTTGTCTTATTAGTTTTTTTTAAATATGTTTTGTTTCAAAATGTTCTTTAAAGCTTAGGTTTCCACCTTGAAAGTGATTAATTTGTTTATTATTTCTAATAGTCAAATATAGTCTTAACTGTAAAGGCCAATTGCTGGGGATGTAAATGCTTCTTCCAATGTAAACATTACAAATGAGGTTAAATCAATAAAAAATATAGCAATGTAAAAAAATGGTTAAAATCTTTTAGGGGAAAATATCTGGGAAATGACTGTGGGGAAATTTCGACCAGTTACCTTAACTAATGAGGCTAACATCCACCATGACTGCCCTAAACAAGAATAAAAAAGACATGGAATGGACAGTCTTCATTACTTGTTTTTTGGTTTTTAACGTTAGGGGAGAACATTTATAGTAACTGTTCTATTACTCAATCAAATAACTGAAAGTGCATTAAATTTTCCTGAGTGCGAATCGAACGCACGACCTCTGGCTTAGCAATCAGAGCCACTAACCACTAGACTAACAGGACAGTCAGTATCTATCCAGTATCCAACCTATTTTCTTATTAAGATCTCTTTTTAAAACCTCTTTTCAAAATATTAGTTAACTGGAATTAATAATATACAAAAATAATAATTATAAACATATAAATAATTTTGGCGATAAAACTATCATACTTTCAAACATAACACTAGTGATATAGTTATGCTGCCAATTTCGTATATTCGGCGGTCGATCGCCGTGAGCGATAAGACCGCCTATTGTATCATTTGCATATTTGTGACTCATCCTCAATTTTAACCTTGTAATTTTGCATGTATATAATAAAGATATAAATAAATAATACTAGTGATATAGTGATGCTACCAATTTTATATATTCTTAAAGGAATTTACGCAGTACTTCTTTTCAAACAAAATACCCACGTTTTATAAACCATCCACCCCACTGAAGTTCTTAACCGATGCAAAATTTAACACAACAGGCCCGTGATAAACGATTGACTCGATGACTTGAAAAAGTAACGCCCAAAACGACGATCGCGTTCGACTAACGATGTCCATTATACTGCGATATCAAGAGAACGGCTCCATCGAAGCTTTTCACTCGCGGAGATTTTACTTCAGCATGAAGTGTCCAAATGAGTCTAATTTGACCGAATTGGTCGTTCGCTGTTCAATACGTGGTACGAAGCGAAACTTTGTTACATTTTTTGCGATGAAATATGTCGGCTGAAAGTTTATAGTTTCAGTAACTGAGTTTTCTCATAGTTTTGCCTTCTCCAAATATTTTTCGTAGAAAAAGACTTTACTATATTGGTAAAATGGTATAACTCAAAGTTGTTATCTAACACATCTGTTCAACTTTAACTAAACGTTCAAGAGTTCTATGATAAGTGTTACATCCATGTCACTTTAGTAATAAAAGATAATTGAGAATGTCTAATTTGAAAACATGAACTGATAATCAATTAAAATAGATTGATATTGATTATATTTGTAAAATAAGAACACAGAGAAGAAAAAGGAAATGTTTCATTTTATTTTGTTTATGCCTATATACAATACAAATTACTTGAAATGTATTGTAGTAGATTTTTTTTTCTTGAGTATAATCCATAATGTAGAATTGGCGAATGAAGGATGAAGCTTTCGTCCCTTGTTCGGCAATCAATCAACTTACTTAAACTGACGGCAGCCGGTCATCTATATCAATTGTAGGTACGCCTTATCGGTGTATATTTGTAAGAAACTTGCCAAATAAAAATCATATTCTTCTTAATCATTCATCAAATGGTTATTTATTCTTGACTCCCTTAACCTTTATTACTCCTTTTATTTTTAGTTTTTGTTATTACTAATTCTAGTTAATAAATACATTATTCATTAAATTTGTGCCTCTTAATTTTTTTTCATAGTCAATTTTAAGCTTATCTATTTTAGAGTGTTCTATTTTTGGTGTAATCTTTTCGGTAAATGCTACTTACATACCTAACTAATACTATTGTAATGCTACTTATTACCAACACCGAATAACATTAATTTCTACCTCTTTTTAAGTATTTTAACTATTTTTGATAACTATTGTTGCACTCATTATTTGAAACTAAGAAGCTTAAGCCTAAAACTTCCATATGTTTTAAGAAATAAAAGAAACTACAGAAGTTTATTCATGTTCGAGACTACTAAAATAATTAGATTCATGAAATGAAAAAATACTCTAATTGGTAAAAAAATTCATTGGTCATTTATAATCATTTTAGAGAATCTTTACTGATTAAAGGATTCTGATCATGATAAATTGCTTACTGTTTGTTTTATATATATTGTTGTATATATTTTTCATCATTAACTAAGAAAGATAACTATTTTATAGTAGCGTGAAGCGTCGGGATCGATTTTCAAATACAATTTCTCAGGCATAGAAGCACAGAATGGAAGGAGCACAAACGACGAACCTCGTTAATGCAAAGACGCCTCTCATTGGATTAATTAGTTCCCCGTTCGGGAGGAACATGCCGACATACTTTAATAACCAGTATATCGCCGCCAACTCCAAGAGTATCCTTATTATTTAAGATGCCTCACATTTTCATTTATATTTTAAGTTAGCCGCGTTACTAAGGCTTCGGAAGTTGCCTTACCCCTTAATCCTTTAACAATGTTAGAGGAAAGTATTCAGCATGCTCTAAGGGGTTTCCACTTTGTTTAGTATGAATAGTTAATTAAGAAATAATTGAATTTTAAAGTTAATTATGTTATTCTTGTAAAATTTGTATGGTTGGTGTTTTGGGGTTAAAATGAAGTTTGTGATATTGACAAATTTGAAATCCTCTAGGGACTATGTTTTGGATTAGATAAAACTATTTCACATCTTAGTCATGTTGGTAGGATGTTCGAAGGCCAGCAAGAAAATATTAATCCATAGGATTTGATTTACATTGTAAGACGAATGTCTAGTTACTGATTTTTTTACATATGGAGAGAGAGAAAACTGAAATTATTATAAAATTCGATTAAAATAATGTAACATTTTTTGCATCATATCGAATACATAACGGTCATCGAAACTGTTACTGGTATTTTGCCATAAAGGTACGCAGGTTTATTACATAAACCTTGAATACTTTTTGAACCTCTTCCATAATATCCACTGAAATTATACACCAAAATGTGTATATTTGTTAAAACTAAAGACATGTTAAGGAACTCTATTGTTGTTTTCCACCCACTGAATGAGGTTACCAGAACTCAAACGAGCAGATAAATAGAAAATCGTTAGGGCCGTTTCCGATCATATATATATATATATATATATATAT
>PKRV01000458.1:1179150-1201722 GCA_003709505.1 Hyphantria cunea | reverse complement strand
TATAACATATAACATATATTGTGTGTGTATCTACAGGCAAACTGAACAAAATGCAAAGTTACATAATACATTATGCTATCAAACCAGCATATATCACATCAATATGGTGACAAAATCAAACGGCAAATCTTCAAAGTACGTAATCAAAGAAGGAAATATGATTCTTTTTACTTTTTTGCCGACGCGTGAGACAGACGAAATGTGTAAAGTATTTCGCCCACAAAGACAACGCCTTTGTCGGCATCTTGTTGGAGTTTTAGATTAAAAACGTGTGACAGACATTTTAAGGTTTAATACCTATTACTAAAAGAACATAAATGTGTTTAAAATTAAAGTTACTTGATTGAATTGACTTAAATAACATATATAACAAATGCCATACTAATGCTTACTAATCATCTCCACGTATGTCAACTGCCTAAATCCAACCCCAACACACTCAACAACAGTACGGTTGTGTTAGGAAATGTAAAAATAATAGTGAATTTCCATACTGTAACACTTCAGTTATTAAGAATAAATTCTTGATTCAGATTAAAACACAAATATTTTTTTAATCTCATTTAAATTCAAACTAGCCCGACTTCACATCGAAAAAGGATCTAAGCTAACAGACAGTGGAACCGACTGAATTATATACTATGTAAAGATTAATGAGAGATAAATAAAAGAAAACCACAGTTTAATCCTAGTTTTAGTTTCATGGGCAAAAGAGGTGCTTAGGAGTAATTACACGACAAATATGCGTAAGCTATTAAAACATTGTTGTATATTACTATAAAGTCATATTGTAAATTCAGTAAAACTTGCCTTTATTTCCTACGCACCTACTGCTTATACACATGATCCCATTCGTTTCTTAATTTTAACTATCAATCATTGCGAAAAAATAACATAATTATCATAGAGCGCTCAAAGTAATATAATAAAACAATCTAGAATCATACCTATAGTATTTCAGATAGTGTACGTATCCATAACATAATATTATAAACTAGAAAGTAAATCTGTCGGTAATGCTTTCATGGATAAAAAGCGCTTCACCGATTTCAATGAAATTTCGATTAGATTAGGAGCAATACACGCATGTACATAGATTATATGCCACACGCAATAGTAATAATATAATATCAATTTACGTCATGTGCGGTACTTTCTGTCATCCATCCGAAAGAATACTTCAAAAGATTGATAATTTGCCTTTTGTCTCATAATCTATGTCCATTAAAACGTGGAGACATTCAGACATCAGTCATTCCGACGCTTCGTCTTGCATGACCACAAAAACAGATGCCTGGATTCGCTACCGACATAAAAACTGTAAAGGGCAGTGGCTTAGTTCCAATAGTAGGAACAAAAGGCCCCGCAGTGACGTAGCAAACCATAATTAATATTATTAGCTGTCAACGGCAGACGTTTCTTAGTTTTTCGTGACGCAGATAATATTTGTTCTTTTGACAAGTTTTGTTTCGGTGCCAAATATGGGTTTGTTTCATTTTTTTATGGTAAAATATATATTGCATTGTTTTTGCTTAGCGGTTCGAAATACATCAAACTTAGTTTTAGTGGCTTAGTTATATTTTATTGTTATTACATCCCATCTAGACCTACCACTTCATTAGAATTAGATCAATGACAATATCCATACCTAGTCCTTGTGTATGTTCCTCTTACAAATATGACGCCCTTATTGCTATCACGCATACGCCGTAAATACTAAATAGTAACAACATAAGGTAATAATTGAATGTCTTGGCAAACGACACAAATGTTCATTTATTACCGACATTAAGTTTTTTAACGACAGACAGTACAAAAAACTTAAGACAATAGAAAAATAGTGGGCGACATAATTTGTTTTAAAAGAACGTCACCATATGGTTGTCGAGACGATAAAGCTGATAATATCTGTGACAGTTGGTGCAAAGATTACACTACTAATTACTGTTTTAAAAAATATTTATTCGAAGTATTTTAGTTCTTCTAGCATAAGTTTTAAAAAACAGATACTTTCGAAAAAGCCTGTTATAGGCTTAGTGTACATAATAGTTGAAGTTGTAATAACGATTCTGAAAGCAGATTCAGGAATGCAAATTATTGACACGAATACATAAAACGAGTATCCAGCAAGATTTTTTATTGATTTTATGGTTAGTAGTATATTTTATCATAATTTTAGTCAAGAATTATTATCACTACATCTCTTTTGACAAACGATAAGACATTTTACAGTATTATAAATGAAAGCATGTCTTTAATTATGTAATTATATTTCATTTTCATAGTTAAATATGTATTTTATTTACCATCTATACTCATACCTATAGGAAAAGTAAACGGAGCAAAATTCAAGACGCCCGTTATAATACGCACATTCTCCGAAAAAAAAAAAATTTTGCAAAAAAATACAACGAAAATGCAAATAAAGTAATGTTCCCATTCAAATTATAATACTTAGAATACCCTTAGCTGTGAGGGATAATACAAACACACGTGTAACGAGCACAAAATACATAAAGTCGAAACTCAACGCGGCGGCACTTGGTTAGGTGATTATTTAAACCACCGCCCCATCCTTTATAATGAGTTGAATATTTGCTGTGCAGCCCATGGAGTATTTTTACAAAATATGATAAATTGAAAGGAAAAGTTAAACTGAAACTTGATATTCTTTTGTAAAATCTGTTCTGACGATACTAAAGATGGCATACGAAATGAACTTGTACTATTACATCACATTGGAGGCCTTCGGGCGGCTTAAAAACATCCAACGGCAAGATTTACGTAGCCACAACGTATTCTTGCCAGTCCCCAACCCGCACTTGGCCAGCGTGGGGACGTATGGCCTTAACCCTCTCCTGAGAGGAGACCCGAGCCCAGCAGTGGGACATTATGGGTTGTTGTTTGTTTGTTTGTTTAAATCTTGAATGAAAAAAGATTATCTACATATAAATTTGTTTTTAAAATTCAGAAGTAGATTCGATTAAGAAGTATTAAGTATTAGGAAATATTTTTAAAGGGTAGGTATTACTTAAAAAAGAGTTTCCAGAATTAAATCGAAAGAGTTAATGAAGAATATAGCCTGAGGCGGTTCAGTTCCTTTCAATTTAACTGAAGTACCGTAATCCTGCTAATCGAAATATTATGTTTCAATTCCTTTTCCAGACAAGCGGAAACATCTTCCGATTTCAATCCAATTTTTATAAAATATTGTTTCTGTAATGGAGAAGCTTGAGTTATTTTAAATGGAAAATCGTTTTACAAATCTGCTGATCCAAATTCTTTTAAATAAATTCTATCACAGTTCGTACATCACAAAAATATACTTTATCTTTTAATGATTTGACGTCAAATGTAGTTATGTTCATTATAGGTGTTCCTCTACGATTAACATATGTAAATGATCTCCTATATCTGGGTGATGAGGTCCAGGCGTATTTAGAATAAGTTTAAAAATAAGTAAAAATATAATTTTTGGGGTCCAACCAACTTTAAAATTTAAAGACGATTATTTATGCTAGATTAGTGTATATTATGAATTAGATGTGGTTTATAAGAAAAACAAATTTTATAAAGTAATGTTTGTTTTATGAAATTCATTTTGACTATTTTGCACTGATCTTGTGTTTCAACTCATAGTGCCTAAGTCTAATCTAACATTGTGCGCGCAATAGAGAAGACATAATGGAATTTTCCCACGGCATAGTTTAATAAAGAAAGATGTCATTTCAATACTAAAAATGTAGTGAAGCATATTAAGTCATTTTAAAAGTATATATGTATTTATATCAGTTTCCTAGTACCCATCACACAAACTCTACCTAGTTTGTAGGTGTTGTGGGTCAAAAAAATATGTTTACATACTATTTAAAACAGTCTAGCATATTATCATATATATATTTTATAATGTGAAGATTATTCTGCTTGTCTTTTATGCTTTCAGGACTAAATAACTGAAAATATTTGAAATTTGGTAGGATGATGGGTATGTTAATGATTATTAGTTTGATAAATATCAGCTAATGATTTAAAATTAATCAAAGTAAATGCTTAAAGTTCATTATAATTTACAATGATGAAGGTGCTTTTGTGTCATTGATACTTACCTACTACAGCGAAGACTACAATAATAATAGTTTTGGATGTCTAAGTACGAGTATATTTGTATATTCCACTATTGCGCCACTGAATCAATTATAATAAACGAGGTGTCAATACATTTGTAAGAATGACCTAGATGACATAGGCTAAACAAAATGTATCTAATGTTTTTACGAAGTCAGCTTATAGTTTTCTAAACCTTTTCTCAATAAAAGTTTATTATTTAACAACTGTTTGAGTGATAAGAAAGTTTAAGACTCTATTTATGTACGTGTCTTGGCTCTGAGTTTTATCATTGTCTAAAAAAACTAGATGACTGGACAGTAAACACTAATATAAAATATAAAATAATCCCGTGTAACAAGATCTTAATTTTCTAATAAGTGTTTCTATTTAGCCGACTCACGCCTCGATTGAAGTAGAAAACGAGTTTTGCGAATCTTACTGTGGTCAAGGTATGATCATTACAAACCAATTTATTTAACGTGTGCCGATTCTATTACTAAGGTCGTTGACATCAAGCTATTTATTTCTCCTATATATCTCACGTTAATATAAAGATGGAATACATTTGTAAAGTTATGGAGAGGAACCACGCCCTTGAACACTTATTTTTCTTTGAGAAGTTTTACTCCGAAATTTATTCCTCTAGTTTTTGTAAATATGTATTTAGGTGGCGTAAAATTTTAATGCTGACGCATTTTAATATGTTAATAAAGCTAAGATATCACTAAAGTAATAGATACCACTTTTGTTCATATTCATTGTAATAAATTTAACCACTATTGAGATAAATCACAGATTCATCAGTCAGGCATTAGTCAAGCATTTACTAATTTAAATTAGTATATCTGAATGATGATCGATATTTTTTCTTATATTATAAATTTCCTTAAAATGAAACCTTGCTAGATAGATTTATCGGCCCTGTAACCCCCTGCATACTAAATATCATGAATATCGTTGGACCCGTTTCCGAAATTCTGACTATCTAGACTAATATAATAAACGCTAAAATTAATATGGATGGATGTTTGTTACCCTTTACGTAAAAAGTAATCAACGGATTTGGATGACACTTTACAGTAATATGACTTATACATCAGAATAACACATAAGCTACTATTTGCCGCGATAATCGACATATAAGCGGGCGGAGACGCGGACATAAAGCAGTATGAAATAATAATAAAATAATTAATATTTCGGACATTTAACACACAACGCCATCTACTCCCCGACTAAGCAGATCTTGTATTATGGGTACTAGACAACTGATATAAATACATATTTTTTTTGTAAATACATACACATTTTACATAGAAAACACTTAAACTTCGAAACAAATATTTGCAGATCATACAAACACTTGGTCCGACCCGGGAATCGAACCCAAAACCTCAATCACAGCCGTCGCTTACGCTACCGCTGCTCCACCGAAGCAGTCTAGTTTGGGATGATATAAATTATAGTCTAGTCTTTATATACATACAAAAAATGTCCATTTAAAGGTATTAGGTTATTGACAATTCATAGCATGTTTTTTAATATGACTGTCGCGTAGTACGTACGAGTATTGTGAACTTTTCTAACTATTGTTCTAATTGTAATGTAAAATAATAGTTATAAATGAACATGCTTATTAATAATCTAACTATCCCCGTAAAGATTTAGCTCTTTTTGGATCCCGTAGCAGTATCTAAAGTGATTTAATTTACGATATCGAAACGATGCATGAACGCAACGATTCAGAGACAACAAATGTGAAGCAACACCCCTAGTTTTGCTCCAACTAAGCGCTACTAACTACTTGTAAAGCAAGTACTCAAAGGCATCTAGCTTCAAGTCTTCACGAGTACTGTGTAAACAGCTCTAAGTGTTTTCCTATTTCTCTTTGACATTGGTTCAAAATCCCAAACGACTGCTACATCCTCTCATGCATTTAATGTATGTTTAGAAGGAATGCTTAATTTATTTATGTAGTCTTCCGTTACGCAAAGCTGAAGACACGAACCTAGTTACGTCTGTAATAAATATTCACTAGTGATAAACTTAGTGAATAATTTACGATGGTGTGAACGTTTCTTTCACCACAAATTTGAGTAATTGTGCGTTCGATTTTTTGTGGATCCTAGGATATTTTTCATTTGACGTTTAGTGTAACTATATTCTTTGACAATTGGTAATATGTGTTATAATAAACTAAAAAACTAAAACTAAAAAAAATATAGTAACGATTCTAACATCACATTTTAAAACCTTATAATTTAATAATCAAGTAAATAGTTGGTTCATATTTAATAATATTAGTATCTTGGCGCCTTCAGCTTGTCAGCTGCCGGCGCTACTTAGAAATATTGTTAATGACGTCTGTACTCTTTTTATACAATGGTACTTCCATCATCATCATCATCAGCCTATCGCAGTCCACTGCTGGACATAGGCCTCTCCAATTTCACGCAACTTAGTTCGATCTATGGCTTCTCGCATCCAGCTCCTGCCAGCCGTCTTGCGCAAATCATCGCTCCACCTGGCTTGTGGATGTCCTACACTACGTTTGCCGAGACGCGGTCTCCACTCAAGAACTCTTTTACCCCAACGGTTATCGGTTCTTTGGCAAATGCGGCCAGGCCACTGCCATCTCCACACACACTCCACTGCCATCATCATGGTACTTCCGCTGTAATAAATCTTTAATGTTACACTATCCTGTACTATCAAATAATAATTGTATGTTGATAATCATTAAAATAATTATGATAAACAATGTGATCGATAATATATATATGACATGATCATATTCATATACAATATGAATACGATCATAATGGCAGATGATACAAATGGCGTTTATTCGAGTAATGCGGGGACATTCCTATTCAGGCCGTTCTACTTAGTGTGCATTGGAGAATATTATAAGATTGTGCTAATAAAATGTGTTGCTGTGTCGCCATCTTGACTACGTGCGTTACATATGTTTAATATGATTATATTAGTCTATACAAATCTTAATGATTCATCATCATCAACAGACTTTGATAGTCCACGGCTGGACATAGACCTCTACTTATATAGAAAGTTTTGCTCTACAATTCCACGCTTGCTGGCCAGAGAGGCCGGTTTAGGATTCAGTTTTTCTGAGATGGCGAACGCGTGTGCGTGTGTTTTCTAATTAGAGAATATACTTAGCAGACGGTGCCCACTACAGTGCGGAAAGGCTATGGGAGGGGTCCGGAAGTCTTAAAAATAGCAGTTCCCGGATCCCGCCGGTCTCAGGCGGAGAGTGGCATACCGTGTGATTTTAGTCGGTCTGATTCCGATACACCATTTGCCACAAACCCCGGTGCGGTGATGGCACGGGGGGTTATTTACTAGTTAAAAAAGGGGGTTAAGTTTTCAGTTTGCAGTGATGTTGTGCAGCGCTATTGGCTTCTTTAGTCGTCTCTAACATCACCTTGGAATGAATAAGGGTAGTAACACACTGTATACTGTATACTGTATACTATACTATGATTGTACTGTACTGACTGAAAGTAAATAATAAGTGATAGCAAGATGTTAACGTGAGAGGAAATGTTTTGTGACATATAAGCCGGTTTGACCAGATTTACACTACTACTATTTTACAAGTTTTTTGTTACTTTCTACCGAGTGAGCTAAGTGGTTAGAGGCAGAACCCACCTCATTTCTCAATTTTCAAAAGGTGGACACTCAAAAGGCTATTGAGGTACAGGTGTCCAGTCATCCGCTTTCTCTTCTATAAAAAAGAAAAAATACTTAAGAAAAACCAATTACATATCCTGAAAATTTGTAACAGTATTTCTAAACCTTCTAAAACTTGTTAAACTGCAGACGTGTACTGTACCATATTTGATTTAAATTTAAGAATAGAATTAAATTTTCGAAATTGTAATAAAAGCAATTTCACATTCTAAACTTAAAGCAACTCCACCGCTTGATGCGTCTAGAACTTTTCTGAAAACACGTCTCTGATATTAAATACAAGTTAAATAAAGACAGTTTGAACAGTATTGTTTGCTCACGTGAATCTTATTTGAGAAACAAGTATAATTCCAAAGAGTTTTGAGTAAATTCCTAAGGAAATTAATTTAATAAATTAGTTACGAAACAACAATCCGAAGTTCTGCTTTTATAACTCACGCGAAAAGAATTTTGTTCCTTCATTACCATAGCCTTTGTGAAATAATTTTTAATATCGAACATTTCAGATACGTCTTAAACAGATTTTGGGGAAGTAATAAGTGTAATCAAAAGAATTTAAAAAAAAAAAAAATTCTAAGCCATCGGATATACTAAAAAAACTGTGTTACAGAATAAAGAAATTAAAGTGTGGAAAAAAAAACATTTGCCAACAACATTTAGGCGTTGATTTTTATAAGTATATGTGCCTACCAAAGTGACTCTACTTATTCTGGTGAAAAGCATGAGCAGAATCCAGGTGTAGCCATACTTATTGAAAATGCTGACAATGCAACACGATCACACGCCCTATGGATACCTATTGAAACGTTTCATCATCACTGGGCCTCTGGTCTCGCACTCAGTTTGGTACTAAGTGCGAGACCGGAGGCCCACACGACAGCAGGAATGGTATTATTTTAGGTTAGTCTTCTGTGAGAGACTAGTAGTACAACCGTTCGTGCTGAAATTCCCATTTAAAAATGAGTACATGTAATATGATACTCTATGTATATCAAGTATATTCACGTTTTTTAAGTTATTTTTGCTTGTCTATTAAGATGAGTTAAATATCTATATTAAAACATAATTCCATATTACTATAACACGTGTTTAATTTTGTGTATAAAAGCAAATATTTTATTTGAAACATCAAAACATTGAATCACAGTCATCTTAATCTGCGTACGTAATTCTTATGGCATTACGCATGCGCCCGAAGTTACTAACTCTTGTCAAAAGATAACAGCCCTGGACCACACATTTATCGTATCCAACTCTAATTAAATCCCTTTACAAAAGCTGGGCCGGTGGGGCATAAGTCAGGTATTGCGAGATAAAGATTAATGGATTCTTGTCAAATAATTTACGTTGGTGATAGCAATCCGGTTGTCTATTTGCATGGCCCATTATGGTTTTCTTTATATAGTTACTGCTAATATATTAAACAATGCAATTTAATGTCCTCAGTTCATTAATAGTCCAAGTGAATTTTAAAACCAATTACAACAAATAAATATTCATTGCTTGAGTAACTTGTTTTTTTTTAAGATGCATATATCTTTCTTTTTATTTTTACTACACGAAAAATGATTGTTTAATACTAACTACTGTTAAAAACAATTTTAAAGACCGGATTAATACGATTTTTGGAATTCCATATCAAACATAAACTGTTTAAAATCATGTCGCAATCTTGTCCCTGATTAATCCCGGTATGTGATGTCTCAGATCAAACAAGTTCAGGAGTAATACGGCGCCTACACAAACACGCAACCTAATGTGTTTACCTCTGATTCCAAACAAAAGTTGTGCGAACGGGCTCGACATTGTTTGAACACACTTTGTCTTTGCTGTTGTCGTTTTTACTGACAAATTCAAGCAAGTTCTCAAGAACAAAAAATACTGAAGCGACCCTTATTAGACCCTTGTAGGATTTAGGTAGTTCACACAAGCATGAAACAAGTACTGACCGTACTTAGCTTACTATTTAGGGTAAATTTATGTGGTTGTTTTAAAAAGAAAATGGTAGTAACTTTTTTTTCATGTCAAATTTTTGTAAAGTTTCAAAAAATCTTTATAGACAAAAAATATTATTGCTATTTAATAAAACGGTTACCGGCTTATAAATAATACCGGATTTGTCATAGCACTGCTCTAGATTATCTATAATAGTCACTTTAGCAACACAATCGCTATTTTTAGTAAAACGTATGTTGTTGGACACAGATCTGGACCTTAAATCGCTTTGAGAGAGAAACAAACTGTAACACAATATCTATAGGTACCAAAGTAATTTGAGTATGGTATATTCAATATAAAATAAAAGGATAAGTGTGCATTTCTTGTTCGTGTAATAAATTTTACGTTCCATATCAACAACCCATAATGTCCCACTGCTGGGCTCGGGGTACTCTCACGAGAGAGTTAAGGCCATACGTCCCGACTGGCAAGACTACGTTGTGGCTATAATCTTACCGTTGGATATTTTTTAAGCCGCCCAAAGGCCTCCAACTAAGCTTCACGACTGTTACCCTATGATAAAAACCGGAACCGACTGCTTAACGTGACCTCCGAATCAGGAAGACGCTCATCGTAACATAGCACCAGCGGTCACCCATCCAGGTACTGACCGCGCCGACACTGCATACCCTCGCTGAGTGTTTCTAATCACCAAATACAACTGGGCTATGAACGTTCCATAAGGTTATATAAATTCATAGAATTTCTTATCTATTTTTTAATCGCACTGTAATGTTGGAGTTCTTAGCGAGATATTGAAGGAGACAACCAATACGCACGAAAGTAGTTTACTGAATAAATTACATTAATAATGCGCATTATAATTAAACTATCCGACTAGGTAAATACAACACCAATGTACAGGAGTACACTTAACTAAGTAACTTAATCATAAGGAGCACACTTCAGCACTGTAAACATTCAATTAATTAAATTTCTATACTAACTTTATAAAAATTGTTAATTCTAATATTTCAATTAAGTAGATGACATTGAAACATTAAACTAATTTAGTCTAAAGACATTTTGTAATTAATTTATAAATGGCATCAACGGAGCTAGACTTTTGTAAATAATATTTTGAATCAAGGGATTTGACCTATGAATGTGATTTTATAAGAAGACCCTCCATATTTACAGCGAATGTGTAGATTTATTAATTTGAGCATATGAGTATATATTTTACAAATGTCGATTATGCTTTTATAATGAATGTATATTCATCGTGAAATTCGTGGAATCTCCAAACACTTTTAGTTTCTACCTCCTAATCAGCATTTATTAGAACAATTACTTGATTCAATGAGACAATCATAAACAACAAATTTTAAAGTAAAGTATCTGGTTAACACCGTAGCTATCGATTTATAATATTAATTAGTGTCCACAAAAAAGTAAAAATGCAAATATCCAAAAATGTTGAATTACCAAATCATTAAGTCTAATAATAAGTTAAGGGAATTTACTCTGTGACAATTTCTGTATCTATATTATATACTAAGATTCCAAATTGGTTGAGGCGTAAAAGCATTGATCTATTATATGCTAGCAATAAGGGACCAAAAGTCTATACAGCTGCAACTAAGAGATTTCTCTTACTCTAGGCAAGCGTCAGTTCAATGTCGCACCAACCAAGGTTGATGCTGTGACATGCGACCACAAAAATCAATAAAATGGTAAATTCATAGTACAATAATGCGAGTCAAGGTCACAAAACTATCGTGAATCAAGCAGAAATACTTTTCACAAATAAATATGTTGTTAATGTGTTTGCATTAAGGCAAATAACGCTATAATCACAGTATTATAAAATAATATTTTAATAATAATAAATTCATAAACATATATATAATTGCACACATTAAATAGTCTTTTTTCTTTCCCAAATTAATTTCAGAATTAGTAATTTATGAAATAATTTGCTTTGTTCTGTTTTAAAATGAGTTAGTTATATGATAAGAATTAGCATTGGATTGGATTATTAAGTCTCAAATCATATTTAATTGTTAATTAATAATTAGAAATTCAAAATTATATGGTCGTGAAATTTGGTTAAATTTCAACGCTTCATACGTTACCGCTTTACATTTTTATTACTTAATGACATTATTTATACATACGTAAAAATAATATTGTACTACGAAAGTAAATTTTCCACTTAAACATACAAAAATGTCATAAAAGAAAATTGTAAAGAAAATTGATGCTTTACAGTGGTGTTGATTATATATTTTTACCCGACTGCGATAGAAAGAGGGTAATGTTTTTCGATCGTATGTGTATATTTATTTGGGTATGTATGCTCATTTGTTTGGCACGGCCTAAAGCCTATACCGCATGACTTATTTTGATATTACAAGGTATCGTTGCATTCATCGGAATCGTGGTAGTGATAAAGGCTATATAGTTTTTCAAAATAGCGCCCGCGAATAGGAAAATAGTGGCGGTTTTTATGTATAGCTTTTGCCCACAGCTCCGTCTGAGTGTATATCGGTGTCACTGTTAAGAGTAGCCTATGTAATTCCTCAAGAGTCAAAGTATCTCCCATGCCAAATTTCATTGAAATCAGTGCAGCAATTTAGCCGTGAAAGCGTAACTGACAGACAGTGTTAATTTTGAATTAATAATCTTGGTATGGATTTTAATAAATATTACCCAGCTATTTAATTAGTAATTCTTATTCCATTAACGTAACTATAAAAAACACTATATTTATTTAACATTTTGACATAATTTATAATATATTCTCTTTTTGTTTGTTTTTGTGGGTTAATTTTTATGTGGAACTTGAAAAAAAGGCTTTGAATTTGTCTAACTATAGCGCGAGTGCCGGTTTTGTTCTTGTAACGCGTGTACCTGAAGACATACGTATGTTTACTCTCAATTGTCTAATAGTTTCAAAGCTTCATCGACATACTAGCATTCATATACATAGCTACATCGTCATAGTTCAAAGTTGTTACATTTTTTGCGACGTGTGGTAATGAAGTTTGCGCCTCTTTAAGTATATCTCAATGCGTAATTTTTTTTCCATTTCCATTTCCAAATTTATTTTGAATTATCATTATCAATTATTAAATATTAGTCCTAGTTACGATCTTTCAATAGAAGACCGTAACTAAATGTAGTGTTAGCAAAGACTAATCTTTTTGCTTCTGAGAAGGTTCTTAATCTGCACTAGTACAATTTTCAAATTGTGCACATACCCCGTTTGTCATTCATCATCTAAACAGATGACTTGCTTAAAAGATAAAAGCTAATAACTTTTATTTGACTGCCTCGGTGGCGTAGCGGAAGCGTATGCGACTGCTGTTTTTGAGGTCTCGGGTTTGATTCCCGGTCGGGTCAAATGTTTGTATGATCTACAAATGTTTGTTTCGGAGTTTGGGTGTTTTCTATGTATGATATGTATGTATTTACAAAAAAAAAACTATGTATGTATTTATATCAGTTGTTTAGTACTCATAATACAAGTTCTGCTTAGTTTGGGACCAGATGGCGTTGTGTGTTAGATGTCTTAAATATTTATTTATTTTATTTTTAAATTCAATGGTACATCAACATAAAATACTAAGAGTACTTCAAAAAGCATTCGTGTAAAATTTCATCAGAACAAAAGTAGTAAATTAAATAATTTGTATTTTGTTGCCGATAATAAAGAAAACTTTACCTGTTACACTTAAATTTTCCTTAACCCTTCAGACGAATTGAATTAAACGAACCCTTGAAGAAAAGCTGTCATTGAAGACTTGTCGAAGATTTTATTTTTTCTTGTATTTTTAGTGCGATTTTGAAGAGTTCAGGATCAAGTCGCTTCCCCTGGCTATCTTAAGAGTAAAGTTTGATCAAGTGGGAAACGTTCAAAAGTTTATACTTACTTTCCCGCAAGAAGTGAGATAAATATTCATGAGACTTAACTCGGGAAAACTTATTTTCACGTCAGTGTCTGTCCGTCGCTACATTTGTAATGAAACGAGCTAAAACAGCCTGTTTTAATACTTTTAATTTGCCAACTCTTTGATATTCTGTCTGGTGTGGCTCAGTTTAATTTAACTTGCGTTAATTTCTATTTTGTTTATCTTAATAAGATGTTAATTAAGAAATGGAGAACTATTTTTGGACACAAACAATAAACGCTATGCAGCAGGTTGACATTTATTGCCATTTTTCTATCCATCTCTAAATATTGTCTGTCTGTACCAGGATTTATCTTGATAATTGATAATATAATATTGTTAAGATTTCAGAAGCGATTTTTATCACAATGTCTTTGTTCGAAACTTTCTTTTATAGGAAACAGTATGAAGTAACTTTGAAAGTTATTTAGAGCAAAGCTAAGGGGATCCACCTGTGCGGTTTAAGAATGTTGCGTTGGGTAATATCAGAAGTTTTAGGTTTATTAATTTATGGATGCGTAGGGGAACACCCTACGGGTGTAAAATGTGAGTTTCTATATATATTTCAATAAACGTACACGAAAATTGGTACGGTTTCACAAAGATAAAATAGTAAACATACATTTAAATTTTGTACAGCGTTAAGTTAATACACCCATCAAACGAAATTTCATTCACATAGCCAAAATGTAATTAAATAGGTATGACAAAAAACATGTAAACCACTTTAAACCGTTTTTTATAACTATAATTACTACAATACTATGTTCATATGTATGTCAAAAACAGTTTACTAGCTGTAAGTTAAATATAACATCTAATATGAAAAGCTACTAATATCCCTACAGGTTTTAAGGAATCTTTAAAGAGAAACCTGAAAATTTAATAATATGTAAAAATAATACAAAAATTTTGAACTTTATTCTAAAGCAATAAGATTTATTATTAATTAAATAAAGATTTCATACATTGTGCATAAGCCCCAAAGTGTTAAGACACATTGTATTTTAGAAGAGGTATTTTACATTGTTAACGAGTTCACAGACAACCACAAGCTTATGTGTGGTAAACTCCTAACTTCAAACAGTGATAAAACATACTTTGCGAGCTATTTACACAACTTTTTAATGTTGTATGACCCTTAAGTGAAGGTAAGCCTCTTAACTGTGAGTTGGAGTAATGATCTTAACGTGATGAAGACGTAAGAAATATTTGTACTGGCTGCTCATCATTCTATAAATCTACAGCCCAACAAAACACAAAGTTGGAAGGAAAAATGCAATAAAATTATTTTTATAAGCTTGCATATATAAGCGAGTGCCACTAAATTAGCTAACGAGCACATGGTTCGCTTAGCGGCAAGTTATTACTCGTGGCCGTCTGTAAGCACTTGCTACAATATTAGTGCTGTTTGCGTGACAAGCTTTTTTGTTCATCCTGAAGGTCTTGTCCTGCTTATACACTTCTCTAATGGTATATTTTAATAAAGATCGGCCACAAAATGTTAGAAATCCATTGCTAACAATTATTGTCATTCGATGATGGTAATTATGATGCCTTTTGAATCTAAAATCATCCACTGCTGGTCGGCGACCTTTTTTTTACGTGTGGATCGTCCACCCTCACAATCCATCACCCCATTTGGGTTTGCGGCGAGAAGAAGTCGACCTCCCGGGCCTTCTTCGCCGCCTCCTTCTGCTTCTTCGCAGAAGTTTGCTACCGCGGTAAAACTGCTGTTACTACCGACCATGGAGCGTTCGACGGCCGATAGCAACAGTCCTCCACCTATGACTGCAATGAGGGCCCAAAGCTGCGGCACCCAGGCGGGGCGTACTGCCAGCTTGTGCTGGGCCGAATCTTCACTGCAGTCGCAGTGGTGGCAGGCGGGACTCAATTCCCTCTTGGCGACCAAGTGCAGGCTCTTCCCGAAGTAACCGTGCCCGGCAAGGACCTGTCACCTAATACATTTTAAACACGTTATTTACCACCTAGGTAGTCAGTTGATAAAATAATTATTACATAAGAACCTTCTTACCGAAGATGAATATTCTAGTCTAAATTTCCAGAGAGACTCTGCGCTGCGAATGAAAAAGATTTGCGCCTGTAATTACCCACTGCAAATAGCAAATCAAGTAATGCTCTCTGTCGAAACCTAGTGGGATTTGTATGCAAACATATCTTAACTACAAGCTCGGGGTTGTCTACCGATCCATTAGAAATGTTCAGTAGAAAAGTGATAGCATTAATTTGGCGTCTAATATACTGTGGCAGAAACTGACCTACTGCAACGACGACTGTGGTGATACCGAAGAAACTTTTGCTGAACATTTTCTATTCTAGTCTTATAAATCTCATACTGAGGTTTCCACATTTGCGAGGCTTATTCCAGGTGGCTTCAGTAACGATACAGTTTTTTAATGGATTTTATGGAACTAAAGTTGTAAGAGTCCCGTTTTGTAAATACTAGGGCCTTTGAAGCCCTTTTCAATATCGTCTCAATATGCTTAACAAAAGTTTACTATCCAGTACAATAATAAGGTCTTTAATATTATTAAGTTTTGATATGTGCGTTAAACAGTGTATGATTTTGCTGTGTCAACCTCAGTTTACCTTCGGGTATAACTTATTATATATAAATGCATTTACATACACTTAGCTCAAGCATGTGCATGTTGCAATACCTTTCCAGCCTGTTTAAATCAGGTTGTAACCGCTCAGTATCAGATTCATTAATCATGACTTTATGGATCTTCATGTCATCCCCATATAACAGAATATGTGAGTTATAAAAGCAGCTCTGTATAGTAGCAATAAAGCGATAGCAATAAAAAGAGTAAATAGTAGTGCTATGTGTCGTAAGTATATAGTTTCGCTTAAAAGTTCACAATACATAAAATTTTAATCTTAACTTTGCTTATTTTAGCGGTAATACTTGTAAATCAAGTTTGCACAGCTTCAGGTAGAACAAAGTATATTAATTTGTGGTTACTATAATACACAAAACGTTAAAATATATTTAAGAAAATTCATAATTTTAAACATTTAAGGTTTGATGTTTTAGGTTATATTTGAGGTGATAAGATATACCCTTTGTTTATGCCTCGTAGTCATACAGGCTGCTTAGATCGTATAATGGTATGCTAACAAACATTATTTGAAAGAATATTAAACGCACTTATGCTATACCCCAAAGAGGATAGTGCTGAAAAAATTGTCGTTGGCTAAGTATTATTTTTATCGTGATTTAAAAGAATTGTGGAATAGTAGAAACATAAATTATTACAATAGTTGTTTTAAAACTATTTTGTTGAAAGCTATTTTTTTACTAAATAATCTTGAATCTCACGTGACTATAACAATTATACGAATTGAAAATTCACGTAATGTTTAAGTATGAACGCAAGTAAAACCGGTCATGAGAACTTTTTTTTACTAATAATGAGAAATTTTAAAACACTAGGAAGATTTTTTTATTTAGATTATAAGTAAGATAAATATGATGTATATAGAAATTTTTAAAAGATATGTTGTCAAATATATTATTGTGTTCAGGAACTACCTATTTATTAATAATTTTTAAATACAATGACACGATGAACAGTTTTTTTTTTTGTGAGAGTTCATACTTTTATCATTTTTTTAACTTAGTTTTTCACTGTCTTTTTTTATTGAATTAATTAAGCGATTACCGCTGACTATGGACACCTGCAACACCAGAGCCGTCACAAGTGCGTTAGCACTTACCGGCCTTTTAAGTAGGTCCTATTAGTCCAAGAATACCAGGTGACAGTTCATTCCAAGT
Organism: Hyphantria cunea; assembly: GCA_003709505.1. Classification (NCBI taxonomy): domain Eukaryota; kingdom Metazoa; phylum Arthropoda; class Insecta; order Lepidoptera; family Erebidae; genus Hyphantria; species Hyphantria cunea. The sequence continues at coordinate 1,184,202 of PKRV01000458.1, read as the reverse complement.
TCATTCGGCGTAAAGTTTAATGCGTAGGCGTATCTTTAGCAAATAGAATGTCTAAATATTTATAATCATATATTCCCCGAAGTCAAAACTCTATTTAACTAATATAATTTAATCGTAACCTATCAGTTGTCGTCAATATAAAGAAACTTATTAATTTAAAACAGAAACAACACTTTGTTTTTATCACGAAAAGTTATCGTTAGACGTCTGTGAAGATGCCAGAAACGTAAATGAAAATAAAAAAATAGTATCATATTTCAAAGTTCAAAGCGAAAAATGTGAAGTAATTGCCTTTATGACTCCTTCAAAATGTCCTACAGTGGCGTAATGAGCACTTCGGAAAGCTCTTTTTCAAGATTCCAGCTCTTTCGTTTTCTTCAATTTTCGTTTTTACAATACCGTCCTTTTATGTTCAATTATAAGCCCGTTATTAAGAAAACGAGTGTTATAGAGCAGTAGATGTGTAAAGTGAGTGTTTTTAAATTGAAAGTATTGATTATTCAAAGAACTGTTCAAATAACTTTTTTAAATCAGTGTTTAGAAAAAAACATACTTATGCGAAAATGGTGATAGGTCATTTTATTAAATAGGTGTTATAATATATATAGAATAGACAAAACTGGTATACTTTTAAAATTGTTTCTAGTATAACATCTGTTATAATTCTGTAAACATCAACGTTCACATTAAGTATCTAAGATTTGCCACCTCCTTGACCTCTCTTTCTCTGACCTAGTTGTCAACTCCAGTCAAGTCTAATTATTCTATTAATAATAATTCAATTAATCTAGGTATGTAAAATCCACGTCGAAAATAGTTATATTCTAAATATTTTCTGGTAATTTTAATTTTAAGATCTTTTCGTTAAATCGTTTTGAATTGATATCAAGATTTCTTTTTCTACAAATAACTTCAAATCAGGGATGCTTGATATTATTTTTTATGCTTATATAATGCTCAATATACGCAGATTTATTCCGATAGTATAAATTTACATTTACATTGTTATTCAATATAGATATCTAAAATAAATAGGTAAAGGTTACAATAGGAAATATATTATCAATGCAATTCACATTTATTAATTAATTAAAAGTTATAGAAATCAACTATTTTAAAAGTCAAAGCGGAATAGACGGTTGAAAATATCTTCTATTAAAGTCTGCGGAAGCACCTGATTGTTCGACAGCTGGTTGAGCATTCTTGATTAAGTTCTTCAAAATGCTTCAACTTTGTAAGTACAAAGTTACAAAAATTACAGTTTAACACTATGATTTCACTGTTTATTTTGTATTTCTAAATATTAAAGTTTAATATTGTCTGTAATGGTTTAAGACATGTACAATTTTATTTTCAACTCGCAAGCTCGAGGTGCAAGAAATACGTACTTTTCAAAGTCATCTGACATAAACTGGCTCTCTTAAACTAAACAGACGCCAAGTTTCAGTGTTCGAGCGGGCAAAGTGAGAAACTTTAAGTTTGTGGTCTCAAGTGATGGTTTTACGTTGATAAGAATACTAGGTACTAAGCTTGTAATAAAGAATGATCCATTTTGCTTTATATAGCTAGAATAATATCTTCGGATTAATTACCTGACTTAACATTTAAGAAGTTTTGAAGAAAAGCTTTTGGCACTTTAATTTTGGTGCATGGACAAAACTTTTACTAAATATGGTATTTAGAAGAATTATTTGGATTGACACTTTAAATAGGATCAACAATTTGATAAAACGTAACCATTTAGACTTATGTCATTAATGGATATTTTTTTTATATCCATAAGTATGGAATAAGAATTACTTATTTTGTCCTTTTATCATATTTATCCGTCGCTGGGTACTGATGAACCCAGTATATAGAGTTGCGGTTTACGAGCGTTGTTATAAGGTGAATTATCTTATTAGTCAAACTGCCATTACTACTACACGTCCACAAGCCAGGTGGAGCGATGATTTGCGCAAGACGGCTGGCAGGAGCTGGATGCGAGAAGCCATAGATCGAACTAAGTGGCGTGAAATTGGAGAGGCCTATGTCCAGCAGTGGACTGCGATAGGCCGATGATGATGTAATTATGATAATTGAAATGAAATAAAACTTTGAAAAAATCAGTAATAGCAGTAGACAGTATTTTTTGTTATAGCTAAGGGTCATAAATATTTAGATAGTTAGTTGTATTTGTCTTCTATTCGTGCAACTTAGTGACTGTACTAAAAAAATAATATGTCAAAATCATTCAAATTCCTCTTACCCAAAATACTTTACTTTTAATCTAATTCGAACATTTACCTAAAATGCATTTCGCAGAAAAACATCGGACTAGGAAGTGGTTTTCGCTGTCATTACAGCTTATTTTCCTGAGAGCTTTTATAGGTGAATATTAAGTTCAAAACCTTTTCACTATCTTTATCTTTGTCTCAATTAAAGGAGTTTATTTTAAATGTTCCTCTGTCTATAACTTGAAATGTTTTTCATTATAAATAGAACCTACACAATTAAAACAGGCTTCGACTTTTTATAAATAAATTCTATCTATTTGTCAATATTCTTAAGTAAACAAGAACAAGAATTATTCANACATTATGGGTTGTTTATGATTTAAATTTTTTTTAAAGATTTCTGTACATATCATATTTGAGGTTGGGTATTAATATAAAATTTATATACCTATTTGATTTTTATTTTATATTTAATACACAATGATTAAAGTAATACAATATAGTGTAGCCTGATCTTATCTGTAAGATATTATAGACTGCTGTAAGTTCAGTTGTAGGTAAGATACTGATCTTCTGTTATTTCTAGATTGTACAATCCTGTTTTCGGTGTACAATAAATAAAATAATTAATAAAATAAACATATTTATTTATCTAATTCTGAGTGAACAACTGAAACTTACGCTACAAAGATTTGCTCCTTTTGTTGCATTACTGTGGTTCACATTTTGAGCAGAAACTATTTAAATTTCCTACATTGTGATAAGTCCTTGAAGTGACTTGAAACTATAATAGTAAAGCTGGGTAATTTAACTTTATCTTTGTTTGCTGCACACATTTTCAGAAAGTAAATATAGCAATATAATAATTTTAATAACTTTGCAGAGTTACTGAATTTCTTTTGGCTTGGTTTTGGTCTTTCTATCACGAACTATCAGGAGAAACATTATCATTATCTTGATACTTTTCTTTTTTTTTAAACAAGAGATTCTAAACAGTTCGTATGTTTCAGCAAAAAAGATGAGATTGAGACGAATGAGTAAATCCAATTTCATGAAAGCTGCGACCATGCGAAGACGGAACGTGTATTAGACTCATGTGACAGCATAGCTAAGTTGTTAATGAACGGATTTTTACATTAAACACAAGGCGCTCATAGCCCAGTTGCACTCGGTGTTTAGAAACAATCACCGAGGGTAAGCAACGACGTCGCGGTCAGTACCTGGATGGGTGACCGCTAGTGGCATGTTATCATGAGCGTCTCCGTGATTCGGAGGTCACGTTAAGCAGTCGGTCCCAGTTGTTATCATAGGATAACAGTCGTGAAGCTTAGTTGGAGGCCTTTGGGCGGCTTGAAAACATCCGACGGTAAGATTACGTAGCCACAACATTGTCTGCCAGTCCCAACCCGCACTTGGCCAGCGTGGGGACGTATGGCCTTAACCCTCTCCTGAGAGGAGACCTGAGCCCAGCAGTGGGACGTTATGGATTGTTGATGATTGATGATGAAATGGATTTGCTCCTTAAACGTATAGGATGCATTTAAAAAAACAAGATAATATAGGAGCTTCCCTTGAGCATTTCGTACTAGTGTTTTCTTTTCAAGTGTGTTTTCAAGTTTTTAAACCGGAATAATATAATTAAAATAGCATATTTACTTCAGAGGTGATGCAAAGTGTATCAAAACTGAAAACAAATATTCAATGGCTGTCTTTACTATACACAGATACCGATTACTACCCAAAAATCAATTTAGAAATTTATGTTATTTTTGAGTTTAACTATTACTTTTCTTGTTTAAGTGCCTTCACAATATGCCTGGAAGATTGCCGGGAAAAAATTGTTTTGGCAATAAGAGGGTCCTTTGTTTTATTCTTTTATCGAAACTAGATACTCTCTTGAAACCCTGTAATGCTGTACAAATAAAGAATTTTCTATCTATATTTACAAATAAGCAACAATATAAGAACATCAAGCGTTTAAACATACAATCAAGGAAAAATAATCCGTTCCTATTATTTTTATAATAACACAACAGAAACTGAGCGTTAGAGAATTAGAGCGTGGCTGAAAATTAACCACCTTTATTCTGCAAGTCTGGCACCAACTCCGTAATATGATTAAGGCAGTGATTTAATGTAAATGGGGTATCTGAAGAGAAACAAATCACTATTGTGTTTTAATCTATTTTGTGAAAGTTAAAAAAAAACGTGTCTTTTTGTTGATCCAAAATTACAGGAACATACTAAATTATCATGAGTCATTGTATTACCCGCAATATTTATTGCTTTGTTTGCGTAATATTTTTAAGTTATTTTTCACAAGTCATTCACATTCACACAATTGTTCCATTGGTTATATTTTTTTCTAAAATAAAGTACAAAAACTATTAAACTATAATTAAACTTTTTGGTATATATTCCTCAAATAAAGCCTGAAACTTGTGCGGGAAATGTAGTTGATTATAAGTACAAAAAAGTATTTCAATTTATAAAAAAAAGTTTGAAAATCACGAAACCTTAAACTCGCTGTCGCTCACTCTTATTACTAAGATTGCATTCCTAGCACATCGGTTGTAGGCTTTAGGAGCACATTAAGGTCAGGCTAGCTTCCAACATCTTCCCCCGGGCCGGACGGGGTACCAGCCCGAGTGATGGCCCGAGCCCTCGACCATATGTCGGACCGCCTCAGGGAGGTGTTGGACGCTAGTTTGGCGTCCGGACGCTTCCCTGAGTGCTGGAAGAGCGGGAAGCTGGTCCTGTTGAGGAAGCCGGGACGGCCTGCCGATTCGGTCGCGGCCTACAGGCCCATCGTGTTGCTGGACGAGGCGGGCAAATT
>PKRV01000458.1:1104359-1177703 GCA_003709505.1 Hyphantria cunea | reverse complement strand
AAAAAAAAAAAAAAAAAAAAAAGCTTCCAACATCTTGTATACCATAACCACAATGTATGTACACACATTTAATTTACTACCTTCATATAAATGACTTTGAATCGTAATTCAAATTATGACGTGTGACCGGTGGCCGTATAGTAAATTCCACATAGCAACGCGAAGTCTGTTCAAATAATTAATTTTGACCCAAATATCTGGCGTGCTTTAGATTATTATATACCATCCTTCACTCGGATCGGAGACGGTATTTGGTAGAACCATGCGAAGAAAATTTCAGTTACAAGGGTTGTGGTGACTTATTTCAGAAGATTTTGTATATAATGGATAAAAAACTTAAAGATATTCAACAGTTAAGTAACAACAATTTAAGATTTTACGGCTTTGTAAGTTTTAACACTTATCTTAACATCTAATCAGTGATCGATATCGTAACCACTTTTCACACTATAAATAAAGTTTACGGGATGAGTCAAATCATATTTTATCATTTTTAATAGATGATAAACATCCAACACAGTGTATATTCTTACCAGTGACTACAATACACCTATAGTGCGATGTTGATGTAGTTTTATACTTTTTAATTACGAAGGTAATGATAACTATATGTAGTATTAAGTGTATTTAAAAAGTAGTACATTTTGACATAATGGTGGTGTGGTTAATATGTATTGTTCTACATCGAGGTAGAATTTGAACAACAAGGAAAAAGGTATCGCTAAAAATTAAGATCTTTTGTTTTACAAATTTAATAGCACTATAACAGTGCTTTGTTATAAAACACATACTATATATAAGAACATTCAGAAAACAGTACTACTTCCGTGGTGTCTTATACTTATCGACAAAAAGTTGGTGTACATAGACCACTGCTAAGAAAGACGGTTTTGGTCTCCTATGTTCGGGCAACAGCAGCTGATAAAAATTAAATTCAGGTCATTTAGATCCTAAAGTTATAAAACATTCGATACACACACACGCACAATCAACAACTAATGTATCACAAACACAGTTCAGATATTTACGGAATGTGTCTGTGCAATGTTAGAGACTTTTGGCAAGTATGCAATGTGAATGGACCATGAAATCTAAACAATAAACAAACTGCTTCCTTAGGGGACGTACGAAAATGTACAAACACGTTGCAAGTCTACAGAGAATAAACGTCTTTAACACCCTACAAAGGACGGGGATTTGTGTGATGAGAAATAGAAATGATTATCTCAGTATTATAATATTACAGTGCACACTAGGGTTGACGTTATTGAGACAGATTGAAGCGCTGCGTGGAGTTACGTTGAAGATATGTAGTGAAATATTTCCTGCAAAAGCGAAATTGTGCTTGAGATATCTCATTATTAAACCTGTAGTTTATTTTTGGTTTATTTTATTACAGTGATTAACATTTACGAAACCATTTATTCTTAAGTTTTGCAAATTCTACTCTGTTGATCAAGAAGTTTACCCAGTGACTATAAAAGCAGCAGAATCCATATTTTCAGTAAAAAATACGTAACTTTGATACATATTTATAATTGGTGGATAAACAACATTCGGTATCTAATACAAGGTTATAAAACTTACTATCAAAACGCAATGAGAGAGCGAGAGAGTAGAGTTCGTCTGCAAGATTACTTTTATTGATCAGTTGATCATGTAACGTCTTCTGAAGAATTTCACCAACCATAAGCTCGGCACCCAGTCAAACTGAAAAAACCTCACTACTCTCTTAAATATTTTCTTTAAACGTGATAAGCGAAGTGATTTAAAGCATAGCAATTAAGCGCTTTTTGCCAATCCCTGATTTTATATTACTTTTATCGAATCATATATTAAATAATTAGCGTTGAAAATAATGATGTCATAAGTGAAAGGTTAGGCATATTAGTAATATTCGGAAAATATAAAGTAAAACAGAAAAGTACAAAGTAGAAACGGATTTCACTTTAATAATGAATATTGTCACTATATAAATAAATAAATAAACTAATCGAATGGTTGGTATGATGTTGATGGTTCGATCTCATTTTTTATAAAAGAAAAAATAAACAGATGATGCACACTAAAACAAAAGACTACTAACTATATCACAAATTCGACAACGACTTATTCAACATAAATTTCCTCTGTATTTGAAAATCAAAACATTGAAACAAGCAATAAAAATTTCCGTTACAAAACAATGGTGGTTCTGATCAAGTTTGATAGTTGGAATTCACAGTAGCGACAGGTGTTTTTTACGACCTCCCGTTGATTTAGCACTTGAGGATTCGCCATTAATCCCGTTTGGATAGACACGAATAGAAACAATACAAACATTGCGTTAGAAGTTTAAGTTTACGATTTAGAAGCGGACATTAATAGAAAGGCATCTGTTATTGTTCTTGTTCATCTTATTTTGATAGATTAGTACTTTGATTTAATTAAATGTCAAGTTACGCATGGAAATTAAACCATGTATGATGATATTAGCAAAAAAATTTAAAAATTAGTAAAAACAAAACGTATATAAACTAAAAAATGTCTTTTAGTTTAATCTCATATAATATATTTTTTTTAGTAATAGTTCGTTAACCATGCTTAACTATAAAAATATTACTAAACTGTTACTATTAAGTAATAATTTTATTCTTGGTAATGTGTTGGTTAAAATTCACTTACCGTTATACAACATAAAATGAGAAACTTTTATTGATAAAATTAAACAGAAACTTTCTTACATTACAACTGCATTACAAAAACAAATATTATAAACTAAACCTACGTTACTACTAATGACGTGAAAGTTTTTGTTAAATTTATATGGTCTTTGTCACCCGTGCCAATGTTAAAAACCCAATGACACCTCATTCATTAAAATCAGGTCAGTAGTATGTTTAGTAGTGAAACATACAAACATACATAAACTGCCGAAAATATTACCCTTCCTTTTCGCTTCGCCGTCAGAAGACAATACTGGGGAAGGTATAAACAGTGGTACTAATTCTGTTGTTGACATCACTAAACTTAATTCATTAAATTTTTTTGATGGATTATATACCTTAAATTCATTCCCTTACAGTCCATTTTTCGATATCTTAAATCTTAGCTTTCACTATACGCGTGCATATTAAGTACAGTACCAAATAAAAGATCTGATCGGAGATACACGTTTGTTTATTAGTTAAAAACCCATAACAAATATCTATCGAAAATTGCACCTTATTACCAAAACAACTGTCGCTATAGAACTGACATCATAATTTACTTAATTGTGATTTCTGACGAACAATTTCATATACATACCTTTTCAATGAATTGACATCATAAAAAGAAGTCAGCTATCATCATAAAAATAATACCTAAAAATTAAACGAATTCTAAAATTACGAGATTAGTTTAGTTTATTCGGCATGTATTTAGGCAACGTCTAATTTTAGGGCGAGTTGTCACGTTTTACAACACACGTTACACGTTTTGAATGTTCAACACCATAATAGCAAAAGAAAAATTATGGCTTAAATTGAGTAATTTAAGTAATTTTGGTTATGCTAAAGTAAATTTTGTTGTTTCAAATAATAAACAAGCGTATGTCTCTGAATAGCGGTTATGTGGTACTTACTACTTACTAAACACAGTGACAGCTAAGATTTGATTACTGAAAATAAAATACTTAAATAATCCGAATTTTAGCTTAGCGAGGTCAACAACAGCATTGGCACCAGTAACTAATTAATACTGAGATTAAAGCAAAACCGAAACTCACAAAGTGATGCGTATTCCAAAGTGAAAATTCACAAATTGGGAGACGTAAGCTTACGATTCGGAAGATACCAACGTTCAAAGTTCTTTTAATGGGGCTTTTCTCGCGGCAAATTGGCTGTTAAAAGAGAAATCCTCCAACAAGAATCTAAGTGTAAGAATTCAAAAAAAGTATACGTGAGTTATTCATGACTTAAGAATAACGTATACAAGAGACTAACACGGTCAAAACATTTCGTCAATATCACGTTCGAAAATTCCAAACAAAAAAAAATTCAATTTGGATTTGTTAATTCTATCTAATTCCGAAGTCGTCAAAAAGAATTTCAAACTAAAAGTATTTTGTAAAAGAATTTGTTAACACGATAGCGGCATGGCAGTGTAACAAAAAGCATTGCGGCGGAGTTCTAGTGGTTTTCAGAGACGTCTGTGAATATTTTGCGACTATATAATGCACCCCGAATACCACTCCAGACGTGCAGAGATCTCTAACGAGACGGTAAAAGCACATTCTAAAATGACTACGAAATATAAGTGTATGGGGTATGGTAATGGTTTAGTATTTTATTTTCTTTTATTTAAATTAAAACAGTTTCAATACTTTTTTATAAGAGACACGCTGATCATTTCTTAACTGATAATTAAAAAAAGGGAAAAGAGAGGTCACAAAAATTTTGTTTACGGATGAGTTTTTTTTTACAATCGGGCAACATTTTAACAATGAAATGGCTGCATTTATGCTGAAAGTTCTATAGAAGCTTCCCAATGAGCCAACAGAGTACAACGTGGGTGTTTCCGGCTTCGGTGATGGCATGTATATAGCAGCAATAGCATGTTCAATAACCAAGTCCTTTCAGTAAGAGTCGGCGCCAGGTCCGATCCAGGTCGATCCACCCAATCTAGGTAAGAAGCGAACGTTCCGGACGTCATCAGAGCTGAATACTGGCCGTTATCTAGTACTGATCTTAATCCAATGGATTATAATTTATGGCCAGTCTTAGAAAGTAAAGTTTGCTCTAAACGTCATGATAATTTGGAGTACCCAAAACAATCCATACGAAGGCAGTGAAGAATTTTCCCAGAGAGAGAGTTTGTTTTGTTGTCGGAATAGAAGATTCTCATGGATGTCTTTCGCCCGTTGCGGAGGAGCGAAGGGGTCTGTCGGACTCTTACTGACTAAAACCCACCCCGGTGTTCCCTTTGCTTGCCTATAGCCAGGGGGGCGAGAATTGCAATTGCATTCTTCCGCCGCCCCCGACAAGCATTGACCCAAAACGGGTTCCGTCATGTCATCCATTGCCACCGTCACCCACCGGTCGCGTCTCACTAAGAGTGCACACAGAACACTGTGCGCAGCTCCTCGGGCCTGTTACTGTGTAGACTACGAAAACCTCAAAGTCGCCGCCAGCAGGCCACTTCCTAGGGTGGCCGGAGATCAATGAATGCCCTCCGACGTCCAGTGTTTCTCCTGGGGCGGGCAGAAAATATGGTGTTACGTTCTCTATAACTTCCCTCCGCTTCTTTTGAGGATATGACTTCCTCGCAGAGAGAAGTGACTGCACTCCGTGCACTCTCGTTCCGAACACTGACTGCCGCAATGAGATCACTACGCTAGTTAGCCCAAGCTGGGCATTCTGCCAGCATACGAAGTGCCGTATTGTCAATGCAGTGTCATTGCTGCTATGGTACGAGCCCTGCAGTGGGCGTCGCAAGCTGTTGTTGCCACTCCGCCACCATGATTTGATGAAGCTCAGCTCAGTGTCAACTGCTCAAAAGTCCACTGATATCATGCCTCTCACAATCTTCAGGTACATTAAAAATGAATAGAGGTAAAGCTTAATTTTTTTTATCATTTTATTTTACATTACTTTATTAAAATATTAAACATCACATACTTATAATAAACTTACAAGGATAGTCTTCATATATATTCGACCTTGATACTCAATTGTATAACCATCAACGTCATTTCACATTAAAATGAGACAAATTTAGAGACAATTTTATGGCTGATCGGACACAGCGGCGGTTAGTTGGTCACTTTCGAATAGATACAACAACTTTAAATAAACATTCCCTGAGAACTGAGAACGAGCGCTCACATACACGCGCAACCAAAACTCACAACACATAAAGTGCAACTTCATGCCTAGACTGTAATAGATAGTGAGGTCTCGTTCCTTTCAAAACGTAGCTAAGACCAATACCCTGAAGTTAGTTTAAATTTTTAGATATGGCTTTTCATTTTAGAGAAATCATCGATTCAACGAGAAAAGATATCGAAAAAAGTCGCATTCTTCGTCATTTTTGAATTTTTCGAAAAAAAATTGGAACTAATGTTGCAGATCTACAAACATTTAGTCTAACTTGGGAATCGCCAAGACCTCAAGATCAGCAGTAAAAAAAAAATTCCAAAAAAAATTACACAAAAAAAAAAATTTGAAACTAATTTTGTAGATCTACAAACATTTTGTCCGACTCGGGAATCGAACCCGAGACCTCAAGCACAGCAGTCAAATACAAGATAATTTTATAGCACTTGGAAATTCATGCTAAATATGAATTGATCTATTTGAACTTGAGAACTTAAAAACCTCGGATATAATATGGCGGGATACGGACCCTTGAAACCCAGTTGCGACCCATCTTTGGTCTGTCCAATCTGTTTTCTATAAATAAACCTACACCAATAAATATCAAAATAGGCACACTTAGGTTTTGTCACCCTAGCGACCTTCGCCAGGGTGACAAAACACGAGAACAAACATGATGTCGAGAGTCGCGCTACCTAAATCGTGAGCGTGCATTTTGTTTTTATACACTAAAAGCATTGTAGCTGCTATTTCTGTTGAGTTAAACAAATGTAAAACTTTCATATGGTTACTTTATAAAGTTCTTGTCTCTATTGACGCCACATTAAAGAAAATTACCCATTATTCTGGAGAAAAAAAAACAACTTGCTTCGATTTACGGTTTTATAATATTAGATCTAAACGAATAAAATAGTTTTAATTATCGAGTGATGCTGAGTATTGTTAATTAAAATTATTGGAAATTTTCATACAAAAATAAAATTTGATTATCTTAGTCATTATGGAAGATGATTGTCTTCAGTAGGCAAACATGATGTGAATTTTACTAGCCATAAAACAAATCGTAGTGTTAAAAGTTTTATTTCACTTTCCGAGACTGTATATTCTAAGTACTTTCAATAATATTATCTTTATAACTTTGATACGACACTGTGACTGCACCTACTAAAAAGTACCATTACACATTATCAATAAAAACATATATATTTTCGTTTACATTGTCCACTGTACGTATAAATCACTCACAAAAAGCTACAAAGTTGTATCAAGAGAGATGCGTCAAAAAACAAATAAAGTGAGTGCGAAGCGGCGGCGTACATAATTATCTGAAGTTTTATTTTTGTTGTGTCCGACGCGAGTTGTCCGAATAATTGCAGTTGTTGCCACTGATCGTTGGTTTATCATCTATAGAAATGAAATTGTAAATATTTGAAGAAAAAATATCTTGGCACTGGGTATTTTTATCGTCCGAGTAAAATAGGAATCGTGCGATAGAATATAGTTATACTATTCATTTTACTCCGCTACCATATAAAACAAAAATATTATCAAATTGTACTATTATCAATATTTATATTATATTACTTTAAAAACGGCAAAAGAGAATTAGATAAAAATAAATCTCATTAAACCTTCTATTACTAGCTAGAAATTTATTTTATGTTGATTTTGCAGAACATCAAAAAATATCTAAAAGTTACAAAACTATCGCTTTGGATGGGCAGTTCGGATTCATATTTCGATTTGGGTGCGACAGAGCCTCATCGGGTAGCATTAATAACTCTCCCGTCTTCCACTTTTTGTAGTGAAGGATTTAGTACAGGAATAAGAGTATTCTTAAAAAAAAGACGTCCTATTATTCTCGTTATTGCAATATGTTCCAAAAATCGAACAACATTTTATAGTGTCCACTTAAGTGATATCGATTACTTTAGATGAAAGCAATTGCCGTGTAAATAAATACGATAGTCTGAGTGAAATAAATTTGTCAACATTTTACCAGAACTCATATTTGTCAAATAAGAAATTAGTCGTCATGATAGATAAACAAAATCAAAGATTTATATAAGAGTGAGAAATAGTGGAAGGTGACTCTGATGTGCGAAAGAATTGGCACCCAAATATGATACCTAATTTTTCAGAATAGAAGAAGAAGAGTTTTAGAATACTATACCACACTGGCCAGGTGTGTTAATAATATATATATATATATATATATATATATATATATATATATATTGTATATATTATTCAGCTTAGTTTGTTCTCTTAGTCGCCTCTTATGATATAAATGAGATAAATAGTATCTAATCATAATCCGTAACCACACAGATATAAGTAATACGACATAATTGATGAAAATTATTAAAAAATGTAGATTAGATAGGTATCTATTTAGATAAATATATATTATTTTAGTATATTTATATTGGTGTATTAGAACTAGTATTAGACAGCCAGTAATACCGACCTCTGTACCAGTGATAATGAAATTGATATCCACACAGGACAAAATAATTGTGCGATATGTTTTATTCTGAGTCAATTAGTATTTATATCAATTGTCTAGTACCCATAACACAAGCTCTATAAGATCTCTAAAATATTTATTTATTTTAAAGTACGTTTTTATTTAGAAATCTATACGCTTCGTAATAAGAATAAGACGGTCTTAAGTAAGCTGTATAAGTTACATTCAAGTGAATTCAAATTGGTTTCTATAATGGAATTCATCGAAATCGCATATGAAAGATAACATAATCCATGCGTGAGAATAGAAATCACACGTGTATCTATGTAGAGTTACACTAATCCTAATGAATACTATAATTATCTCACATAGCGAAATGATCTTAACTGAACCGCAGTGCAACAATCTAAAATATTATAATAGGCTTACAGATCACAATGCGTCTGCAACTGTTTTAGCTAACTGTACTAAAGATTGATGATGCTCAGAGTATTCGAAACAATACGTACGAAACATCAATACATCGACCGCAATGACCTCCAGATCTTACGATAGCGGATAAGTCACAACATTTGATGATACCTCATTGAATATAATGAGATATCGTAGCTGTAACCGTTAGAATCGCCTTAAGGGTAATCAATTAACACCTACTTTTATCAACCAGTTCCCGAAATTTAGAACTTCAATTGGGTATAACTGACTAGTGTAATTTATATAATTTATTATTTACAGTTAGTGAAGAAAGTTGGTAAAATTTGACTTTCTTTTCTTTATTTGAGCTCTGTATCTATGATTGAGAATGAGAATTATTTATAATAGACGAGACACTTGGTAATGCTTTAGAAATATAGATAACTTTTAAGCGCACATATTCATTGCATGTTCATAGGTTGTTTGTCTAAATAGGGTGGAAATACATATTGCTGTACCAGTGTAATAAATTATTGCACAATAGATAGAGTCTGATTCCAGAGATCAGTTTTACTATGTGTAGATCAGACGAAGTTCTTGTTTTTGTAAAGATTACCGATTTTATGATAATGATGAAGTCATGACAGAGAAGTAATAATTTAAACATGCACATTAAAATACGTTAAAAAATTTAACACGTAAGTTTAACGCATGCCTTAATAATACTAAAAAATAAAGGTGAATAACTACGGATTTGCGATTCGATAATATCTTTTACGAGATATGGATACTTGTGTCTTTTTCCTAGCCTAGGAAGATCAATATTTATGTCTTGAAGTCTAAAGGATTCAAACATGTTTTATTTACTATTATTAGCACTAGAAATACTTGACTTCAAATTGAATATTTCACTTTGTTCGACACGAGAATGTTATTTACTGTTTTTAGGCTCTCTTAGGGTCTCTTTTGTACATATAGTTTTTAAATCTCGCTAAAAAATAAAAATTAATACGAGTAAATTAAGCTCACCTTACATAGCGATTGAATTTCTGTAAAAAGCACGATGGCAGACGATATTTACTTGAACATATGTCGCTGTGTGTAAAATGTTTATGCAAAAACGTAAATGATCGTTAACAACATACCAAAACCTCGATCATTTACGATCACGTTGAAGTGTGTACATAAAATGTAACGCAACTCTCAAAAAGACTTTTTAATATCATTATTATCGTCGTATATGTCTCTTACTCTTCATTCCGTTCAACGCTTGGTCAGAATTTGCATAAGAGATTTGAATAAATTTTTCAAAATAACAAAAGTAAGCACGACTACTATACCTGAAATTATTCGCAATTAAGAATACATGTCTAATTTTTTAATCAGTACCTATTGGAATTTAATAGCAAGCAGTGATAGATACCAAAAGTTTATAAAGTTATCGACAAAATGCTAAGGATGATCTATAACGATGATTATCTAAGCTTGGTAACAATTTTTCAAATCATTTATATTGCAGGTTAGACTCATAATTTAACAATAACCACAAACCTATTTCGTTTTGCGAATTATTTGATTTTATTACGGTAACCTCAATTATAAAGTAATGGTTGACAAATTGGAACCATAATCATAAAAGGTCTTTTCCCATTATCATTATCGGTATAATTTGTTCAAATGCCAATGAAATCTTGATTTTACTTAACACTAAGCTACACAATTTGCTAAGGTCTTATTGGTATCACCATTGAGATAAAAAATTAATGTACGATACAGACCACGTTATCTAAAATATGTGTTTTCATAAAATTTCGTCTTATGAATGCATTTAATATTAAGGACTTTATTGAACTAATCGGGACCAATTGGGATCATAACAATACCATATTGTTTATTGTTATTACCTCAATTCGGTGTTAATAGGGCATTGTTTAAAAAAGGACCCTGTAGACTATCCCATCGTTTATTTTGGATGTCACACATCTGAAAAAAGTGAATGTAAAAAGAGTTGATTTCTATGAATTAGTTAGAGAACTTGAAGGGCGGGGCAAAAAGACAATTTCGAGTTGCAATATGTGACCATGATTATTTCTAAGTATTACTTACACTCTCCAATTGGACAACGTTATGTAAGAACAGATAAGCGACACTGGATGGAATTTGAGAAATTGAGTGTCAAAGATTTTCAAATTAAAATTGTCGCAATGTGATCATTAGATATGTTATGTATACTTGATAGTAAGATGTGTGTGTAATCTAGACCTATTAAGAACAAATTACGATGCTTTAAAACAGTTTGTTTTAGGAGAAATAAAACGCAGTATAAGATTAAATCCAAATATTTTAATGACAAGTTCTGAATTTAAACCAAAACTATACTATTTCGTTAAGATGATCTTGTACGTCATTGTTAATTAAGATACACACATAAATTTATAGTTTTTTATAGTTTAAACCTGAATAATAATACAGATCTCCAAACAATAAAAAATAAATGCACCTACTCAATCATTATGGAATAAGTATAAAATGATGTAGAGATTCAAATCATCCAACTTCGGTTGAGTTTCCATTCTCCCCAAAATTGCTTCTAGAGTCTAGAAAAATATAACGAGGCGCTCTTGTTTGTAAAGTTAACCACTATGAGTATTTATTTTTTCTTTGTACAAATAACATTATGTAGTATATAAGTATGTTAAACACCGTAGCATTATATTGAACAATAACTAGCTAAAACAATAGAACCCTATGACCAGTTCCCAAAGACCAAAATTTTTACAAGAAAGTGTTGCAAATAAATAAATTATTTTACGCCATTTACATTAAATTTTTTAATAATGTTCTTGTCTTCGTCATTTTGGAAACTCCAAAAACTTTTATTTTATTTTAAAATCTGTGAGTTTGTTCTCGTGCATTTACGTATTAGCTGCCATTTTAGGCGGTTAGTTCGATATTACGTTTTTAATCAGCAAAATACACGGATTATTGTAAATTTTTGTGGATATAAATATTTTATAAAATTTAAAATTCTGTTTGTATATTTCATAACCGTAACTTGGCGTTCATTCTCTATGACGTAATGAATTTGTGCCCAAGTTCTAACAAATTTTGACGTGTCCCTTGATTCAGCCGTTATTAAAAGGCACTAGGAGCGACTATTCAACACAAAATTAGCTGAGTACATAGTTTATTATGCCTGTTTTTATTATTCGTTCTTACATAACGCAGTCCAATTTATATACGAAAATGCATCTTTTCTAAATTTAGTTTTTTGAATAGCTACATTCTTCTTTCTCCTCCTTCTTGTGTAATTTTTGAAATAACTTGGTTCACGCCATCAGACTGTGGAATAGAATGTGAAAGATCTGGGTACTTTCTTAATAAGTTTTTTGCTCATCTTTTCAGCTTAAAAGACTGGTAAAGGTGAAAATTGTGGGAAAGTCGTTCGAAATAAATTACGATTTAAATTCAATGCAATAGATGAAACACTCGATAGTATGCTTTGTTAAAAAAGTATCTTAAGTGTAAAAAAATGCTCTTTCAAGAATATTCTTAGTACCAGTATATAGTGTAAGTGATAATGGAACAGACAGCAAAAAAGAAAATTCAATCATTACATCAGATTTCCGAACTGTCACCCTCGCATAATTTATTTGCAAATGCAACATAAACATGTTGCATACAAAGAGCTTTGTTCTACGGATGAGATTTCGTACAATAATAAGCCACCGTTTGTAATAAAATTTTGATGGAAAAGCTGATGGAGTATATGGGAGAACATAAAATTCTACCAGAGAATTCCATCGTCGATGGCTTATTGACACGTGTTATTTTCCTTAATACGCTCATAAAACCTACCAATCTTATCTTGCTTGCTCATGTTTTGGATAAAATACGCTTTTAGCAACATTTCCTCTAAGTTATAAGCAGCTAATGTACATACATACGTTTCGCATAAAAAATAACGTTTACATTACATACCATAGTTTTCCATGTAGAAGAATAAGTTTCCCAACAGATTAGATCTGTTGATTACAATTACACAATTCTACATATTGTCAGAATATTAATTATGTAAAATAAGAATATTTTTGAATGAATTTAGACAGTGGGAGAGCCACGCTTCGGCATGCATAGGCCGGCTCGACCAGAGTGATACCACGGCCTCACAGAAAACCGGTGTGAAACAGCGCCTGCACTGTGTTTCACCGAGTGAGTGAGGATACTTGAGGCCCATAATCCAACCCTTCCCCTCATCGCCCTCCCCATCCCCAAAGGCCGGCAACGCACTTGTGACGCCTCTGGTGTTACGGGTGTTCATGGGCGGAGGTAATCGCTTACCATCAGGCGATACGTCTGCTCGTTTGCCCCTATTCCTAAAAAAATATGAAGAGAATATGGGTAAAACAAAAAGCAGTATCAAATGATGGTTTGTGACTGCCGTCCCCCATAAACACCTAGAGTTCAAGAGTCACAAGATGTTACAGACGTCCCGCTTCCAAAATCAGGAGAATGGGGTCTAACATTTCCTTCTAATTCTGACTTCGGTAATCGCACTATTTAACTATTTTATGAAAAGCAAGGAAAGAGCTGCTCAGCATCGGTTTTTTAGGGAGATGTGATATCACTTTGGTCGAGCTTTGACAATTTTGAGCCAAATCATAGTTCACCCATGATTACATATTTACATAAGAGTTTATGAGAATTGGTAATGACAATTCACTAGATATAACGTGGGAGAGCCACGCTTCGGCATGAATGGGCCGGCTCGACCGGAGTGATACCACGGCCTCACAGAAAACCGGTGTGAAACAGCGCTTACGCTGTGTTTCATCGACTGAGTGAGGATACCGGAGGCCCATACCCCAATCCAACGCCCCCTATCCCCCTCACCATCCCCCTTCCCCCCAGGCCGCCATAGTGTGGGTCACCATGCTGCATTGTTCTTTTTCGCATTGAGGATGGTGACCACCACTCTTGGATTCTGCTCATGCTTTCCATCAGGGAGGCCAGAGTCATTTTGGCAGCTTAAACATAAAAAAAAAACTAGATAGTCTTATTAATAATTCAAAATTAAGAATTCTATTCGAAATATTCAATTTGACCTTCTATTGTGATTGCCAATGAATTGGTTATTTACCTTTAGAAAGTAATAACTTTAATCTCGCCCAGTCAAGTATTCTTTGTAAAAAAATAAAACATTTTAGTAGATATGGCTCATTTTAGTATCGTTTTTGTTATATCCATATAGTTTAAAAAGAACATGCTTTGTATAATGCTACTAATTATAATTATAAATTTCACACTTAAGACTATTTAAAGGTAAAGCAAATGTTACAAAAATAGATAGTTATAAAAAGTAATTTATAACAGACATTGATAGATCATACTGAGTTCTTATCAGCATAATTTTTCACATTTTTGTGACCCGGTAAAAAGGATCGGTAAATCGGACGGAAACCAACTATTCAAGTATGTATTATCTACACAAATCTCGAGAGTTTATGTCAGCAATATATTACTGTCACCGCTGACAGAACCGCATTCCTGATAATACGGTGAGATTTCTTAAATATTACCTTAATTACGAGCGATATTGATCAGTATTCGTTTCATCATTCCATTATCTTGTATACTGTACCATTGAAATATTCCGAACATTAACATAATGCACCCAAAATGTTGAAAAAATCTAATGTAAACTAAGTCAGTTAATTCACTACCTATTTATATATGGGAGCAGCTATTCAACCACTTTTTCATAAATTGATGGCTTGTTTGTTGGCTGACAACACTAACTTATAGTCAGCATATCTTTATCACATTTTTATTGGTTTTTTAAATAGAGTGACCTGTCGCTTTAACTATATATTAATAATTTGAGAAATAAAAACGATACTTTTATTTACAGGACTGAGATCATTTTCCCAAGGGATACAAATTAGTAATACTCCTACTTTACGAAGCAGACAACAAATGATACGTCTTTAACACACTCCATACACAGACAATTTTATAAACAAATATCATAATAACAGCAAGCTGCTGTTGCACACCAAATAATGTTTTTCAACCTACCGAACTGACGAATAGTTATTTATAAAAGTGGAAAGACGTTCACAAATTGCAAAGAATAAACCAAACACAATCTACCACCGACGGACGTCATCTATAGCAATTAAACGAAAGTAATAAATTATGGGCTTTTGAAGACATCACATTTTACTTAATTGAGGTACAAACGTTTGCAAATTGGTGACTTCGAAATATACATAAATCAATTAAGTACCGTCCTGCGACTCGATTTCGGCTTGTCTTAATATTGTACAATTTTTCCTTGCCCTCGTTATATTCTTTATCATTTATAAAGTAGCAGATAAATAGAATTAATGAATGACTTTTGAATTAAAGTTTACATTTTTATATACTATAACATTTTGTACGCCTTGATTAAAAAAAAATACATTTGGTTGGGTCATAATTGACTATTAAATATTGTCTAAACTGATAGTGAAGCTTCGTAAATATAGATTTAAAAGATTGTCTAATATATGAAACTGATTGTGTATTATACAAGTGTTATTAAACTTGTTTGTTCGGTAAGTAACGACCTCATTAAGAAAAAAAGTGATGCCCTCGCAGTTTAAACGAAATCTTTAATTGAACGAAATTAACATGAGAGATCAATCAGTGCACTCTGTTTATTTTAAGTTTTATAATCTATGGAAATTCTTAAAGAGAAGATTAGAGTGACTGTATTTCTTGCAACAGCAAGTTTCAACTACAGGTATGCCACATATTCGAGCTACTACTTACAGTCCTGTATACACTTACTTGATTTAATTAATTCCATATTTTCTTGGCCATTTATTAAATTATGCGGTTGATAATATTAGTTAACAGTATTAAGATCCACTTCGATATTACATAACTAGGGAAAAATATATCATTGAATTATTTTTTCGTTCAAAACGACATTGTTTGTATAGTTATCCATGAGTATTTTATGAATGTATGAATTGGATCGAAAAATAAACCGAACCACACTATTTATTCTGTGCATTTTATATAAGCGCGATACGAATTGCGAAGAGTTTAATTTGTAAATGCTGAAGTAAAGTTGCACGGTGAACAGTTATTTATTGTTGCCCAGTAAGAGTTGCACTAAGTAGTCATTTCTTTTATCGTTTACCGTGGCTTCTGTTTCGTTGGGTTACTTAAGTACCTACACATTGTAACCAAATTAAGGTCTAATAGTGGTGGAACTATCTTTATATCGCAAAATGACATACATTGGTCATTAAAACTTCATCTATTTTGACAATGTATTCAAAATGTGTTTGAGATTGATATCACACAATACATTTCTAGCATCGATGGCAACACTTCAGTGATGATTTTCTTTATATTCGGCGTCTGAGTAAACGCTTTTATTACTTATAATAATTTCGAGGCTAAGTCTTCTGATGTTGTAATTTTCTTCTTATATTTGAAGATTTACTGATACCGTTTATCACGAAATAATGTTGCTGTTCGTGTGTTCGCCTTTGGCAAAATAGTTTCTTGTTTACGGTAATGCGAATGTGAATCTTAACTCCTTTCAGGTGCACTCAGACGCCTTTGATAGAGTGAACGAACGAAGTCAGGTATTAAACATACAGCACGGTACGTGATGAAAGAAACTGGGAGTGCCGCAGGGCACCTCAAACTGGCGTGCATTCTACACCATTCATTACCATTTTATCCGTTGGAAGTTGAAACACTGTTATTATAAACAGACAAGGGCGAGCAATGATCGCATCCACTTCAAGATGTGATTATCATGTTTTTATTCGGTTAAGACTAGTGTTGAACCAAGAGGAGCTATGTTTACAAGCTGTAATTTGTCTTGATGAGACCAAATATTTATCTTTGAAATGCGAATGTAATGACGATGTTTAAAAAACTACATTGGTTAGGTGAATATAATAAGCCCTGAAATGGCTCACTGTAAAACGTAAGCAACTATTTATGGCATTTTAAAGGATAGTGTTTTGTTTTTTTTTATTTACTTTATTTAAACATATAAAACATTTGTAGATCTTGTAAAATAAAAATGGGTGCAATAAAAGTCGTTCTTAACAACATTTTATGTCATACAAAGAGTATTCGTTGGTAAAATTACATAGTATAGGAATGCTTCAGTGGCACATTCAAATTATTTATGTTAAATTTAATGTCAAATGATTTTTATTCGTTGGTAAATGACTTTTTTCAAAGTTCATCGAATTTTAGTAATCAGTTCCATCGAAGGATGAGGATGTCGTATTAGAAGTAATATTTATACGATGAAATAATACATTTCTTACTTGATAGTGGTGACTTAAGTTCTGTACAATAATGAGAATAATTTATCTCATATGTGTGATTAAAAAATTACTCACATTAATATTTTTGTAATGTCCAAAAGTTTTCTTTGGAGTCAACGGGGTTTTTTTTTCAAAGGGTGAAAAATCCTGCCGCGATGAAGTATTGCCCTGATACCATACAAATACACGAGTAAAAACCATTTATCTATACTAATATTATAAAGAGGTAAGATGTGATAGTTTGCAATGAATAGGCTCCGAAACTACAGAACCAATTTAAAAATTCTTTTACCACCAGAAAGCTAAATTATCCCCGAGTAACATACGCTATAGTAGTAGTAGTATGAAAACTTCGAGACTTGGTCAAGTGTTCTAAAATTGGAAAGTTTGCTAAGATCGTGTTAAATTTATAATATTAAAATTTTTGGAGGAATACCAAAGTCTATCTGTGCGAAGCCAGGGCGGGCTACTAGTATTTAATAAACATAATCATTCTTATTCTAAATATATTGGCAATACATTATAACTAACAGAACAAATTATGAAAAAGATTTTTTAGGTATTTTGAAAATATTTCATTTTATACAATGAAAACCGTTACAACTGTTTGTAAGTACAGCCATATACTTTGGAACTGTCAGAAAAACCCGTATTCGCATAACGCAAATAGGGCACTAGTTCATTAAAAAGATTTAAAGGGTCATTACGACGGCGCGACATGCCAACTACTATTACAGTAACAGCACTAACTTATCTGGTGACTATTCTACAAATAAAAGTTGCATTTTTAAGAACTTGTTTGTTATAAAGTCATAGACAATATGTATATCTAGCAATAAACACATGCACAAAATATTGTATGAATGTGGTATTGATTGGGTACTATTTTCAGTAATGAATCATCATAAATAAGATATGTTATCTTACAATAAAAAGATTCCCAATAAACATCAAAAGTTGTCAAAAGAACAAGTTATTTAATTTATAGATTTACCTTTAATACTAAACATGAAATACATTTCTGGTTACATATATATTCTGTGAATACGAGATTACAAAAGTCTGTCACACTATTTAACGTACTCTTTCATTGCTGATAGTAAGTAGAAGCTATAAACGCTTTGAATACTCTATAAGCACGGAAATATAATATTACTATGCTGTAAGGGACAAATTTCAATTATGCATGATATGTATAGGTTAAACCAATTTATTGTTGGTTTGGCTTTGTGCCTGTATGTCACTTATTTAGAGGTCACGAATATAAAAATATGTTCACTTTTTTCGTGCATGCTCTCAAACCAACTTTAAACGAACATCCTCATCTACATTTATAAACATGATTCCTTTTTGCCCTTAGTTAATGCACAACGCATGAGCGGCTGAAGAAATTTGCTAATTCTTTTAGTATTGAAAAGCCCATTTATCAAGTCAGTTAGCTAGCATGGTATAAGACATTGAAAATTTGAAATTTCTAACTTCGAAAAAATTTACTTCTCTAATATTTTCGCACTTAGGCATATTGTATGACTATGAATACAGTCTGTAAAATCTTATTTAAGTTAATTTTTTCGATCTTTCGAAATTGTAAACATAATATTTCTGAAATGCTATCGTTCTGAACAGAAGAGCATTTAGTTCTCAGTAATTGTTTCTCTTTACTGCTTTGAAGGGACTACGCGGCATAACTTAGAAAAAAAAAGTCGATTAGTTAGAAATCTAGATATTTTGTCGAGATTTTTTGTTAGAAAAATGGATACAATTTCGAACGCTTTTATATACGAGTAGATACTATTATTTTTATATTCTAATATACATCAAGAATATAATTAATTATGATATAAATGAAAATGAATTATGTTCTTAAAGATTATTTTATTTTTATTTTATGGGAAACGAGTAAACGGATCGCCTGACGGGAAGCGGTTATTGCCGCCCATGGACACCTGCAACACCAGAGGCATCACAAGTGCGTTTAAGAAGGAGTACACTCTTTTCTTGAAGGTTTGAAAGTCGTATTGATTCGAAAAACAGTTCATTTCACAGATTTACTGCGCGACGCTGAAAGTTAAGATTATATTTTCATAACAGGTTGGTCTTTTGCATTCTAAGTTACCATGTTCTTTTTTAAACATTTACCATTTTAAAGTACTTGAGTTCTTAGATTCAAGTCAAGGCGGAGTCGTCTATTTCTTTTGGAATAGAGCCAATGTCTTTCAGATGTAGGCAACGAGCCAGGCTGCAGAAACTCTATTTTAATACCAGCAACAACATAAAACCTATAATTTTACATACATAAAACTGCCTCGGTGGCGCAGTGGTAGCGTATGTGACTGCTGTGCTTGAGATCTCGGGTTCGATTCCCGGGTCGGACCAAATGTTTGTATGATCTGCAAGTATTTGTTTCGAAGTTTGGATGTTTTCTATGTATAATATGTATGTATTTACAAAAAAAAAGTATATATGTATTCAAATCAGTTGTCTAGCACCCATAACAAGCTCTGCTTAGCTTGGGACTAGATGGCGTTGTGTGTTAGATGTCCGAAATATTTATTATTATTATTATTTTATTATAATTTAAAAGTAGATAGACGATTTGAACTTTACTGATAAAATGTTCCTGGAAAGTCCTGTTATTACGTGTTAACGAAAATATCTAAGTAGGATCTTGTTAAAAACTATGGCTATGTAATATTTGATAACGAGATTATAAGTTAAAGTGCAAAAAATCTAAATAATAAACTCAAACTTTGCGGCATAAGAATATATTGATGAAGAAAATATTTAAAAAAAAACACAAACCTTTTCAATGACACAATAAACTTAATCATGTTTGAAAGTTAAGCTATTTACTCATAGCAAGCTACTCATTGTCAGCTCACCAAGACTGATCTATGAAAAAGAGTTTCGTCTTTTAAAATACATATTACAACATGTTTGTATTTTTTGGAGATGTTACCTTAAGAGATACAGAATAAAAGCTGTTAGACGTATTCTTTTGACGACACGGAATCTTGATGAACAAAAGCTCTAAAGCCTTTGCTGAAAATGAGTATTAGAAAGTTCATCTGTAAATTAGTATGCTATGCTGTGTACAATTTTCAAAAGGAAACTAGGTAGTTAGTTACAAATTAATTTGGAGAGCGCATTTGGCAGTATAACAGCAAACGAACACAATTTATAACTCTAGTTCACATTTGAGATGCAACGGATTGTAAAGGCAAACTGCTACACAAAATACGTTCGGACCAACGGTTCAGAGTCTCAGTAGAAGCGTGCCCGTAAATGTTTCCACCTGATAAAATCTGTCAAAGGGTTGCATCCGCAACTGTGAAATTCAATTAGATAAGGATGGGTATGAACTCTATAGAATTCCTTAGAGCTTCTTGTTTAGACATTTTTTTTATAAATAGAAAGAAAATGTATTGATTGCCACCAGATTAGGGATTTTTTTCTCTTTCAAAAGAACGATAGAATGGCTCAATCGTCTAACCAAATAGAGTACAAGACCTTATTGACACCTTTTAAGTGCATTCGTGTTCATGTCACCAGTCAGTTGTCTCAGATCAGAGAGATTCTCAATATTCTTAACGCTTTTAAACTTTTAATACAAATTATATTCATTATTTAAGTAGTAACATAAAAATAGGAGATTTACGAACTTAAAAACCGGAACAACTGCTGGAGATGGCGAATAAATGCTGGTGAACGCTCTCCAATAAATTTCTTAGTTGAATCCTAAGACACTTATTACGTAATTGTTATCAGAGAGGCTAGTATTGCTCTAATTTATGCATTAAAAAAATTTATGTATGCTTTATACTTTATTTAGTCAAGTTGAGGTAAAATAACCGATTTTTACTTATAATTACCACTTCCCTTAAGACCCGATTACAAAAATGTATTTGTTAATATGTGGTAAAGACCACTAGTTCAAAATTGCTACATTCAGAATGTCAAACATTTAACAATGACAGTATACGTATTTCACAAATATTTGTTCTTAAGCAAAAACATTCTAGTAAAATTGAAATACTTACGGCATTCCATTGTTTAAAGCCGATGATACGAGATTTTTTTATTTAGAGTACAACTTGATCATATTTACTGAAACTAAAAAAAAATTAAACTTGCGTCTTTTAAGCATAGTTCTTTATTACACAAAAGGCAAAATTTCTACAAAATATGTAAACAAAAATATTAAATTTGTCAAAATACAACATTTTCAAATAAAGTCATAAAGTGATAAAACGGTGTCGTAATTGCATAGATCGTGTTCACAGAAATTCCACCAATAATTGTACAGCGGCGTACGTACACAGCCTCGCCATATATATCCATTTGCCCTATGTGCTTTTACTGCACAAACTTCATTTGGTTCACATTCTTCAACTGGTATGTTGCCTCTAAAATAAATTATGAAAATTTTATATTAACCCTTTTCAGGCAAAAACATATCTTTTTACGACTTGCATTTATTCAAGCAAAAATTCAAGACTTGCAAAATATAAAGTTTAAGCAAGCAAAAATATATATGCCAGATTATTAGCTATTATTTTACTCACAGTTTTACTTTTTTAGTTCGAAACTAGATATCACATAGCCGATCACTTTTTTACTGTATTTTACATATTTATATTATAAGTTAGTATGGATACATATTTTTAAAGCTTGTAACTAATATTATGAGAAAAATATAGGAAATGTATCTGTATTCTAACAATTCAAGCTCATAAATAAAATAACTTACATGCTACCTTCTAAGCAATTGGCACTTTCGATTAAATCTGCTTTCTGAACTGTTGAATTGACTTCGCATCTCAAACAAGACACATCTTTAAATATTGATTTTCTGAAGTGCCTCGTTCTTGAAATTTCTATAACATTATCAATCCAATCTTGTTTGGTGTTGAATGTATACGGCATCTCAGAAATTGAAATATAGTTGCAAAGATTGCAGGAACACACGTAAGTGGTTAGGTTGTGATTTGAGTTGTAACATCCACGGTCTATTATCCCAAAAGGAGTATGCATCGAATAACACAAGTCATCGTCATGTTCACACATCACTGACTGTATTCTGAAATTTAAAAATCACAAAAGAAAGCAATTTTTCATATATAATAGGTAACAATATAATATTTTTGTTTTACTCTTATAGATCACTACATTAAATCACTCAAAAAGTATAAACATATACAAAATTTTAGATTTGTATTTTAGAGATTGCGTGATTAATAGAGATATATTAATTTATGCTTTGTTGCATTTATTTTTATTACTAAACAAGTAATAAAAATAAATGTTTGATCGAGTGAATGCTTTAATATTGTAGTTAAATTCAGATAGATATCTTATTTGCTTTTTTTTCATTACGGAAGTCATAAGTTCATGCTTACAGTTTATTTTTGGGATCATTGCAATCTTCTACAGCGACATTATTACAGCTTATGCACGATCTTCTCGGATCGTCGTGCTCCATAAACTGATCCGTCGAATTGTCTTCAATATGTGCACCCGAAGATGTGAGCATCTGAATATCGTGGTCCAATCTGTCTGACTTAGCTATACTTTTTTTTTTCGTCAGTTCACTCTGCCTTGTACGTTTGTCATCTAACAAAGTAGTAAGAGTTATATTTTCATGTATGACATCAGTAGAAGTTGTAGGCATTGGTGCAGTACGAGTTGAAGACATTGAAGTGGTGCGATTTGGAGACATTAGTGTAACATTTGAATTTGTTGTTGTTGGAGTAGTAGCAGCAACAGACACTTCAGTAGAAGAAATAGTAATAGTTGTGCTAACTGTGTTTAAACTGTTGGTGATGGGAGGTGTTATATTTGCAACTGTTATCACAGTAGGTTTTAAGGTTGTTTCTGGACCTCTTGTCTCTGTATTTTCAACAATATCATCGAAAATTTCCTTAACATTGTTAACCAGAAATGACACTAAATTACCACGAGGGTCATCTTTTTCTGTGGTTTCTGATAAAGTATTATCTTCCATTTCTTCTACCTGACGTCTAAAATAAGGAACAAATTTCTTACTGTTTGCATTTTCTTTAGATTCACAATGCACCTTGATTAAAGATATAAATAAAAACATCTGTAAAAATATTTTCCCTTTCATCTTTGCAACGAAACCAGATGTAAAAATTTACTTTCATCAAAAAATAACGTCAAAAATAAACGTCATATTCTTGACAGTCCTTTTTAGTCGTTCTTTCTAAACTGTTAGCTCTTTAAAGAAGTTTTATTAGGCGTACATCATAACGGACATTACTAGGAGTAACAATAACTTGGTTGTTTGCTTTACTGAGCTTTTATTATCGCCTAATATAGAAAGTGATTTTAAATTAGCGTGTGGTACCGTGATACTGATTTCTTCTCTTTGTATCCTTAGTTTTGGCCGCAAGTATGCCTTGTCATTACAGGAAGTGCTATTGCAGAAATAGAATATGGAATTATAAACTGGTCTGTTTATACATCCTCTGGATACGAAATCAATTTCATCGTCAATATTTGTGTAACAAATGTGATTATGAGGACATACCATATATTCCGTACTAAAAATAAAAACATACAATTTGTTTAAAAATTAAACGGTTTGGAACTGCATCTTTACGGTATTTTTTACTAGAGTAATTAATAATACAATAATATTTACTCAAAAAAGGATTGGGACTGCATCTACTACGTACTGTTTACTAAAGTAATTAAATAATATTTGCTCAGAAGTTACAATAAAAAAACAGTCAGCTTAAATTGTCTTGTACTGAGTGAGCGTAAGTGTGAGATGAATTCAAATTGTCACCACGCCTATTTGTTCCATGGGTATCTTAAAAGGCAACTAAGGGAATAAACTACACAGAATAACAGCACTGTTAAAGAAGGAAAACTTGAAACAAACTCTATACCAACCTGTCAAGCCATCGTGCAAAAAGGAAGTTTTGACCTATTATAGGTCAAAACCTCCTTTTTAAGGAGAGGCTTATGTGTCCCCTAGTGGACTTTTAAAAGGTGAGTGACGTTACCGAAGGGCGAACAGCTAAATTATCCCTTAAGAGGTGGCACCCCAAAAGCGCGTACCACATCATGCTGCATTACCGGCAATCATCAGTGCGATTCATGATGGCGTCAAAAACTCTTGGATTCTATTTATACTTTCCATCAGGCAGAGAGTAGAATCATATTGGTAAGCTAATATATCTATATAAATAAAAATTAATATCCTAAATGTATGTACACAACTTATCGACTGCAAGAAATTTTATTATATTTTTTTAAGTTATTTTTTTTTTATTTTTAGCACAATATTTGTACATAAGAAAATTAAAGTTATTTTATTTTGTTCGCAACTATACACTACTTGTGGGATGCTGAAGCGGGCAGAGTTACTAAAAGCGGTAGTCATTTTCAACCAGATGACCAGTATGCTCATTTTTTTCTTTCATAATAAAAAAATGTTTATGTATTTTCTAAAACTACTCACTTTTTTCC
This sequence comes from Hyphantria cunea, assembly GCA_003709505.1. NCBI lineage: Eukaryota > Metazoa > Arthropoda > Insecta > Lepidoptera > Erebidae > Hyphantria > Hyphantria cunea. The sequence continues at coordinate 1,153,137 of PKRV01000458.1, read as the reverse complement.
AGATCTACAACTTTGATCTTGTACAGGGTCTACGCCTTTCGTTTCACAAACTTTACAAATGAGATCCATGCCCAGCAACCGTTTTGACAGCCGAGAATTATCGTACGCCCAATCATTAATCGTTGTATACTCGTAATGCCAAGATTCGGTAGAAGGTTTGTCGTTACAGAGAGGGCATTTGCATGCAAATGTTCTGTTTACCCTTCCAGGTAATACACAACCCCTTCTTAAGTATTCTGGATGAATTTCCGTAAAGCAGAACTCAGCATCAGCACATTTTGTTATGGGTACCCTTTTAAAAAGAAAGCTTTTATGGTTTACTTGAAAAATAAGAATGAAATATTCAAAAATATTGCTCTAAGCTTCATAAAAATAACAAGGAATAAACTTACTTAGCACCTTTATAGCATTTTTCATCCACCCTCGATGTTCCAGCTGCGTAACACGTACGACAACGCACAGTTGTATGTGACATCGCCGCCCTAGATTTTCTTTCAGGTTTTTTTGTTCCTTGAGCTTCATTCTTATATTTGGCGCTAACTGCATCTTTATATAATCTAAATTTTTTCACAAAAAGCTTCTGGAGTTCATAGTCATCAAATTTCTCAAAGTCCACCGTAATATCTGCTGTACTCGAAATGTTGTTTTTACTTAGACTTTCGTTAGAATTGCTTTCAGGGCACGGTGTTGATGCAATTTCCCTTTGTTCTGTAATATAATCCCACTGGCTTTTGATCCCCTGTACTACTAAGGCTAATATAAAAAGACTGAAAAGATTTTGCATATTTTCATTTGACATTTTGTAGGTTATCGTGGCAAAGTAATTTAATTTTCTTTTTTTCAGTAGTACAGCAGATTATTACTGTTCGAGATTATTTTGTAAGAACGAGGTCTAATTAGTTGGGGTTGTTATTTTGCATGTGAAAAATTCTGTAAAAAAAGTGATAAATATTTTTTTATTACAAATACATATGTTGGTATATATTATGTAAAATAATAAATATATTTTATACCTAAATTTTGACATGAGTTTTTTTTATTTTATGTTCATATTTTGTAATTGTAAAGATTGAATTAGAAGTTTACTAAAAATCAAATAAATATTTTTCTTTTAGTCAAACTTGGGGATTCTTAGATACTAAAACAACTACAACGTGGGTATTATCCGACTACAATGATGTTTGGTGGGGTTTTAGCTATGAAGGAGTGACTGAGCCATATTTTTATGAAAAAGGTATCAATACGTCGGCAAAAATGTATCAAGATACCATTATCGAGAAGGTAATTAAGCCCCTTATCAACACCGTGTTCAATAACCAAGTATGGTTCTTTCATTAAGAATCGGTACCGGGTCATAAAGCTCGATCCATCCAATCTTGGTTTGAAACGAACGTTTTGTATTGAAGAAGAAGGAGCTGAAGGCTGGTCGTCATCTAGTACTGATCTTAATCTACTGGAATATGATTATGATTTAAGGTTAATTTTAAAGACTAAAGCTTGCTCTAAACACCTTATTAATTTGGAGACACTAAAAAAATTCCATACGATTGGCAGTGAAGAATTTTCCCACAGAATCTAGAAAAAACTTTATATATATATTAGTGTTTTATAATAATGTTATAAATTTACATACTGGAATAGTAAAATATGTTACGTACAATTAAAAAATGTTTTTCTTTGTAACAATATATATGACAAGATTAAGAATAAAAATTCGAGGACATGTACAATTTCACTGGGAGATTTATAGACTGAGCTATTCTTACTCGGACTATTCATTTCTAATATCGGTACGCCACCATAAAATAGTTGACTCATTAAAATATCAACCTTCTTTGGTCTTTGAAGAGATTCAAGTAATAACGTGTCAGTTCCACAAGATATTACGTATCCTGGATGGAAAACTCTTTTTTCAAGTTAAAAGGACGTAATTTTCTCCATAGTAAAAAGAAAGACATCGTAATTTAATTTTGGAACCCGTATAAGTATATTGAAAACTGGATGCGAGATGTTCACAATCAATCTGACCACCTACATCGACCAGTGAATTGCGGTAGGCTGATGATTATGACCAGCACATTTGATTTCACTCAATAAGATTTGATCCATTAAGTTAAGTAACTCAAAAATGGCAAAAGGAAACCGTTGAAAAAAGTAATTAACCGTGTCTCGATGAATAATTGAACAAATAAGCTATTTTATTAATATCCTTTAAAGTAGTATAAAATTTATAAAGTCTAAAAGTTAAGAATGTATGGCCAACCACGATAGATGAAACGCATATAAGCGCAATGTTAAAGGAAACTTGATAACACGTCTATGCGATATTGATGCGTTTCAGACGCAAAGTAATAAAATGTTGGGTACGGTTGCATGGTCAAAAAATCAAAAGTCACGGTTAAGAATAGTGCACAACACAGCGTGTTGAAGTTACATTTCGTGAAGGAATAGATTTATTGGCGGTTATTACAGTCTTAGCTTGTTGGAAAACTTCATTTTAGTCAATCGTGGCAAGAGTTTCACAAAAAAATATGGAAGCAGCAAAAAAAGGCATAATAATATATGGATATTCATTAAACAAGTTTGAAAAGTAAACAACAGATTGATAAAAATTAATCATTTTCTAGAATTACGAGACGTTGAATCACTAGGTAAATACTAAAATTTATTAGTGTTTTAATAGGCGTTTCAATCAAAGACGTGGCTTTCTAAATCTGAACCTTTTGCAGAATCCCAATAAATGTGTCCAATGTCAAAGGGTAATAGCAGCAATTATGTAATAATGCATCTACTTCAGGAAACTCGTCTTCTCACGTCCATACTCAGTGGTCGATCTGCACGACCTGGTGCTATAATTCAACCCAATAATGATTCATATAAATTTGCGAAACGACTGAGAGGTGCAAACTGTAAGAGTAAGCTATGCAGTATATAATTTGCGCAAGTACACGCCCCGAGCGGATTACATAGTGCTGGAAACACGTATGTGATCTATATCGATAGAAACAATTTGAACGGGTGTAATTTGAGACGTGTATCAATTTTTTTGGAATGTGCTTGATAGTAGTGCTATGATTTCAAGATCATGTTAAGTTACGGGTGGTATTAGAAAAGTTTGCCTTTGATCTACTAAAATCTCATAATAAGTGTAACTCAAAGTGCTTAAATTCCAACCAATAGATTGTTTTAAAATATTTTCTTTAAAAAAATCATACCTATAATATACTTAGGCTATACTTAAATAAATTATTGTGACGTTTGTAAAATATGTATATAAATAACCAGCATCCCATCAAACCTGTGATAATTAAAAAGAATATAAAAATCTGTTGATATTATTACGTCTTACTAAGATCATTATTTGATTTTAATTTCACTTTTTCAATGTTTGTTACATTATTATTAACATGTAAATAATAAAATAAAATCTCATTAAATATATCTAAATATGTTTAAAATAATTTACGCTTTCAGAAAAAAACATGGCATCGATAAAATATAAATAAACTTTGGTATCAGCACTAAATGAGCATTCAAATCCTAACATTATAACTAAGTGTCACCTTTTTATGCATCAACGGGCATGCTTGTTAGTGTTAGGACAAAACAGTAACATATTCTATGAGACAAAATATTAATCAACAAATATTAGAGTAAAGCAATCTCAACCTTGCCAGCACTTTCGACAAAAGGATGGAAGAATTTGAAGCTCAGTTCACTAAAACATCCAGCCCACGTACCACATGGCGGAGTGCTCTCTCCCCTGCTTTTCTCTGTTTTTATAAACACAATCACTAATGACCTATCTTCCTCCTGCCATCTATACGTGGATGATCTCTAGATTTACTATGTGTGTGTACTACCATTAATGCTGACCTGGATAAAATAAGTGGAGCAACTCCCATGATCTGAAAATAAGCCCGTCTAATACTCAGATTATTCGTTGGAAGCTCGGGTATGATTACCAAAATTTACTGGACAAACTTGCCCCAAATCACCTGCAATCAAACCTATTCCGTTCAGTGATAAGCTGAAGAACTTGGGGATTTACATAGACAGTAACTTATCTAGGGGCCCACAGCTATATGAACTGTACACAAACATTTTACGGTAGTTAAACACATATATTTTTTGAGTTTCGTTTCATATATTTATTTTATTTATATTTGTATCATTATCCACACTATGGTACTGGTACTCTTTATAATATTGGTTATTCATATATATTTACGCTGCTTCATTTTCAATTTCCCAACTACTCTTGATTACACCAGACACTATTCTTTACATCCTGTATTTATTTCCATCCCATGGTTGTCTGGCAGATATTGCATGTTAAGGGATATGGCCGCCAATTGTACTGTCCCAGCATTAAGTCATTTATTTAGTTAGCAAGCTGAAGTGGCAGTGGGCTGGCCGCATTTGCCGAAGAACCGATAACCGTTGGGGTAAACGAGTTCTTGAGTGGAGACCGCGTCTCGGCAAACGTAGTGTAGGACGTCCACAAGCCAGATGGAGCGATGATTTGCGCAAGACGGCTGGCAGGAGCTGGATGCGAGAAGCCATAGATTGAACTAAGTAGCGTGAAATTGGAGAGGCCTATGTCCAGCCGTGGACTGCGATAGGCTGATGATGATGATGATGATGATGATGATTTAGTTATCTGGTGTACAATAGAGAGAATTTATTTTCGTTACTTATTCCAAAACTAGTTTTGCAAAGAAAAAAATTGAAGCTCTTACATTTATCTAAACTTGTAATCTAAATTGTATTTACATAAAACCTTTTTAAATTGAATAACTTATATCCAGTCCATTATACTTCGCAGAAAATTTATATATGAATAGTATGAATACGTGTAGTGAAAACTTTGTAGCCCTTTTTATGAAACCTATGCAAATGGATTAGTTTAAAATTCAGCTCAATTAAAGGTTATATGAAGGAGAAGTATAGAAAGCTAAAATGATAAAAACAAATAAATTACGGTTGAATTTCGACCAATCAACGATTAACAGCTTACTTAAATATTACATATATTGTCAGATACACCGTGTTTCTGATCCAAAACAGGATACAGATTACTTGCCCTCGCGCTAATACTCTACGAAATACAGTTTTCTCTCACAAGTTTATACAACATCTGGTTTTTATTCAGAAAACTGAACATTTGCTCAGTTTTAGCGTTTCAAAATTAATTATAAAAGTGATAAAATCTGATTTATACTTTTTCTTAGATTTCCGCCTGTAATAGAACAATATCTATCTTGTATGTCTCTATGTAAGGACTCTATAGAATATGTAACTTTACAATGATTGGTATTCTGTTGATACCCTTGACCAACTGCTTTGTCACAGTCATCTCGTTACCCTTTTTTTTTCTCCTGCGGAAATCCCCTCGGATACCACCGGGTGGCATGTCGGGCTTGAACCGACTAAAGCGGCATGCCATCGCGGGTACTAGGAGCCGGGGAACCAGGTACACCCTAGGAAGGAAAACCCTGGAACCCTGACGTACCTCGGGCCACCTACGGTTTCTAGATGGCCCCTGTGTGGAAACCCCGATCTTTCCGTTGCTGCCCCAAAAGGTAAGGCGCGAGAATTGCAAAACACGCGCACCCCGCACCCGAGCCTGCTTCTGCTGGGGCGACAGATGGCCTCATCTGTCACTCCCAGGCTTGTGCTTATGTAGAACGGAGATCATTTTGTGATCTCCGGCGCCCGAGTCACGGTACCGGGCCCGTTCCCGATTCTGGTGGACCGGGAGGGTTCTAAACCTCTCCCGGTCCTGCTCCGCCGCCTCCTTGGCAACCATAGTTTGCTCGCAGAAAGAAACGGCGGAGTTCCACGCGCTCTCGCTCCGCAATATGGCCGCAATCATGTTACCGAGCGAGAGAACCCCCACACCGATGGCCGCCACGAGATCATGCCTCGGCTCCTCCCACGCCGGACATTCTGCCAGCGTATGAAGTGCCGGGTCTATGGTCTGGCCATCGCAATGGTGGCACTCAGGCGTTGGCTCCTTGTGGATTAGACACAGGTGATCTCCAAAGCATCTTTTTCCAGGATATCACCTGTGTCAACCGGTATGAGAGGGTCCCCTGACGCCTCTAGAGCCAATCCTCCATAACGGGTCTTACCGCCGCAATAACGGCGTGCCCAGCGCTCGGTTGCCCAAGTCGTTCCTGCCATTCTTCAACGAGGACCTGGCGGAGTTGGGATTTCGGATCATCGATTTCTCGAGTCTCAGGACTCCTTCCCAAGTCCCGCGCCTCCTTGCGCCACTGGTAAAGAGCCGCAAGGGCTGTCGCCTCCAAGTCCCATGGTGGAGTTCGGGCCAGGAGACTGGCCGCCTCAAAGGAGATCTTGCGGTACCCCCTTATGATCCTGATGGCCAGCACTCGTTTCGGTCGTCGCAATAGCACGATATTGCGGGCCCTCCGGACCTTCACCCATACCAGTCATCTCGTTACCCTACCGATATCTTCAATTCGGTCTTCACTAACGATCTACGCGTTGTATGTTACCAGTTACAAGACAGTTGAATATATATTATAGGTTACCATTACGAATACTACATGACAACCATCATTATCATGTGTAGTAGATACAATTTTTCTTTTAACGGTGATTTTTAAAGCAAAGTAATGCTTTGCTTTTATTAGTTTCTTTATTAAAATTTCTGTTTGAAAATATCTATTAGTTGACATATTTTTTTAAAAAGTAGAGAACTGGACACACAAGCTTTCTTTACACAAGTTAGTTTTCACATTTCTTGTTTAGTCACGAACTTTAATGTAATGAAGAATTTTCCTATATTTTTTTGCCAGTTAGGTATAGATGTTTTCAAAAATAGTACCGGAGTTTATTCCAAAATACAGCATCATAATAATATAATAAATGTGAATGTAAGTATTTTGTTACGCTTTCACGTAAACTACTTAAGCTAATGAAACTTTGTATACAAATTCGTGGAGGTATTGAAGGTAGCATAAGATACGTTACATTAAATAAGAGCGAAGCCGCGGATACAAGCTAGTAAAGATATAAAGTTCTTTAATAACATTTGATATGATTACTATGCTGTTATAGTATAAACAGAGCTGTGTTACTCTACCCGTCATCTATGCTGAAGTTAGGCCTTTCATTTAGTTGTAAAAAAAAGTAGGTTTTCTCGGTATTTTAAATTTTACAAAACCCCTCACTTTACCTCTAAAGGCGTTGCATAAATCAGTGTTCTTCAATTTAATGTCGCATAAAATCACAGGTCGGCTCAAGCAAACCTCCTCATAGCCCCTTGGAGTACCGCTTGTATGTTCCTTTTTACAATGGGTGCATTGTAAAGATTTTTATTACCTGTAATTTAATATACTTTACTGAATTACCATGCAGTGCACTGTATGGTAGTTTATGAGTCCATATAACACACATTTTTTTGTATGTTCAAGTGTGCATCAAATAGTATGCACACTGCTATGAAGTCGTAATAATATTTCGCCTGTAATGTTTTTGGTCAGTAATAAAGGTTTTTAAAGTACAGTAACGATGTTCTAAAGGTAGTTGGTAAGCACGGATATAAAAGCGCTTGTTTAATCTAGGTTCATCTTTTTTATGGCATTATTTTATCCGCAGTTTAAAAATGTAAATCCCCGCGCTCCAGTTTTTGGAGTCAGGTAAGCCTTTTGTAATGAAGTACGCGCGTAATGCCTACTTGTGTTTTTGTTTTACAAAACCCCGACAAACACCATTATACTAAATTGTTAGCGCAGCTAATATTGTAAAAATACCACTTACTTCGTTGTTTTAAAGGACTACTTGTAGATAAAAGTAGTCTCGCTACATCAAATATCATGTAAGTTGTTAAATTTAAATTAAATTTAGAGTTTTCTTGCTTGAGTAGACTTGTTCTTACAAGAAAAGTAATGACGCAAACGTCTCCGAGGCACTCTAGTGGAATACACTTGAGATATCGCAAATAAACCGGTGCGTTTCCATTTTAGCTAAGAGGCGAAGCATATATTTTTTTATGAGATTTCGTGTAGAGGTATTTTTTTCTTTAGTAGCCCATTTATGGGTTAGATCGATAAAGGTAGCTGATTTTTTGCGTATTGAAAAGCTCATTTATAGGTTACATCAATTTTAAACAAAAATTTGGATATATTTTAACAACGTTATCATGATTATTTGTAGGTTAATTTTTATGTCAGCAAATAATAAAACGATCTACATTAATATAAAAATATGTGGTTTTTTTAATTAATTTTTATAAAAATATTTAATTATCAATAGGTTATGAGATCGATCTAATACTGCAGTATTGCCTATCTTACTTACTTACATATCTTACTTACTTTATATTGCCTACTATGAGATACCAGACATTATTAAAGCTACGTGTTTAAGGCATTAGCAATTTAATTACATTTCTGAGGTATCAAACGCAAATCGCGTTATAAACAAAGGCTTTAAATAATATACAGTGTATCGTATATGTACAGCAAGCTTCAAGCGTCATTAGACCTATTACCGCCTGTAAAAGCCAATCACGTAATCTTGTTGAACTGAAAATTATTAAATCCACTCAGAACTCTTACTTTAACTATTCTCGATTATTTCCTAGTAAAAATTATCACTTTGGTTTACTTATTTGGATATATACTAAGTAAGGCAAGGATAATCTTCGGAAAGATATTCAACTTTGCGCTCATTGAACACATAAATAAATCCTTTAGTTGTATTAGTATCAACGTATTTGACGTTTAGACCGGAACGTTTTTATTGTTGTTCTATTTTAGAAATTACATTAAAAAAATATTACAACACTACAACCAATATGTAATATTTTACAAATATAATTTCAATTATCATTATTTCAAAGGATATGTACGATGTACATAATTAGTTGTTCTGGAATCGATTGTTAATTTATGATTTTTTTTAACAGTGTGGTTTAGTACTCTATGAAATTGATTGTGTTCATCAAACTGCGTTCACTGGCTCTATTAAGACGTATGTGTAGTACAAATGTATATCTTATTACTGTGTGTAGAATTACATTCTCCATAACGGTACTTCACCTATCAATCTCGTGTTCGGACACACTAGAAGGTGTTGGTAAGATTAAAAAAGCCATGGCCATTAAATTACTTCAGTTTCAAGTTCGTTGAGCAGAACTGGACATTGTATTCACGGTAAGGCCTTCTGAATATTTAATTTTAATCCTCTGTTCCAATATCAGTTTAAGTTCAGTTTAATGATTGCCGAATATGCTACTATTGGAGAGTAATTGATAGTAGCTGAGTCCTTAGTCTAAATGTTTTATCATTTATATTGTTTTATGGATATTAATAAGGGAAACATAAAACTCTGACTCCTAAAGATATTACGCTCACTGACTGAAACTGAGTAAGAAAACAAGGAATAAGTATGAAATTCTAAATAGTCGTTTACCTATCACATTTGTACAAATGAACGTTTATATATATCAAAAATATGTATGCATATACATTCACAATCAATCAATATTTCACTACACACTTTATTTATAGTCTAAAAAAATAATATTTATTGTCAACATTAAATAATGATTCCTCATAATCATCATCATCTAGGCTTAAATTATTATATCTATTATTTTGCTAGTTTATTTTAAACGTATTAACTTATACGAACTTTAAATCATTAATAAGCAATTCTGTAATTTTACTCCATATGTATAATTAACAATATCACCTGACTTTCACTCTTTACATTTAATTACGAAATTCTGACGATATGAGATAGTGAGTTGTGATATGATCCCAGCTGTTAGTTGTATAAGACATAATTGAACAGAGGTCGTACATTTTAAGATTTTAAGTTTATCGACTAGAAAAGAACAAACTTCGCGTAGTAATAAACTTGTAAGTCCCATAATGAAGTTTCATAAAGTTGTTAGTAGATGTGAATTACTTGAGACTAATTTAATAATTTCAGCTGCCGTGATTGTGATCAATATAATCTACTAGACTATTTAAAGGTTTAAATATTCTAAATCTGTCCTTTACTGAACAGTGCTTTGTAGCAACTGAAAGTGATCACGAGTGATGGCGAAATGATAATGTCAGTCACGAGAGTCGTTACATCATCAAATTCCACAATCAACGACGTTGACCAGTCACCGCACCAATCATTGAGAACTCGCCACTGTGGGCGCATGGCCTAGAGGTAAAGTTACACTTTACATGGAGTGTCGAAAAGAATTTTATAAAACAATAATATCTAGTTTTTAAGCAGTTTAAATATTTTTGGTATTAAGAAGCCAAAAATTATTGATTGAAATAAACATTGCTTTAAATAATTCAAAAATGTCTAAAAGAATAAATGGAATATATATCCTGAGAGCTATATCTATCTGTAATATACGGACACGAAATATTAGACACTCACATTTTGCTAAACAAAATTTAAGGTAATAAGGGAAAGTCTATATTTAGCTAAGGAAAACTATGGAATTTAAAATGTTAATGCTAGCTGATTGAAAAATTTGAAATATCTCAATTTAGAACATCGTTTAGTATTCTTTTCAAGTTTTTCTGAGATTTATAGAAAGAAGATGTCATTAAAGTATTCCATATTTTAACGTTCAGATGTGTGAAAAGAACCTCATCCAATGAAAAGAAGCCTTTAGTGTGCTTTTAATACTTGATTAAGCGAGTAACTTGACACCTTCTTGAACAACCACAACCTATTGATTTCCTGGCAGTCCAGTTTTCCATGCATGACCACACTGCGTGTACTTACCAAGACCTAAAAAGTAACGAAAAAATTTAGATTTGGAAACCATATTGTAACTTTCAATAGGGTTTTGTTACTTGGCAGTTACTTACTTATACCTGGTAAATTATAATTTGTTAATGAACAAGAATTCAATGAATGATTTTTGAGAAAAAGAAACATATTTTTATTTGCATAGAGCTGATTATGGTTTTTCTAATAAAATACGCAAAAATCAGCAACATTGCGGGCTAAAACACAATGCACCTAAATACTTTGCAGATATCTAGAAATAGAATTACTCTTGGTGCGCGCTTTCAAAAATTATGAGTAACAAAGTACAATATTAAAAAAGTCATATTTATTAAGAAAGCATGATTTTATTACCATCCTGATTTCATTTTCTTTCACCTGCATTGTGAGTATTAAAAACACATTAAAATTTAAAACTGCAGCTGTTCGTTAGGACATTTTACTATATGCACTCCGATGTTTTCATTCCATTCCGTACTTCAGGTTAATTGATTCGAGACTACCCATAGAACCTAGCCAGTGAGTGGCAAGGTGAATTAGACAGACATTATTCTTAGTGTAACTTTGAAAGCCAATTAGTTTAAATGGCAAACCAATATTTAGGCTGATAATAAGTTTGATCATAATGTAGCATTTTCTAAGACTATAATTTTTTAATTACTACACAACACTTCAACTCTAAAAAGTTAGGTATCAAAAACTAGAAACTCCGAAGATTAAAGTAACTACAGAAGAACACCAACCAAAAAAAATAAAAAAATAGTGGAATCACTGTTACAGTGCAAAAACGCAGACAAAAAGCCCTATTAACAAATATAATATTGATTTTTCGACGATTGCTAGACATTTTCTGTCTATAACTTTGTCCTGACAATTACAAACATAATCAATTTATTTACTTTACGAAAAACTTCACTGTGCCCTTGGACCCTTATCGTATTCCATTTCTATATACAGGCCCCTCCAATTGCACGCATCTTTCTTTCGATTTTTTTACATATCATTGATATAAGTTGTAATGTCCAACAACTTGTGATTTATAGTATCTAATTCGTCTATTAGCCCGTTAAGTGGTGCAAATCACCTTTATTAATAAATTAAATCAGTATTAGTAGCCATACTAGGTACAGTCGCTTATGCTTTGCTAATTGTCTTTGTGAATGTACCGACGCAATTAACCACGTACGATGCGCCCTAACCAGTTGAAATTGCCAATCAGTTAATCGTATGTTGCATGCAATAGACGTATGTTTATCTGTCTCGGCCTGTTGTTGTAACAGTATAGTACAATCACAGGGAAATATTATTCATTGTTCTTTTCTTCCATAACATCAAACGTGTAGATAGATATTTATATTTTTTTTTAGATATCAAAGTGTTAAGCGATGTTGAGATCAATTACGAAGGAGGTATGATAAAAAGTAGGGCAAACTGTACGCTTTATGTATGTGTCTAACTTCAAGAACAAGGACTTGTAGGAGTGACATAAGAATAGAACAGAACAGAACAGAACAGTAAAGAACAGAACAGAACAGAACAGAACAGAACAGAACAGAACAGAACAGAACAGAACAGAACAGAACAGAACAGAACAGAACAGAACAGAACAGAACAGAACAGAACAGAACAGAACAGACCAGACCAGAACAGACCAGAACAGAACAGAACAGAACAGAACAGAACAGAACAGAACAGAACAGAACAGAACAGAATAGAATAGAATAAACTTTACTGTACACCAGTTAAAACAGTTTACATTCAGGAGCATAACATATTAACGACCATGTACAAATGGCGGCCTTATCGCTAAAAAGCAATTTCTTCCAGGCAACCTTTAGATGGGCAAATTGACTGTAGAAATTCGAATACATGGGTAATTTGGTGTGAAAAAATAAATAAATAAAAGAAATCATTCAATTAAGATAAATAATAACAATAAAAGATTTAGTATTACACATTAATACAGTCAAATAAATACATAAATATATACAATATCTACACTTTCGATATAAATGAATGAAAAATAATAATAATAATAAAAAAAACATTTAAGGCAAATCAGAGCTTACGATGATAGGTAATATTCTTTGAGCATTTTTTTGAAAATAGGCAAAGATTTGGCACGCCTTATAGCCATTGGTAATTCATTCCACAGTCGGGCCGCCTGGACAGTAAACGACTTATCATAAAACCTGGTACAGTGAGTTGGCACTGCCAGTTCTAGAGATTCAAATGACCTCAGGGATGTTGAATGTGTGTCACAGAGGAACAAACAAAGCGTTCCTTTAAGTAAGGTGGAGTGCACGGATGAAACAGAAAATTATAAAGTAAGGAAAGAATAGCATTCCGTCTCAATCTCAAGATTAACTCAAAATAACTGAGCAAACTCAAAATAGGTGTCTCATCTTCTACAACTCAGTACAATCCACATCTGATTTACTGTAAATGGGCGAGTACATGAGGCTGTCATAAATACATGGGTATTATATTTAAGTAAGTAAAGCATAATTCACACCAAAAAACGTGTTAAGAATTCTTACAGATTGAGGACTGCATCTAATATAAATACACTTAAATGTTATATTAATTATATTTTTAGAAAAACAAAATAATGATCTAGTGTACTAAACGGAATGACAGGAAGTAGTATAATGAGTTGACCATGCAGGAGTTACATAATATTTAGGGATTAAATCTATCTAATAGCCAAAATTAGATTATTAATAGAGTGAAAAAGTTTGGATAGATAAATTTCTTGAAATAAGAATTACAAGTTACAAATTAAATGTCGATGGGTGAGTCTCTAATTTATTTTATTTTCAATACACTTGTTCTTGAATACAAAATTGGACATATTAAATATATATCCATATTTTCAGAAAGCCGAATTTAGTCGTTAATAGTTAGAGAAGAGCCAGTCAGTTACATACACGTAGAAATACGTTATTTAGCGAAAGTCAAAATATATGGGACATTGAAACAAATATGAAAAGTAATAGTCTTTTTTTCGGGCCTCTCACACAACGCCGTCTAAGCAGAGCTTGTATTAAGGGTATTAGACAACGGATATAAATACATAAACACTTTTTTTTTGTAAATTCACACATATTATAAATAGAAAACACAAAACTCCGAAACAAATATTTGCAGATTATACAAACATTTGGTCCGACCCAGGATTTCAATCTGAGACCACATGCACAGCGGTCGCATACGCTACCACTGCTCCACCGAGGCAGTCTATAATCATTTGTCTATTATTCAGGCTTCAAGAGCAAATTATGGCAATGCAAACTCCAATTTGAAACCGAGTAGTCGATAAATAGTATTTCACCGTGTTCGTGTTCGAGTCGAGGTTAATTGACATATGTTACGAGTACGATTGACGCTTCCACGTGAGTAATCGATTTAAGAGTCTATTATTTTCAGTTCGAAACGTTTGGGATTAATTAATGGATGAAAAGGGTCAGCATTCATTCACTGTACTCATTTTACTCAGATTCGCATTTATTCTACAGATAGATTGGTCCCGCCAGTTTTTTTGTGAAGGTCTGTCGTGATCGAAATGAGAGGGTCTAGTACATTTAAAATTCTGGTGCGATCTGTGGACGGATATTTTACTAAGTATAACTGTGTTCTTGTTAAGCCATGCAAAAAACAAGGATATTCTAAAAAAATTGGCTAATAAAGCATTACGTTTCTTTAGGATATTATGTACGCTCAGGATATGAAGAGATGACAAAAAAATTACCATGAACCTGACTTGTTGTTATAGAGTGCCTTAGGGAAGGATTATGTCTAGAAGTGGAAGTCTTTTCAAAGAGATGATGACGAAGACTTTAGCGTCATTAGATTTCATACCTGCTCATCGGTTACACGTGGATTTAAGGAGTCTCCTAAATCTAATGCTACTACTGAAGAGAAGGAACATTCATAAAGTAATACTACCTAATTTAGCTAAAACACCTATACATCACATCATAGTATCCAAGGTATTCCATATACCTTGGATACTATGATGGATGAATACTTAAGGATAGGCATATATCCAGTATCGGACTGCTAAAGGTTCTTGATGCTGATACACAGAATAGGCAGACTTAGAATAAGTCAAAAAACAACTCATATCTCCAAATATCGAGATCCAATACAGCTGTAATCGTTTAACAAGTAAATATATGTGTTACTTGCCTTTGAATTAGAGCTAGCTATAGGTATATTTTCAGTTGACGTAGCCATAATTCCTTATCGCACACGTTTGTAAATATTTATGTAACATTGACTCCGCGTGTTAAGTAACTATTTCGTTTTAAGCTTTTTGTTAGGCTTTCCACATAGCAAGAATGTCGGGAGTAAATGCGATAACAAGAATATTATAATACCGCAACGCAAAATTTATTTAACGTGTTTAGTGTAGGGTCGTTGTTCTGTAAATGTTGAAGCACATTATTTACGTAAGTAGTATAAGGGCAGTGGCATTTTACTTTGTGTAATAATAGCTACCTAAATTCGATTTAATATTAGACTATATGTTTTGTATATAGATATCTCTTTATAGCCTTCAAATAACATAATAGTGTCTCTTCAGTCTTCTGTATGATGTGATATTAAAATTGTAAATCTGCCTAGATTTATTTTGTTTTTTTATGTTTTAAATAATTTCAAGTTTGTAAGTTTTCTTACATTGACTTGGTCTAACTGTTATTATTATCCGTATCATTGAAAATGATTAAAAGATACAACGGTGGCACAACAATATTAATAAATTAATTCAAATAATTTCATCACTTCCAAAGGCAAGTAAGCAAGCTTCCTAACGAACATTTTATCAGATTAGGATTTCTTTTCCATTTATCTTTGGATCAAAATTGTCTCATGTCGATTTACAGATTGAATCAAGTCAAGAGGCTCCTATAGCATAGTCTACTAATCAATGTTAACCGTCGATTTTTCAACTGACTGCCATCAAATACTTTATAAGGTCCCTAGTTTGAATAAAAATAAATCGTCTTATATAGATATTTTATTATAATATATACGATAATTTAATACAGTAAGTGCTTATTATAAAAATATAAAACAGCAACGCTTGGAAAATTCTCATTTTTGATCTTATTTGTGTCCAGAGTCAAATACATTAATATTAAAAATTATTTAAATAAGAGAATTATTAGTTTAAATATATTTTTCTTCTCTACTTATAAAGATGTATGTTAGGTATAGTTTAACTGTATTCAACAATAAAGGCTGAGATATACTATAAATCGATGTCGGTATTTTTTGCTTTATGTGTAGTGATAAGCAATCACTTTACAATCCATTACTTTAATGAAATAGAATAAAATACTAAATTCGTCCTTATGACCTATTGAGAACCTTAAGATAGTTGTCCTTCGCGCATTTAATCTATTGACCTTTCGATATTTTGATGTAATGGTTCAAGAATTTATTGATCTAGGTCTGTCTGTGATTTCTGAATTGATTATAATTTACTAGCAAATAATATTAGTTAAAGAGTCGGTAATACTTTTATGGTTACCAGATTGGTCTGGTACCTATATTTTTTGTATTTAAATTTTTCGTACATATAATACGCAACGGCATCTAGTTCCAAACTAAGCATAGATTGTATTGTGAGTGCTACAACAGACAACTGATATAAAAACAAATACTTTTTTTTGTAAACAATACGTTTTATACATAGAAAACACCCAAACTCCGAAACAAATATTTGAAGATCATACGAACATTTATATTTATAAATTTCAGTTTATGTTTTTTCCGAAAACCTGTGTTAATATATAATATCCATATCTTAAAGATTACTAATTATTGTTTGTTATTGAGGCACACTCTAAGCTTATAGCACACTCTAAGAAAGTATTGCGATCTGTTATAAGCTTCAAAAGTATAATAAAATATCAAGAAAATTTACAATTAACTTATTCAACAATTTGAATAGGGTAAGCGGTTCTATAGCTAAATGTTTGTACCAGACAACCTTGGAACGTAAATTACAAGAGGATTATAAAGTCGGTGGTTGACATATTATATTGTAAAGAATATTTAGTCAGACTACAAAAACATTGGACAAACTGAAATCCATCAGATGTAAATGAGCAAAACATTCGAAGTGTGTCTAAACACTAACATTTCCTTTTTACCTAACTACGGTGAATACAAAAGGGAGGGTTTTAGCGGTCAATGTTTGTATCTCCCACGACTACTGAACCGATTTTAATTAATGAGGAGGAGAAACCGATTAGTAATAATACCTCGGGTCACATATTCTAATATTTACAGCTATGGATGGGTATATTTTAAGGAAAGCTTTTACGTTGTTAGGTAATTTTTGTCTTTAACTTTATCATCATCATTAACTTAAGAGCTACGTTCTTGTCAATGAAGTTTTATCCAGCTCTCCCTATCAAGAGCCGTTTTCATGACCTCCTTTTATGTCGCAACCGCCACTTTTTCCTTAATCTGGTCTATATAATTGTGTCTCAGTCTTCCTCTTCCCCTCTTTCCTTCTTTTTTCCTTCTATGATATTACTAATAAAGTTATCGTCTTTAATTTAAGCCGTAATAATATTGTGTCTATATAAGTACATATATTGTGTAAAACCTAATATTAGCAATATCAACAATTATAGTAAACGCTATAAAATAAAATATTAAATTAAATTAAAATCACCTAAAGTCTAAACTAAGTATGCTACTAACCAGGGGTGTATAAGTTCACTGGTTGATAACCGGAGGATAGTCTGCAGCGGTGCGTTCGTAGCTTTAGTTGTGTTTAATTCTTTTTGTCAAATTTTGTTTTAGTGGTGTAAACTATGTACTTTGTGTTGGTGTTGTAATACAATAAACTGTATCAGACTACCTCACTACAATACCTTCGCTTAGCTGCGCGTGATAGGGTACGGTCCTGTATTTACCTTATAAATTAAATTATGTGCATAAAATAATATTGATCCATTCCTGGTGATTGGGTTTCTTTTGTTATATAAACAGATTAGTATAGTAATAAACATATGTTTATTTTGGTCACGGATAGTGAAATTGTTCTGTCTCTAGTTCTGAATAGAATTATCAATATTTAATTATTATTAATTTATTTTATGTAATAGGGGCAATGACTTGGGGAAATAAGTAGATGTATTGCCTGATAGTAAGCGATACGCTCCGTCTATGGACACCCGCAACACCAGAGGCGGCACAAGTGCGTTGTCGACCTTTGGACATTTCTTATTATTAGATATTTTTTATTTAAGGGTCAGACTGGCTAAGCTTACAGAATAAGAACCTCGCTCACCGCGTCCTGATTTAATCCATACTAATATTGTAAATTTCAAATTAACTTTGTCTCTCTACCTGTTAGGATTTCATGGCTAAATCGCTTTACCGATTTCAATAATTTGAGATAGAGAAACTTTAATTTTTGAAGGGACATGGGCTAATTTTTACCACGGTAACCCATATAAACACAGGTGGAACCGCAGGCAAAAGCTGGTAGTCACAATAAATAACCATCTAGCGTGTGCTATTTCTTTATCACATCATCTTAAAACTTAAGAAAACTCAAGCAAATAGACTCTTTTTTAATGACATTATTTTTTTTGGTTAATCAGATTATATACTGACACCAACATTTTAAATTCTGCATAAAATATGATGTATTTATAGTTACATACATACAACTTGTGTACTTACGTGTAAATCTTCTCTCTAAATATGCAAATTGCGGAGTAATGATCTCGAAACGCTCAACAAATCCTAATAAGGATGTCGTTACGCAACATCTTCGCTATCTCAAGTCCCCCCACAAAGTGTAGATTAAACAATTCATCAAGGCTCAAGAGTCCCGGCATTAGCTAAAAGTGCATTATCTCCGGTACATTATTGTGGGGCTAAGTTTACTCGAGAGAAGGAAAGGGGACACGCAGTGTGCTGGTGGTTGGGTGCAAGCGATCTTATGCTATGTTAACGTAACGTGTTTGGTCCATTTGACGGACGTCATTGAGTTTGTAATATTACTTTCGTATTCTGATAGTAATATTTTCTAATGTATAATTATATGACTGTTATTGACGTTATCTGGATCAAATAAAAAGATACTGTATTAATATGTATGTTTTAAGAATAGTAATCCTCCGATTACTATGAAACAAGTTAAACTTTAAAACTTTGAGTAAAATTATAGTAAATTCTGCATTCAGCTGCATCATCACTTTAGTAAATAAATATTAATTAGTTTTGTTAATCTAGAAAAAAATTACATACAGAATAAGATATAACATAAAAGGCAGATAAAGTATCACAGAGGGTGAGTTTAAAAAATAGTAGGTAACACTCGAATATTTAATCCCACAACATGTACATACATGGTTAGTGCTTTTCTAAGTTAACACAGGTGGTCAAATAGAAAAAAAAAATACTGTGTGTAATACAAATACAATATATTGGCAACAAAACATAAATATATATTATTTAAACCCGCCAAAATCCTATAACTTGAATCATGCAGTTTACTGCGAATGTTCCATCAACACCAGAGGAGATTCGCAACAAAGGCTATGTTAAAGGATACACTGAGCGTTAGAATACACTTTGTCGACGTAGCGTTATGTTTGCGTCAGCCTTTTCCTTGTAAATGAGTTGAGTGGTATCGTCTAGTGAACAATTAGAATATTTATCTCATAATTCATGTGTTCACATTCATTTAAATAAAGTTTTACTATTGGAATAGTGGACTACGCAATTTTTCTATTGCACGTCAGTAATTGATATGCTTCTCTGGAAAACTTTTAAGTGGTTCACCTGCTTGCACTAGATAATATAAGAAAACGTGTCTGGTATTATTGAAAAGTATTCTTGTTTACGGCAAATAGTCCGCAGTAGGTAAAAACTAGGTAAAAAAATCAAAATGTTCATGTTCCGAATTAAGTATATTTTATATTAATCGTGTTATTAAATAATATGTTTTTCAATCTAACATAAAGAAAATAAATTAATAACATTAAAGTCATACTCAAAAAAATAAATGAAATATAAACTTGTTTACCGCTGTTTTATAGATAAAACTACAGTAATTTTTTGTAGTTGTAAGATCATTTTGAATATACACTGTAATTAAAGTTTTATTATTTGATGTTGAAAAATAATATCATTTAATGAAAACACAAACAAGAAAATCATAACGCTGTGTTATTAGTATACTGACATCAGAATCTTCGTATTGTCTTCGCTAGAGTAAAAATACATTCTTTATAGCAAAGTAATGACTAGGTCTATAAAAAGGTGTGCAAATTGGTGTTTTGTATCTACATCGGGAGCTTTAACATTCATCACGGACTACTGACAGTCAATTAAAAGTATGATAGTTTGATTCAAAACTAGAAAATTTTAACAAGAAAAATAAAAGTAATCTTGCATATATAAAACTGGAAATATACAAAAGTAGTTGAAATGCCGTTTAGCATCAACAACTTGTACTAAATGAATAACAGGGTCAATATAGTTTATTCATCAGTACTTTTTTAAATTAACTAATGAAATGAAGACTCACCATTTATAATTGGACAGAGGTTAATGAATAGAATCTGATATACAGAAGTATCTTATAAGATCAATTGAAACCATGAAATAATATCGAAAGGTAAATAAGAGGTTAAAAATTTTCAATCAGTAGTGAATTTTCTTAATTAGTTTAGATTTTTGCCATTCCTATGGTAAAATTATTTTGGCAACTTTAATACAGTAGTACAGTACATGGGTGAATGATGTATCGTGCGGTGAATTAAGAATACAAAGTATCATCATCCTTATTATTATTATTTTTATGGGTATAGGGATTAAACGAGCATATGTATCGCCTGATGGTAAGCGATTATCGCTGCCTGTGGAATAACGCAACACCAGAGGCGTCACAAGTGCGTTGCCAGCCTTTGGGGGATGAGGAGGAGATGGGAAGGGGAATGAGGGAGGGACTAGGGTATGGGACTTCGGTATCCTCACTCACTTGGCGAAACACAGCGCAAACGCTGTTTAAAATCTGTTTTCTGTGAGGCAATGGTATCACTCCGGTCGAGCCGACCCAGTCGTGCCGAAGCGTGGCTCTCGCACGGTAAGATCCCATTCAATGAGTATTGCAACAGGCGACTAGAAGAGCAAATTGTGCAGAACAACATAACTGGAAAGAGAACATAACATAACCTGTTCTTCAACTACATAAATACTGTTTGTTGGATCAGCAAACATCTGATACTTCTTCATATCAAGACTATAATTAGAACCAATTCACATCTACCATCGAGTTTATAATTCAAATCCATTTAGTTCCTTATTTATATTCTTTCTTTTACACTTGTTATGCGAAGCTCACGTACATATAATCCTACAATGAGGCATACAAATTATCGCTTGTGCCGACGTCTGATGGTTTAAATTTCAAATCGACGAGTGTGAGAACTACACATGTGCTAAATTAGATCTTATGGAAGAGTCATAAAGGTTGATTATAATAAATTAGACGTTTGTTATTAAAGATTTTCTCACTTCAGGGTTAAGGTCAGTGGTCGGCGAATAACTCGCTAAGACATGATCATGACTTGTGAGCTTATACTCCACACCTCGTTACGTGTTAACAGGCACATTCGCTCACGACCTGCTATTTATCCGAGAAACTTCAAAACATCCCGGTCGTACTGCACTCTTGTCGAAATGTTGTAATGGGACCGACGTGGTAAGATAAACTATTTTGTTGAAAATAACTTTTCTGTCGTATATTTTATTTATTCTGGTGTTATTATTTTACACTGGCTATGGCTATAAAAACATTGCTTTTTTTGTATTAACTTGTTACAACAGACAAGTGTCCTGTGGACTTACTAACTGTGTTTTTTTTATGTTAAACTAAAAAATGACTAACTTAACTGTTATATTTTACTTTTTATGTTGTTGTCAATAATATGGTCAATAATATCAAAAAATAATAATTTAAAGATACGTGTTTAAAAAGCGTTAGAATGTCCTTGCATTTTGTATAAATTTGAATTTCCTGCTAAGTCTTGAACAAGGCTTCGCATATATTTAATACTTGTCATCGCGGTAAAATCTATACTTTTTCTTCGGAAACAATTTTAGAATATTTTGAACACGATTCCTTCTAAAATCTCAAGAATAGATAGCCAACACTTTATTTTTGTTTGAGTTCTTAAAGTTAATAATAATATTGTTAGAGATATCAGTATGTGTTAGAGATATCATTGTAAAAAGTGTTTATTATTTCATTATATGTGACGTACACTAAATAATCTCTTTGAAGTTGATACTCTGCTAAATTTATTTATATGGGTTCATTAAATATTGATAAACTATATCAATGTTTCCTTTGCCGATTAAAACATTTTTATGATGACGTTAACGACGAGCAATAAGTCACAAGATTGAATTCAGATACTCAAAGACCTTGGTTTTGAAACCCCATTTCAGATTTAGGTTACCTTTGAAGTAAATTTACTACACATTTTAGCACGAAATACGTTGAACACTGGGTAACTGTGATAATTTATTAAGTTCATGAAATGTTTGTTAGGCGTTTCATTAGGTGTTTCATGCATTAATATATGTTTTATTACAGTATGGAATTCTAACAAACGTTCTGTTATATCTCTCTGATCTCGTATTTGTAGAAGTGTGATATTAAAATCTAATTATTTAAAGATTTTATGCGTAAAAAACTGATACAATTTGATATAATATTGGGTATAGTAATTTCTAAAGTTCAATATAAAGTTTAGCTCAATTTATTTTTAGTTAATTTAATATGTTTCTTATCATCACTAAACTAAAATTCATTAAAATTTGTTGCTGGATTGTATACTGTAATCTCATCTGCTTACAGTCCACTTTTAGATATTTCGCATCTCAGCTTTCACTATATAAATATAGTTCAGTACCAACTAAAAGTTGGTAAGAAGTACACGCTTGTTTATTATAAACACACAAAACTAAAACTCCAAATGTTAAAATTATAAGAAATAAATAAGTAAGTAATTTAGTGAGTATGTATTTAGACGACGTCTAAGTTTAGTGTGACCTGACAAGTTTTCCGTCACACATTACAGTTTTAAAAGTTAAACACAAGGATAGCAAAAGAAAAGTTATGGCCTGAGTAAAAATTCACGGAATTTATACATGTTGTTGTATTCACAGCTCCAAGTCGATTGACACAATGATAGATGTATTCACAAAACAGTAATCCTCACCAGATTTTAACCTCGTTCAACACCCGAATGAGACCGTTTGTAACATTGCGTTCCATTACTATTGTACTCTTTGATGTACTGTTATTATACCGTAGCGGACGTTGTCCAATTTGTATTTCTATTTACTTCTAGTGATGGTATTTGTGATCCAATAGGCATAGACGTCAAGATTAAAACTGTTTAGAGGTACTTGAGTTCTTGTGGATTCTATTGTAAACACCTGTTTTTGAAGCTTTTATATTTTTTGAACTCTTTCACTCGAATCAATCCAGGTATCTGTCACCTATGGAAGGAATGACTTGACAACTGAGCACTGGACATGTCGTTATTGCAGCGGTAAGACCCGTTATGGAAGATTATGACGCTATGAGAGGCATTATGGGAGCCTCTCATAGCGTTTGACACAGGTGATCACTGGGAATGGATGCTTCGGAGAGCATCTGTGTCTGACACGCATGGAGCCAACGCCTGAGTGCCAACACTGCGACGGCCGTAGATACGGCATTCCACAGGATGGCAGAATATTCGGCGTGGGACCAACCGAGGCGTGATCTCATCCACTCGGATGGCCGCCATGAGATCTCGAGACCTTGGGTTCTCTCGCTCGATGACATGATTGCGGCCATGTTGTGGAGTGAAAGCGCGTGGAACTCTGCCGTTTCTTTCTGCGAGTAAGTTATGCTTGCAATGGAGATGGTGGAGCGAGACCGGGAGAGATTTAAAGCTCTCTCTGCCCGCCAGGCCAAGGCCAGTTACTGAAGAGGACTAAGGCGCCGGAGATAACAAAACGATCTCCGTCCTCCATAAGCGCAAGCCTGAGAGTAACAGGTAAGGCCACCTGTCACTCTAGCAAAAGCTGGCCGGCGTGGCGGCTTGAGCCCTATAAAGTGCTCGCCCCCTTTTCTGAATATAATAGGAGTGTTAAGGTTCCTACACTGGAGGTGGCCACCTACAAACAGTGGGTGGAGGGTGCGCCTGGTTCCCGGCTTCTAGTACCCGAGACAGTATGCGGTTTTTAATAAGATTCGACACAACTGATGGTTCAGTCGTTGGGACCCGAGGGGATTTCTGCACAAAAAAAAAGGTATTTCTCACCTTTCCGATCACCTGTACCGTAATATTTTATACTATTGAAACATTATTTTTTCCAAATAATTTCACGCCAAAAAGTTTGGTATCCATTCAAAGTCTTAATTTATAAAATGACAGTTGCTTATGTTTAGTATGCTCCACACATACAGTGAATTTACTGCTCCATAAACGAAGATAAGGTTGCTTAAATCTATACGTCGTCGTTCGTGCCAATATCCGTTGTGCTCTTATTTTCTGAAGATGGATCACCTAATGTAACGTCCCGGGAATACAGTAAAGGCTCTTCAGTTTGCTGCACTATTTTTTTTTTCACTAAAAGTTGATATAGCGTGAAAATTGGCATTCTATTTTATATGTTCATATTATAAAATGCATTTAATAAATATTAAGTATTGTATGTAAAATTTAAAAAATACGAATATTTTGTAAGGTTTTAATAATTGAAATTAAAAAAGAGTAAGCAAGAACAAGATAAAGTTTCAATATTTGCCGTAACTATACAAGAAACGGGCCAAAGTAATACCTCATACATGACACACATTTATACCGACTAATATTTCATAATTAATCTGAAGAGTGGAACCACAATGCCTGTGGGATTCACGCATGCTGATGAGACGCTGAGGTCAAAAACAGTTACGTAACCTACGTGAAACATATGAACCGCGTGTGGGCATAAATCAACTCCACGCTGAGAATTCATAAAGCGTAAGTCAAAAACGTTAGGTGATTTTGATTTAATATATAAAAAAACTGTTATTTATTAAAAATATCTATTAAACTTGTTACCTTCTTTATTAATACATATTGACTGACTGGCTGACTCTAATATAACATTTTGAAAACTCGAAGACAACAAAATCTCGATTATGGAGTAATCTATGAGTGAAGAGTGAATCAACGAAGCCGAGAACTAGATAAGGCGTTGACGTTAAAGTTCAAAAATTTGTGACTACCATAACCATCTAATTTTCGGGGATTAATGGCCAACTCCTGTTAACTCCAACATAGAAAAAATAATAAAGATTTATTTCAATATTAGTAATGATTCAGTGGTCAAAATTAAAGCGATTCAATGTCACTATGAACTTCTTACAAATTATTTATTTGGGCTCCTTATTTTATTTGTTTTTAAGAGAGGGTAAAAAAAACGTCTTCTCTTATAAATTACACCTTCATAATCCTTTACTTCGCCTCCGAAGCTTGTTATCTACTGTCTTGCGGGATTCCCTCAGCCTTCATTACAATTTTCGTCTAGTATTACGTATGCATTATAAACAAACTCCACTAGCTGTGTGGAAACAATCCTTTAATGAAGAACCGGTTATTGGTCTCTACTCTCCAGTTTTATATGTATGAGGAAGGGACGATTAGATTGGAACATTATGCAGTTTGTGTACCAATTACAGAGAAGTTATTCACACAAGTATTTTGTTAAATTTTAGTTTGTTTATTTTAATGGTGATATATATATGTGCTGACATAAGTACTTTACTACGTTTTTTTATTTATTATTTAATTAATGAAATGAAATAAATGTTTTTGAAAAACTAACCTCCAAATATTTATTGTTAGATGAACATCTTTGAAAACATCTTATAAAGTGTTATTTAGGAACTAAATTGCCAAGTCTTGCTATAGCTGTTGCCTTTATTAATTTTCTGTGTACTCATTATCCAACTCCCGGCATTTTAATTACAAGCTAATTTGCTCTTTCTTGTGAAGAAATTTTATTACAACATTGGCTTTCGTTGCGCCGTTTGTTTTTAGGACCGCAGTTCAGTCACATTTATATATAGAAATTGGGAGAATTCGTAATGATTTAGTTAAACCGATGATGATGAAGTTTGTTAGGCTCGTTAAAGTCACAAATTCCGTTTTAATTCACAAGGTATTATCTCTCTAAAGCTCTATAAAGTTTAGGAATGAGGATTTGCAAAGATTAAGTTTGGTGGATTAAGGTGAAATCCCTTCATTGTTAAGCTAGTACGAAATTGAATACCTACTTCCTGTTTTGTGTCCTAAAAACAAAAAGATATAGCTTTCAATTTGCTGTTGTATGTTTAGGTAAGGTTTAATCTATAATTTAAGATGCTACGGTTGTTAAGGATTGTTGGTATGTAATTTTAATCACTAAACTAAATGTTTGAAATTAATTATTGGTTGATTGATGACGCAGACATTGGCAACTTTCAACTTGAAATTTTTAGACCTTTGTTATACCTTAATTTTAACCAGTCAGCAATAATTTAAAAAAGTAAAAATTGAGACGTAATAGGTGCTGCATCAAAGATTTTATTTTTTTAATAAGATGAGTTATAGTCTTCCATGACCCCTTATATATGAAAGGAATATTTGGAATTATCTAAATAAATATTTAACATTTGAAGTGTCTTAAAGTATAACACGTCAGAATTACACTCTATGTAAAATTACGATTTTCGTTGAGCTTAACATTCTATCAAGGTTTTAATTTTGATTATGATTTTAATTTTTTTGTAATTTTATTTTTGTTTTTGATCATAACTTTGATTTTTATATTATTTTGGATTCTGACTGTTTTTTAATGTTAATTTTAAAATGCATGCTTTAAATATAGACTTGTATGGTCTAGAATAAATGAATATTATTATTATTGTTTAATTTTAAAGTATAGCTATCTTTTGCACGCGTATAAAATCCTACTAATATTATAAATTCTAAAGTTTGTGAGGATATTTGTAATTCTTTCACGCAAAACTACTGAAGGGACTTACATAAAACTTTATAGTAATTTAGGTTATACATATATCAGAATAACACATAGGTTACTATTTGTCGCGGTAACCCACATACACGCGGGTGGAGTCGCGAGTAAAAGTTAGTAGAACATATAACCAAAATTCCGTCGTCATATGTTGCATGAAACACAAAAATGTTTAAAGAACTAACGGTGCATCCGCGCTGTTATTCATAATAAAGGAACGTGCAGAGGGCAAGAAGTTATTCGAGGTAAGTTTAAAATATTTCTAAACAGTAAGTGTATGATGTGAGAATATTTTATATTTACACATAGTGTACCTGTTTTACTAGCTCCTGTCAGCTTTTGTGTAGTAACTAGTATTTATAATAGTTTATACAATGCACTATCTTAATAATCACCAGCCATGATTAAGATGATTAAAAATAGTCAAAGGAGTAGAGAATTACTTTGCAAGAAGTCAAAGTAAGTTATCAGCCGCAATATACTATTTCTTTTGAAGACAACTTCCCACTGGGATATATTTTTTGTTTTGTAGGGATTTCACAGATATACTTGAAACGGTGAAAAAAACAGAATATTACAGTTTAAAAATAATAAAAACACGCCTATAACAGTCGGTTACAAATAAACAAACAACAATACATGCAGGTAAATCTTTTAAAAGTTTGTTAAAAAGACCTAGACTTAGAAACATTAATTTGAGGCTCATACAAAGTGTTGACCTGCTTAAACCACTACGCCATCTCAAAAACTGAAAATGACATTAATTATAAGACCAAAATAATACAACTCGAAAGAGCCCAACGAGCAGTTTTAAAGGTGATGCTTCGAAAGCCTTTCAGATTCCGAACAAACGACCTATACAAAGAATGTAAAGTACTGAGAGTACGCCAAATTTTTATTTTAAAAATAATGAAATATATGCATGAGGAAATTTTAAATACTCCCACAATAATAAATCAAAGCCAGCGCCGTATATATCGAACTCCACTTCCAACCATAAAAACCTCCTTCATAAAAAGACAGACCATCTACCTCCGCCCTAAGGTGTACAACAAAGTTTGTCAATTACACACACATATTATGAAGTTACCTACGAGAGAAATGAAACGATTGACGACGATGAAACGGAACTAGTCCTTCCAATTCACGGGCAATAGCGGCTAAACATAACACACTCACAAACACGCACACACACACGCACACTCGCATCCAAACACATTTACATACGAAAAACACTCTTAACCACACATGAATGAACACAGCTATCACACCCAATTCAAGAGGCATCTAGATTGGAATTGATCTATTTTTTCTGATTATATTTAATATTCTACTTCTAAATTATATACTTAAATAGATGTATAAATATTTTATAAGCTAGAACCGCTGTCCTTCTCAAAGTGATGCTAGGGTTCTTATTTCTGTTGTCGCCTCACTATCTATTATTATTATTTTTTGCCAATCTTTTGAGCGTCCTTTGTCGTCGTTGTTACGTGAGATTTTAGACTTACTTTAGATTTTTAGATTTTACTTGGTCGCCGTGACACAAGCCTCGAGCTTAGTGCGGAAACCACCGATAACTTAAAACCTGTAACTTGTTTATGTAGAAATTGAATAAATAAATAAATGATTGTATTAATATTGAAAACCTGGATGACCAAGCTCTGTTCGGTTCCTTGAAGATTTGGTAAATTTTCTAAAAATGAATCCTAGTTAGATCGATTTATTGCCTCTGGAACACCTGCATCAAAAAATTTCATAAAAAATGTTGCAGCCGTTCCCGCGAATCAGATAGATCAGATTTTATACAAGAATTGCTTGTTTAATGGGATTAGATTGAGAGAGTAATAATTAGGACTAGTACATATGCAGAAGGATATAAATTCCCGAGAATATGAGTTCGATAACAAAGCACTGAAGATTCCCACAACGACCCGATATAAGATAACATAGGAAGTCTTATCTAAAAAGACGGTGACCATGATTTCACTAGATAAATGTTTATAGATTGCAGTAAAAGCCGGCAGGAGAAGAGCTCGTATCCACATTGAACGAGAAAAAATTCGATATCTTAAGTAATCGATATCATTTGAGATAAATTTAATATTGTATTTAAAAAAAATTATATTATGATTATTTTGTAAGTTTTATTATATTTTATATTTTTAGTTTTTGATTACACAAAACTAAACGTACAATTTTAAGCAGCATTAACAAACACTTAAAATTTAGTATTTAGTGTGTATTACATCATATTTTTTAATCGTATGGCTGAAAAACTCTCCTGAGAGAAGACTCGAGGTCAGCAGTGTGATGTTGTGGAAGGTTGAATACAGTATATACCTAGTAAAACAAAGTTATGATAATCAAAAACTTTCTCGAAATACACAGCAGAAATATAAACATTATTTTTATGTTGTAGTATTAATTATAGTGAAATTATCTTGTTTGGCAATTCTTATATTATCATATTAAATAATAGCTTTAATAATTTTCAAATTCTTTATCATTATCGTCATTAACCCTCTGGACACCGGGCACTCCCATTTCAATAAATACTAAATCTTTCTAGATACAAATTATGAACAAGATTATACCTATAACATTTTACTAATTAAACCTACGGTACTTTCAACAGCATACTTTAAAGATAAACTAAAAATAAAATTCATTGGCATATTTCCATTTTTCAAACATAGTTATATTAAGTAGTATTAAAAAATAAATATTGGTTTGACATTATTACTTATTACCTACGTGTGATATCACCAATAAAACGAAAGTTTATTCAATATCTTAAAACCGGCCAAGAAGCCTCTCAAACTGTAATATGACAGTCGTATTAATGTACCCAGTGATTTAGATATTGATAACAAGCTACAATAAAAAGTTAAACGAACCGCGTCAAACGAAACCTTAGGGTCAGAAGCACTTAAATAAAAAAAAAGAATTACATCCTAAACTTGAACCCACACAAGAAGTTTATAACGCATTTGACATAATAAAGATTACAACCCATATTTGTAATTAATTAAATCAGTTTCCATTTAAATAAACCGGCGTGCAATCAAAATCGGTTCGGCCTACCCAACCGGCGTATTTGACATACATATAATCGAGCTATAAAACGAAGTATTTATCTCGAATTTATCTTTACCGCTCTAGATTGACAGATGTAATGTTTGATTGATGTGTGTTAATGCAAACTGCTATTAATTTATCGCCAAGTGTAATGACCTGAGCGACATTTTACCGATCGTAACGTTTTGTATTGATCGGTAAGTTTAAATGGCTGTAACTGTTTTACGATAGATTTACTTGGCATTGTTCAAAGGTAATATTCCAATTTTATAGCAGCTCATTTTGGTAACAATCGAATTAAATTCACATTGAGAATGCTTACTATTTTCAAAGGCCAGATCTTGTTTTTCAAAGCCATGGCTTATAATTGTATTGTATTTTAGGTTATAAGATTACTTGTTTTGCACTATAACCTTTTTTATCAAGCTATGGGAGAGGTTAAAAATAATGGTTATAGTTTTAGCAGTAAATGTATGTTTTTATGTTCCACCGTAGTGCCTGAACTGCTAGACTGAATTTAACAAACGATTCATAATAATGTGCCTAGTGATATATAAATTTTATGAAAAGTGTTTACGTAAGTCGGGTAACAGCTTTACAAACTTTTTCTTGTTACAATTACTTTCCCTAAAACTAGACAAAGAATTTGTAATAATAAGAATTTATTTTAATTCAAAATCTTTTAGATAACTAAAATCATTATAAATCTATACTCCTAGCCGACGGCTACGGCGTCTGGTCTCAACGGAGACCAGCCAACTACGTAGGAGATATTATAGTGCACAAGTGTGTGCGTAAATACAGGTGCACTCTCTGTTCCCTCACTCTCATAATCCGATGGGACGGTTCATCGATACGTTCAGGGAGAGATCAGGCGCAGGACCGTCAGTTTTACGTGCTTTCCGAGGCATGGGGGTTCAGATCCCAACTTCCAAACTCCGAGCTGTTAATAAGTATTATAGAATCAGAAAAAATCAATAACGCTTTTGGCCCGACCCGGGGTTTGAACTCGAGACCTCTTGATTGGCAGTCACAAGTATGTGACTGGACCGCTAACCAACGAGGCAGTTTATAATATATAGTATCCAACAGATGAACTATTAATATTAAAACTTTCATTTTTAAACATAAGTTTAAAAGTGAAATAATCTTGATAAAAAAACTACTGAAGAATTAATGCCTATTTTATAATGCAGTGGAGAAACTCAGGCTTCCAGATTTTATTGGTGCTGGTAATAAGAATTAGTGTAATCTGCGATTAGAAAGAAAAAAAAACATATTTGATTTATTTTATAATAAATCAAATACGAATTTGAACGTATAAGATGAATGTATTTTTCATAAAATAATTCAGGGAAATAAGCAAACATAATGTATGAGAAGTATAGTTTTCAAAGTTCTTAGATACAGTATTTTAACAAACTTTCTTTCTACTCAACGATAACTCCGCGACACGGTGTGCTTTCACGGCGATTACCTGATGTTAAATTTTACTAAAACTTACTTTTGAATTTATATTTGTTAATCGCATATTATACACATAAAAGGAGCATCATTCTAAATTAAATTGAAACCCATGTAACTTTGATCCAGTTAGATACCCATAACATTGCATTAGCATTCGATTACATTGCAGTGATTACTCTCAAAGTATCGATCTTGATAAGTCACTAATTAAAGAATCAACCGTTCGTAATGTAACGCAGTACCGATTCAATGATACGTCGTTTTGTAATCGAGAATTTGATACTTGTGCAATCGAGTAAATGGATCGATTTAGAGTACCTCTATAATTAGTTTCTTCAACGAAGACCATACGCTTTCTTTAGAATTCTTTTACTAGTGTTTTTTACCTCCAGATAAGACATATTATGTTTCATGCATTAGTATGTTTACAATTATGGGATTCCGAAGATTTCCAGCACGTTTCGAGTATAATTAGAAACAGATACCTTACATTAGTTAAATACATAACCATTTTAATATTAATTACCTAAGATAGGCCACTGTGCGATCGATTAAAATTTTATTACCTTTGCTTATTTATTAAATCTCAGAAATTGACACGTTAAATAGAACATCGGGTTATCAATTTGGTTATTTCTCGGCATAAATGAGCTTTATAAGTACATTGTCAGACCGCATAAATTTAACTTATAGGAATTAATTGGCATGCAATTTAGATGCAAGTATACAACTCGCATTGAAATTGTATCTAATAAATTTTATTTCGACTGCACGGCGATCAAGAGAGACAAACGAAAAGTAATTTCAGGTAATCCATAAGAAACAGTTCTGAAAATAAAAACCACTTAAATAGCTTTATAAAGAAAGTGATATCTATTTTATAATACTAGAATCAAAAACTCTTAACGGCTCCGGCTTGCACAGGTCAGAAACGAGAAACGAGAAAGGAAGCCACATTAGTAACCAATGAGATTTAACATACGGTTATTAACTGAATATTAAAATCAGATTAATTAAAAAGCAATTTCTTCTTCCTGCCACTCCTTCTTGGCTACAATAGTTACGAAATTTTAAGCCAATTTAGCACATGACACTGTTGAAACCATCGGTAAGTCCCACACGGTTCATACATTATTAAACTATCATCCGTACAAGAAACCAGCCGTAGTGTTCATTAATTAAACGTTCACCCTCGTTATAATCAACACCTGTTCTTGAAAAGCCTTTAATAATGACGTCATGGTAACAGCTGGGTGAGGGCAGAACGTTAGTTTTCCGCAGTACGGCCTGTAGGAAAATTAAAACTACATTCATTGTATCGAGGTTTCCCTGATATTAATTTTCCTTCATTATAACTTGACAACACCTTAAGAAGTTTTGACATTTATGTATTTCAAATTTAAACTTCAAGTTTTTTTTTCAATTACAGTGACCATGTTAATAGTGGATTGTCAAAAATTATTAGATGCTAATGTGAGTTGGTTAATCGTCTCAGCTGACCTCTGTAAATCCTTTTCATTAGCCTAGTTGGTTTTTTACAATGAATAATTATTAAATATGACAATTGAGGATTCTTTTTAAAACACGAAAATGATTTAAAATTATTGAAATTGGTTATTTGCTCCAATATTTGCACAAACTTATCAAAATTTCAATAACCTAAAAAGTACATAACTTGACAGCTCATCAGTATCAGTTTATTTACCGCCAATATCTTTTTTTATATTATAGTCCTACCAAAGTAACTCTACTCCGCCTGATGGAAAGCATGAGTAGAATCAAAGAGTGGTCGTCACCTTAATCATTGTCAATGCAGACAATGCAACAATGCAGCATGGTAACCTACACTACGGTGAATTATTTTTTGTTGACAGGGTGGAAAACCCCTTCCGAACTCCGGCTTCCCGAGAACTCAGGGCCCAGGTATGCGGTGATTCACTAAAAACCACGCCAAGGGCCGCTTTCAGGCGCCCTGCTTTGAGCAGGACCTAAACTGTATTATTTCAAACCCCCAGGAACGACGGCCAGGATTCGAATGGCCGCTACCCACTGCGCTTGATTGAGCTTGGGCCCATGTCAGCTCTATAGAGGGCCATGGATCGTATCATTGCACCATAGAGGCAGCAAAGTTCCTCCCGCGGATCCCCTAAACAAGCGAGAGAGAGCCTGCCACCCTGCGAACTCGGGGATCATCCGATCGTTCGACCCGATCAACATTCACCATTCCTCTCACTCTAAAAAGTGTGTGTGTAGGAACGGCACCTCTATTTTTCATGTGAAACCATAGGACTCCCGTCTCACGAGGTGCAACATGTAGACCCAAACCGCTAAACTTCTGGAACACCATGGTGACTGCTACTGCATTATTCAGCCTTCGGTCTCACACACCAACGTGGTATATTAGCATGAATGCTGTCATTTTAGGTTGATTATCTGTGCGAGGGTAGTACCGCCCCGGTCAAGATGGTCCGTTCGTGCTGTAATCAGCGTGGCTCTACAAGATAATAAAAACAGAATTTTCGAATTGAATACATTTATTATTACATATTTACAAAAAACTTTTTGTTTAATTTACAGTATGGCCCAAAGCAATATAGCCCTAATTAATGTTATCTCCTTACAGAGAGTCTTGAGCCATATTCACATTAAAAATGGGGCAGAGTGCATCCGTGGTCCTTTCACACTCATATAACGTATTAAAATATAAGATGTTTCCAAGAAACTTAGAATGGAAAAAGTCACCAGAAATGTCGACTGGGCTGTGGCAGCACGTTTAAATAGGGCCACTAACAAGCCGTGTACACCATAATGATCAGTTGCTAAAATATCTAGATGTATTTAATTGGATTTCGTTATGTTTCAAAAGTGGCAGAATGCTTGAACGTAAACACAGCACAGAATATAGATGCTCTCTGATTTATATAAGTTGAAGTTGGTAATGCTGGAAGAACTTGAAATGTATGACGTATTTTTATATTAAGTTTAAATAATTTATTATTAGTAAAAAAAAATACTTAGAATAAAAATAAAAACTTTTCAAAATGACCATTAAGGTTTTCAAGCTAAAATCAAATCTAGCAACTACTATAAGTAAAATCTCTCCACTAAACGATACATAACTAAAATTTCATCTGTTTTACAATTCGTGTACACAAAATGTATAATATAAAGTGAAAAAATGTAATATTGCTTTACACAGTTGCCAATTACGGGCTAATCACTTGTAAATAATAACCCACTTTGTCACATAGCATTTCAGTTAGTATTAACATATGAGATTCTATTTTTGTGTAGATATTAAGATGAGATTCAAGTACCTACACAATAAAATATTGTTTTCATTAAAAGAAGCGATGTGTAGAATCATGTAACTTGAAATAAATTTAAAATTAGCTTAACAATACACTTCTATTTTAATGCCTTTTCCGACAAGTCGTAAGTCAAATCGTGTCAATTCTTAACTAGCACAGTAAAGGCACATCCAGTGACTCGTACTCTTTTACGTAAATGGAGGAATGAGTACATCTCAGTCGAAGATCGCGCGACGTGGGAGGCTAGACTCAAACTACATCCAAGTAAGTAACACCTTTTTTAGAATGAAATGTACACCCATATATTAGTTAAACTTTATTATGTAAGGCTTAGATATCAAAGCTGTAATTTTAATCAGGGGCCTTAAAAATGCATGTAGCTCAACGAATCAGATTTTTATTTTGTTCACGTAGCTAAATCAAAACGTTAAACGTGCTGTAGTCTTTGTATAAGTTCAATCTCACTCCAGTAAACTCGCTGCATTGTTTTGGGTTAAATATGATTTTTCAGTGACATCATCAGTCTCGAAATTGTATAGGGTTTACCTTTTTTAATACAATCGTCAATCATGTCAATAATGAATACTATCAAACAATCTCTTACCGTAGTAAGAAAACAAAAATACATGTTCTCAGAAAGTCATTCGAACTCCTATTCAAAATCTATTTTATCAATGAAGTTATGTTACTATGATAACTCGCACCTTCAGAATAAGCGTAATACATTATTGACTTACCATCATTACGATGTTTTTTTTTAATTTTCAAACATCTAACACACAACGCCGTCTATTCCCAAGCTAAGCGGAGCTTATGCTATGTTAGACAATTAATATAAATACATGTATACTTTTTTTTGTAAACACTTACTAATATGTTACACAGAAAACACCCAAACTCCGAAACAAATATTGTGTAGATCATACAAACATTTGGTCTGACCCGGAATCGAACCTGAGACCTCAAGCACAGCAGTCGCAAACGCTACCACTGCGCTACCGAGGCAGTTAATTAAATAATACTAATAAAATAAAACTTATAAAAAGCCTTACTTATCGTTGGAGCAAGCGGCGACTTCAATAGGTTGTGCAAGGAGTGCTCTAATGATCCCTTTAACACCAACATTAATATTGTACGCAGTATGATGAATCTTAAGTTTCTTCAATAATTTCATTTTGTATTTTTTGTTCTATTTTTTATAATCTGTTGTAATGGTGATGGTGTTGTTATGGTAAATAAAAAAAACGCTACTAATTTGTGATTTACAAAAAAAAAAAAACATTTAGGAGTTTCACAAATTAAAAGTAACAAACCGATCAGGACATGACTAATTGACAATATATATAGTCAGTTTCCTGACTTTTTTTACTGTTTTATATAATTACAATATTTATTTCCTAGAAATAAAAAAAGGTTTAATGTTTTACTTGTAATATCAAAGCGGTTTAATTAGCAGTAAAATAACATCGTATACATCCATAATATTTTTAAGCGTTGACGTCTTTTACTTCTTTATATCTACAATAAAGAAATAATCAAACCAATAAAGAAAAGCTTCTTCGTTAATGATACTCGTCTATAAATTAAATGATGGGGCTGTAAACGGAATTCAAACGCCAGAGCTACTCTTTAACGGCGGCGTCTCATACGGGTGGGTTCAATTTGACGCGACCACGCGATTATACTATCTCTGTACTCATGTGTTCGTGAAATAAAAATTTGTCTGTACTTGATAAACTTTAAAACTACTTAACTATTTTTGGACAAATTTCGAATCAGGTACATTATTTTAAGAAATAAAGATATCGTTTTTAAAGTAAAAGTGATAGAACCCCAGTGGAATCGATTGATAAAAATTGTAATATAGATTAAATTCGAGAGCAACGTGCGTTGAAAAACCCGGTTGTGACGAGAATTAAATACGGTGATAGATTAAGTTATTTTTGCACTTAAATAAAAAAAAACTTATTTATTCAATTAGATAGAGACATAAAACAGTTATACATTATGTCATAACATACAGTCAAGTATAAATCTAAATCTAGGTAAATGTATACCTCTAAGTTACGCTTATGGCCATCGCCTTTAATTAACAGCATTACTTTTAGGCAGAGATCCGTGATTCAAATTTTAACCCATAATATTCATAAATAGATAAACTTTTGTGTGTGAAAAGGAATAGGCAACTGCTAACAAAAAAACTAAAGGTTTTTGATTTAATTGATGCACGAAGTAAATTAAGAAAATTTTATGGTTTTGGTTTGTCGTGCATTGGTACAAATTGACAACAATAGTTGGAGAAAATGGACAAAAAGATTTAAATTAGCTTCAACAAATTGAAAATAATAAACTTTAAATATTTAAACCGGATAAAACCACCGATCACTTAAGTTTATTTTTTTTATAACCATACATAGGCTAGTAGTCTATTTATAGGTTAGTAGCAGTATATTTTAATATAGATTATACTAACCTTAATCTGGTTAACATAATCGACGTGGCTGACAGGAATCTGATACGCTAAATATATTATCCTGATCAAGATAGACATTATCTTTTTTAATTATATAATATTTCTTTATTGAAAACTAGCAGACCCGGCGAACTTCGTACCGCCATTTTTTCGTGAATTATTACAAAAAAACTTGCTTTGGTATTTTTGGCCACCTTTTAATTTTCTATATTAAAACCTTGTCCGAAAAATAATGGACGTAGAAAAATAATTATCCAATTTGGTGCAGTTAATCGAAAGTTATGCTCATGCGTACATTTTAATGATTAATTTGTATTTATTAAGATATACTGTATATATTCTGAAGTGTTTGACATACTTAGTTACTTCCTGAAGTTAAAATTAAAGTAATAATAATTTGAAACAAATGAAACATTTACATGAAATAAAACAATAAGAAGTAAGAGGTAAATTCACGATTACCTCTTTCACTGTCGTTTGAACAATTTACATGTTAAGTAAGTGTTAATTGCAAATAAATTACAATTCTAAGAATTTCTTTTCGCTTCGCGTAATTCGCAAAATCATGTGTAGCCTCACCTTTATAATTTATACAACACGTTATTATTCTAATGCGGTAATGGAAGTTATAAAACAAAGTGCATTTAACGTTCTGTTTGATTGCAACGCTTCGAAGTTTATTGTTAATACTATAGTGCATCTATAATTTTTCACTAGGACCTATTAAACGTAAATAGCCTTCTAATTTATGTTCAGGTTTAGTAAAGGAAATGCATTCGACAATATCATGGATATTTTATATTCGTACAGTACGTGCAAAGGTGTGTCCGAGAGGAAATATATTTAAATAATTTACAATAAATGTTAATAGTCTTAAGAATTATACTTAGGTATCATAAAGGGATATTTGTTATACTAATTACGATACAACAAAGTTCATCTGAAATATATCCCTGAGAAATCTATAGTTAAAAGGCCAATAGGCCAATAGCCTTCATTTTATAATACTAATATAATACTTATGTGAAACAATACCTGATAGTACAATGGTACTACTAGTTTTTTTTTTGTAACTTAGAAATCCAAAATATGACGTCGAAAAATCGGTTACAAGTTTAATAATAAAACTGTTAGACCGATAAAGCTGTAAATTTACCTACAAATATTTAATAAAAAGACACATATAATTAGGGTTTTATTTCAGTGTCCGTGAGTGCGCCTGTCCTATGAGACCGATCGCTATTCAATTGAAATGTTCAATTTACAAACGCATTGCCCGCCATTTACTCTGTAGAGAATACTCACCTATTGATATTAATTTACTTAAATATCTATTGATTGTCATAATATAACTATAGTCTAATATAATCTATTTTACTGTAGTTTAATTGACGTACTTTGCAACATTGAGAAAAAGAAAGGAAAGTGTAAAATGCAAAAGTATTTTTAAATCGAACGTTTCTCAACACCGCGCGGTGCCGCTGTGCAGTTAAAAGGAGCCCTATCATTTGCATAATCGACATTTCCACAGGTGCATCGGCGCATTGGCAGCTGATTTAAGTACCTGTACTAACTGACAAGAGGGCTTCTTCGTCGTATAAGGCAATATGCTACAGACGCTATTTTTATTTATCGTCGGACTTCAATGTTTTACGCGGTTTTACGTCGCCGATTGAAGCGGTTCTTTCTTATGTTTAAAGCAACATTGACATTGCGTTTAAACTTGGTTGCTTTTATTACTTCTTTTTTCTTCTAAACTACTAATAAATATCTACAATGTTAAAATATTGTACAATTGTAATGTTATTAGTTATAAATAGTGTTATTATCACCATAATTATATTGCTAGAAGCATAACTTGAATTTTTACCAATCACTTTAATTTTTAAGTGATTGGTGGTTTTATCCGGTTTCTAAAATATATTTAATTGTAGGTTATTTTTTTCTTAATTAGCTTCGTGAAAAAATTAATTCAAAAACCTTTTTTTTGTTACCTCTTACATAATCCTTTTTACACCCGAAAGTTTTAGCTATTTCTGAATATTATGGGTTAAAATTTGGCAAACGGATCTCTGCCTGTAAGTAATTTTTAAAAATTCAATTTAATTTGAATGGATTGATCGCTTTGGGTCGTATAAGATAAATGTATTCATTTAGAAAACACAGATGTATTTATTTTTTAAGATATAAACAAACATATTTTTTCCACATAAAATATGTTTTTTACGAAGCACAAATAGGAAAATAACCCAAAGATTTACATTGACGTGATGTGGATCACATTTATCAAAGGGTCAAACTCTAATTTTTAAAATACATCAAACACACAGTCAAAGCTTAAACCCGGTTTAACTCAAAGGTCAGTTAATTTTTCGTCTGTTAGCAACCAAAAAGGAACTACTTTTTAGACTTCAGAACTCTCTACCTATTCTAAATTATTGTATTACATTGAGTTTCCGCCACTAGTTGCTTAAAAATTGAAATACTTTCTGACTATGTGACCCTGATATAGCTCACAATTTTACTTTAAACATTCGGCTTTTTCGATTTATATCAACATTTCTACGTTCTTGTAACCGATAACGATCCTCAAACCTCAAAACGATAATTTCTTGGAACACGATTGGCTAAGAGACACGGCTTAATTGACGTTTCACTATTTCTGTAACACGTATAGACTATAGTATGCTACCTAATTTACAGATATCATGTTTGTAGTACTAAGTAAAATGCAGACTACTTTTAGATAGTCATTAAATGCTACGAAAGGCGATCATAACCTATTTTAATTTCTAGTAATGCAGTGTATTACAGTTGAAATTCAGAAGTATGATTCTGTTCCTTCACAGGACACTCAGCTGAGAGTTACGAGTTAGATTTGGCTCTCGTACAAAATGCAAACAAAAGAGATTAGTTTCAGGATTGCGTGGTAGGCTGGGTTCTCGTTATTGCTTTTAATGAAGTCTGAATGGAATAGCGTACATTCTGTGAATGTAATCCTGCTATGAAATGGTCTTTTTGGTTTTAAAACTTTCTAAAAATGGGCACTTTAGGTGATTCAAACGGAAAACGGATTACGATAATCCAGTTCGGATATAATGGTGTAACTTAACGCGTCGGGGTTCCTACTTTGTATTCAGATCACGTAGTATGTAAGGAAGATAAGTTGAAAAGAACTATTTATATTGAGGGTTACTGCTGAAATGTAAAATTAATGTTATGTTACCAATGATTTCCGATATTTACATATATTGATATGATAAAATTCCGATATGATTTTGTTTCATAAAATATCATAAAACACTCGTACAAAGGCATAATCATAGTCAAAATTTGTTTTGTTTAGACACTACATTAAAGTGAATGATAGCTTCTGTAATTTTATAATATTTTTTCGAAGAATAATTTTGCAAAGTCTTACTAGTACATTCAATAGAATGCCTAGAAGAGTTTCTTTCTGACAAATATATTTAGGATATATTTAGCACATTGCCTGACTATAATTGGCACATTCAAAATGACAAGGCATTAGTTATTGATGCTACAAAACCTTACAGTAAACGTTTTAATTATCTTGCTCAATACCTTTTCTCAAGCCATTTTGTATGGCCACGATAGAAATTATTACAATTTACTACTTCACTATTCATGTTCGTAACCAAGTTATCACTTGCCAATTGAACTGCTTAGAAATTAATTATGTCGGACAATAGAGGTCAACCACAATGCTTATTATGTAATGATAAATTATTTATTATTTTATTTGTGCATGTGTGTGTGCACAAATGCTTTGAATTTTGCTAAACTTAGATGGGTGCAAATTGACATAAAACGACAAAACAACTAATATTAAATTGCAATGAGAATGTCCACTGCAATGTTTGTTATCATATGATATCGACCGCTGACTTATTTGGTTAACGAATTCAAATAAAATATATAAACCCCAATTATTGTCATCTGCGATATTTTCAAACCTTGGAGCTTTCAAATCTTAAAGGAAATGGCGTGAAAAAGGTTATGACTGTTTAATTTTAAGTCACATAATGATGGTATTTTATTAGATACACGACCTGTATGGTCGTTTACCCTTCACATCATTTGCATCATTTGAAAAAGTAAAATACATTTAGATGATGATGTGTTATACCTAGTTGCGTAGGGTTTTAATTTTTAAATATGAATTTTACCTCTTTTCTGCAGTTTCGTCGATTTAACACTGTTAGTTACTTGCTTTAACCAAAAAATATTTTATCTTATGTGTACGGGTTTCAACGTCTCTTTCTATTTATTTATTTTAATAGTCCTCTTTGTTTTTCTTTTTAGAATTCTAAAAACGCTATTGAGGTAAGACAACATTAATTTCGACTGTAATTCAAATTACAATACTAATATTTTTCGGTTTAATATACAAATACACTTTTACCTAATAAACTTAAATACCTGATCTAAATTCTGTAAATTTATATTAAATTCCACCCAAACAAATAGTGAAGTAGATAATTTTATTCCAAGTAAGTTTAAAATTAGTCATAACCAATCAGTAGATAAAAAGTATATAATCGCCAAGTGTTATTTATAAATAGTATTATCTTTGGACCCAACATTAATCTCTATTAAGATAAACAAATTCAACCACTTAAAATAACGTCCGTGTTTGTTTAAAATTTGAGAAGGACCAATTCATCAATCAAGATCAAGACACAATCTATCTATTTAAAAATATATTAGTAAATTACTAAAACACAAATACTGACAAGTTAAAGAACAGGTGTTTTAGAATATTCTGAACACTTATCTGAGCCTGTAATCGTATTAACGAATTTCAACTTATTACGATAAAGGTGTGGTATTAAATTGTCAAGAAGTCATTTAACTATCATTTATAACCTCTTTAGCAATATCGTTACTTAGATATAGTTCTATCTTTTGTTCTTATATTTTCAATTAGGACCTTGTAAAAGTAAATGATGTTAAACAAACGATATCAGATTGGTATGGATTTAGGGCGGATGTACATGTGATGTGGGCCTGACACGCTGACGTAGTAATAATAGTTTGTAAGCTCGTTATGGAATGAAAAGATGTAGGTTATGCTTCGCTTACGCTGGCCCCTACTATGTTGAGACCGCCTATTTAACAACATACCTACAGAGGACGTTATGTTGCCTGATAAAGCCTCATGGTCGGTAGATCTCTGCATAATGGCGGCCATATAACGAAATGTGTAGTGAAACTGATATGATTATGTCCTTATTATAAACATAATTCGCTAGTAAAACTTTATAGGCTTTGTAAATATAAGAATGCTCTGTTTTTAAGAACAAACAGAATACATTCAAGAATTTACCACCGTCTTATATTGCTCTTCATTTGGTATTTTCAAGTTTTTTTGGAAATAAACCAATTATCGTGGTAACCCACATTGTTACATGTTGTGCATTGTTTTTTTTCGAATGACTATTATACTTCTCTTTTT
This sequence comes from Hyphantria cunea, assembly GCA_003709505.1. Taxonomy (NCBI): domain Eukaryota; kingdom Metazoa; phylum Arthropoda; class Insecta; order Lepidoptera; family Erebidae; genus Hyphantria; species Hyphantria cunea. The sequence continues at coordinate 1,110,434 of PKRV01000458.1, read as the reverse complement.
CAATTTGCAGAACTAATAAAATAGTAGGTAAATAGAAAACAATTAAAAATCTTTCGTAGAATAAAATTTGAAAAAAGTTTTGATGTTTAAATAACAATAAATCTTAACAGCGTGGCGTAGTAGGACAAAAGCTCGTTTCTAAGTTAAGCAGTGGAGTATAAAGGTTGCCAATGTAAAGTAACTTGTATCATAAATTTACCGTCGGAGAGCCACGCTTCGGTATGCACGGGCCAGCCCGACCGGAATGATACCACGGCCTCACAGCATGGTGTGAAACAGCACCTGCGCTGTGTTTCACCGAGTGAGTGAGGATACCGGAGGCCCATAACCCAACCCCTCCCCAAATCTCCCGCCTTATCCTCCAAAGGCCGGCAACGCACTTGAGACGCCTCTGGTGTTGCGGGTGTAGATGTGCGGCGGTAATCTCTTACCATCGGGCGATACGTCTGCTCATTTGCTATGCCATAAAAAACGATATATTTATTTTAAATTTAAACTACATAATTAAAGTGAGACCTCATATTTTACGTTATATATATATTTTTATTATTTTTTACATTACTTTAGACTTAATGATCATACAATAATATACAGTAAATTAGTGATATGGTTACTGTTTTTCTTTTAATGCTACTGCTATTTACAAGATCGCCTATGTTGATCGACAACCCTGTGTGCTGTTTGCAGTATTCATAGATAAATTGTTTATTTGTTACAGACCGAAATACTAATGACAAACTGTGTTAGAACCCTATCAAAGTATAGACAAGTAAATATTAGGAACTAAAGAACACGCCAGTTCTTTGTTTCCTTGAAAATATAAAAAGTGAGTACGGATATAGAAATTATGAATCTGTCAAGACACAATTTTTAATTCCTTTAAAAATTGTCTCAGTTGTTGTGGTTGTGGTGTATCAGTTTCTTTTATAATGCGAACCTTACTAGATATTTCTATCAATAGACAACAAGCAAATGAACTTAACGCAATAAAATACGTAAATATTTGATTCATCGATATCAGCTTACTGTTAATATTATATCGCAACCCTAGCCAATTAAACGCCTTCTTTCCTAATATTATGATTATCACCAAAGTAAAAATGTTTGTGCTCTGGTCCGTGAAGAATGTTATGTAATAAAATTTTATGTCACAAATTGAAGTACCAATTCGAGTCCAACATATTGAGAAAGGAGTGTTAAATTAAGTTGGTAAAATAACCGTACTCGAATGCTAATCGACGGCAAAGTAATCAAACTGAATATCTTATTCGGTCTTAAAATCAATTTAAATATTTTATACCAAAGTTACGTTTGGGTCTGTAATGCCGGACCAAAGACGAACAAAATTAAACTTGTTACTACATTACCTTCAGAACAGGTAACTTTTTAATTTCTTGTAACAGAGTTCTCATATTTTCCCTTTGAGCTCCGTCTAATGAAATTATCAGAAGAGAAGTAGAACATTGTTATATTTTTATAACAATTTTATATTTATAAAACTTACCTTTTGCGCTACGTCACGCTACGCATTTCTTTAATTATTGCTAGCTATCTAGTATTATCTTCGTAAATAAGAGACGTTAAGATAAAGAGTTCTTTTAATTACGCATCTCCAGGCTGATAATTAACAAGTCTCAGATTTATTACGAGTTGAATGAGCTTTCAGCGTTTCATATCATAATCCGAAAGCGTTTTATTGTCCCGTGAGGACCGGATTCTTCGACGATGGTAATTAATTACACGTAACACGGCTTAACGACAATTTTCAAGGAACTCTCAGTTGAGTACTTTGTGTAATAAAGACAGGTATTAAACGAAGAGTTCTCGAGTTGGTATTACATTGTCAGTCAATTTTGTTGTGGAAATTCTCTGATTTAAATTTTGAAATAGATTTTGGTATTATAATTCTGTGTAAAGATCGTATTATTTTTGAAATAACCGCATTGTATATGTATTTTGTATTTCACTTTGGAATTTTTATGACATTAACTACTTCCACTGTTGCAACCACAGAGCAGCCTTCCAGTCTTCCTTTGATTCTGAGACACGGAAGGGGTGGAAGCTCAAACGGCGTCAAATGCACTCGACTCTTCAGCTGCAGATGTCAATGTGCGACGATAGGCACTCGACATTAAATGACCCGTTTACCACATAGTTTACAATATTATTCTATTATATGCAATATCCGATACGGTCCTTTAAATAATCATTAGTTATTTTTCTTTGGTTGGTTCAAAGACAGTACTTTAACTAGAACAGTTTAGAATAATTTCATACTAAGAAAATAAGTTTGGTGGTTTGTATTTCATGCAAATAAACTCTGTTAAAGAATGCTACAAATAACTTTTTCAGGTAAGACTAAATAAATGACAGAAACGATTGTTTCCTTTGTAACAACTAAACGTGTTGTAACATAATTCTGAGTATTATGTTTTGTCAAAAATAGTCGTCATTGTTCTTTTGGTGTACCAGCCTAGTGGCCCAGCATTTGGGCCCAGTAATTGTGTCAGTGACAAAATGTCCTCTACCAAAAACTCCAGGGAACTGGTTGCCATAAAAGTCACATGTTCGCCGGGGGCTTATTACCGCAATAACAATTTAAGGAAGCCGAAAGGGTGGCGTGGAATTTCTACGAAAACTTTTGTTTGCGTCTCAGTTTACTGAATTGTTTTATAAACAATGTTTACAACAGTAACTTTATGGTCCACTTGCTTTATCTCAGTTTTTCATTGCGACACTATTGCTCAAAGTTATTGTTTGAACAATTTTGTTTAAGTTCCACAATCCAAGTTTCACTTTTACTGTCACATTTGTTGATTGAACACAAATAATTTTACTTTCGTTCACAATTTTACACAGTTAGGTTTCACTTTTCAAATATTTTAGGATAATAAAATTAAATGTTGTGTGACGGATTGTTCAAAAGTGAATTTTGTTCAATGGTTCAATGCTACCAATAGCTATGTTACTGGTTATGACGTCATGATTGCATTGGAATGAGTCATCGCAATTTTACGAGGTGAGTTATGTAATTTGGAACGTAATAAAACTATTAGCTACTGTTTGCAAAGAAATAATCTAATAGTTGATAGAAAAAATACAAGTGGGCAAATTCTAATAGGAGTATTTACGACTACACGTATTCTCCAACTACTGCTGACAAATTAACCTTTCACATATGTAGTTGTATCTAGTCATAAGCAGTATTGCTTATGACTAGATACAGCTCCGATATTAAAATATATAATATGATTTTATGTTTCCCGTAGGTAAATAGGTATTAGGACTAGAAAGAGCATTGTTGTCGTGACTGACTTTTGCCCTGAATATTTTAGTTGGTGTGCCTGCGAGCTTGGTGCCTGTTCATTCGAGACTCATGACTGAAATCGCTGACATCGTTGTACTTTGAGAAAAAAACTCATCGTTTCTATACTATTTCGCGTGTAAACCTCTTGGCGAATATCGCTGCTTTGAATAAACCTCCACTACGTTTGTTTGTTTTTGAGAAGCTCAACCTAGTGATCGGATTTGCACGGATTTTTTCTTGCTTTCTGAATAAATTTGGAAACTACTTTAGATTTAGCTAGAGAGGAAAGTATTTGTAAGGAAACACAAAAACAAGGTTGCTTTGTAGTTTTGAAACATTTTACAACACATATAAAATATATATTTTGGCTTTTTGGTTAAGATTGAATTCGAAACAGAAATGTAAACACTTCTTTACATTCTATCAAAGCAGTCATATTTTTGATTATTTTCATATTCAAAATTGTGGTTAAGCTCGGTAAGTAAAAATTAAAAACAGTTCTACTTATAACTATGATGATATTATTATTATATTAAGATAATTTATATTTAGATATTATAACATATAGCTAGAAGAAATACTTATTTAAAGGTTTATATACAGAATAAATTGATCAAATGCCAACAGTTAACAGTATTTCTTTCTCATAAAACATTATTTCGACATCAGATCTTAAATGGCAAATAGTACTTATTGACGGATCCACCCGAGGCACTAGCCCCAAGTAAGCGTTTAATACGATTATTGTCTCTAATTATTGTGTTGTTGTAAATATTGTCTTTGGAAAGAGTATGGTATATTTCCTTATTCTGTATTCAGAATAATATTAAAGTTATTCTTGTTAATGTTTCTCGCCCGTAATGTCATGAATATGGCAATCGTCATTGGAAAGTCAGAGTCCTCAAATATACTGAGAATTAGTTCAATTTTCGAATTCAATTTACCCTCAGGGTTGTGGAGGTCCGATGCCTGCTGCTACGTGGAAAATTTGATATTAAGGCAACCAACTGAACTAGTGGCTGACTCCAAATAATATTGGGTTTATCCTCGTATTTACCAGATTAAATAAATACTACTTCAATTTAGTTTTGATTGATTTTGATTACATTAATAAAACAAATAAATAATTAAACTATTAAGAAAAACTATTTATCAACAATAACTAACAAGATAACATTGCGTTGGAATATTCATATAAATAAAAAGTCGGAGATTCCTACAGTTCTGAATGTTGGGATGGTTATAATTCAACAAAAGATTAGGAATTTAGGAGACATTTGGCCTTCAAATAAGTCACTCACTTATTGAAATCCCACGAAGTAATTACGGGAAGGCTGTGGTATGACTTTTGTCCTGTCGGTCTATATGGCTATGTGGCGAAGCCTGTATCTTCGATAGTAAACTGATTACAGAATATTTTAATATTAAATAAAAATTAATTATAATGAATACGAGAAATTGTGTACACATTTATAACTCGACTGTATACAATTTCATATCATTATATTTTAGTTAAAATAATAAGACATTATAATGAATATAGTAAAGATTTAGGACGCATTATATTACAAAGCTTAAAGCTTATGTCTGCTTATAAGGAATTTCTCAACCATTGTTGTACACCTCTATAACATACAGAATATGATAAAGTATTTTAATATTAACATTTAATGTAGGTATTGTCTATATTCTTATTTTTCCCTTTTCTTCATTTAATCTAAGCCCAAGTTAAAATATACTTGATATTATGTACTTTCTTCTTTTTCCATGCAAACCCGTGTAGAGATCAAACAATAAGTTTTCTGTTAACGATATCCCTTAGAGTTTTGCCGTGAATAAACGTAGACTATCTACAAACATTCCGTTGTAGGCCTTATCAATTAAGCTGCAAAACATGCCAACCCTATAATGGCTAAAGGAACTGGCGCACATAATTAATAGGGCATGCTGTTGAGAGCCATTCTACAATTTATTGTTTTACTGCGCGTTCTAACTATAAATTACTTAATTGGCCTCCACTTTACGCTCAACGGACCCTTAATTTACAAGGGTGAGCGCAGACAGTATCGAGTCTTTTTTTAAAATAGGTACAGGGTCTTAACAAGAGGACGATCATATAATTTTGGGAGAATATTTCGAAATTATTAAGACAGCTGAGAAAAGGCGCGAAGTTACGAGGGCAACGTACCAATTTTCGTATTAATATTAACAATCCTGTTTGATTTTTAATATATTTTGACAGAACTTACTATCAAACTATAACATTCCGATTAACTGTAATTTTGATAAATTGAACCTTTAGTAGCTATTTAATGGCTAATGGTGGCGTCTGCGTTAGATTGTCTGGCTTTTGATTGATTCAATATCAATACGCAGGCTTATATTGCTGTAAAGAATACAGTTAAAAACAGAGTCGCCAAATTCCGTGATACATTCTGATATTTTGTGCAATCTCAGTAGAGGCTACGTATTTAAACACTTATAAAACATCCTTTTCAATTATATTATAGCTGCGTATTTTTAGGTTCTATATTTTATACTTTAGTTCAGAATAAAATTAGAAGAATGAAATTAAATAAAAAATAATAAGTTATTCTATGAACTATGGTAACCGCTTACCATCAGGTTGGATTTTTTTTTTATGGTATTAGGGGCAAACGAGCAGACGTATCACCTGATCGTAAGCGATTACCGTCGCCCATGGACACACGTAACACCAGAGGTGTCACAAGTGCGTTGCCGGCCTTTGTGGAATTGGTAGGGGGAGG
>PKRV01000458.1:1003960-1104328 GCA_003709505.1 Hyphantria cunea | reverse complement strand
GGTTGGATTGGGGTATAGACCTCCGGTATCCTCTCTCGAATTCCGCCAATTTTTGTTGGGTAACTGGAAATCCTAGAGACTGTTTTTCTTTACAAACTATAAAAATGTAGTATTACATGCATTAGATACATGCGCCACATATTTAGTAATGTACATTATACAGCACGAAAACGGATGATTGTACAAGGATTTAAGCTTTACATACGATAAAACCTATAATTTTTTAATCTCCACGTCTCTTCATTTTACGAGCATGTCTAAAAAGATACGCTGGAAACCACAAATCATTGGAGTAATTTATGTAACCGTTTAGCACTACATCGCCGTAACAACACATAATTCAAAGGTTGTGCCTGAACGTATCTCACCAAAAGAGACTTTACGGGGACACACAGTATGTATCGCCGTTCTTTGTAAGGCGATTTATAGCTAGTTCATGAGCTTTATTTACTTTTATAGACATAAAAGTCTGAGCAATAAATTATGTCTTGGTATGGTGAGATCGCCGGACACTAGTATTGTGAATAACATTTTCCTCTTATTATGTTTTCGTATATAAATTAAAGAGATTTATGCCTTTTATAACAGCCTACCGCCAGTATCGTTTAACAATTGGAGCGCGATTGTAATGTCTCGTTGATTGTCCGAGATATAAATGAGATTGTTATCATGTAAAATGTACTAGGAAAGCAACTGATAACAATGTATATTGATACATTTTTTTCAATAAATTCATTGACAGTATTTCACTCAAAGCTATTGTAAGATACGACACTTTTTACGCGTCTTATTTTTTCCGTAAAATTTTTCTTTCATCTTTTAACATTCATAAGGATTCAATAGAAAGCTCTAGATTGACTCAGAAAAAAAGTGAGTGTATACTAAGTAAAATTCATGCTTATTTGTATGGGCATGATGATGAAATTGATAATTGTCTTCCTCAAGTAAAGGGCTTAGATAGAATTTTCTATTGAAAAGTAGTAATATTGATCTGTGTGGTGACGAATTAAGGATACAAATTGTCCCTATTCAACCCACGGTTGTCTTAATTGGCGACTAAGGAAGTAAACTTATGCAGGATACAGGAGGACTTCTTTCTATATAGAAGCCTATGTCGAGCTGTGCAATACGCAGATGTTAATGATGATAATATTTAAAAAATACACTAAGTTATTTTTTTTTGTTTGTCAAATTTTTTATCGTAGTACAAGAAGCCAACGTCCTTCCCCTGGAATCAAAGTAGCTCCATAGAAATTTTCTGTAAAAATCGGTTTTTCGGTATTTATGCAAGCGTAATAAGCAAAAAACTCTCATAAGAAAATTATTATTAGCTTTAGCGTCCCGTGTGTTTCGCGTGTGGCCTATAATCCTTCTCCATGGTAAAATTTATCTATCGTAATCGGTCTATTGGTTTAACCGTGAAAGCGTAACAAACAGAGTTCATTTCGAATTCTTTTTAGTATATTATTACGGATTAGTCAGGATGTTAATATTTCACATCAGTAGTAAAATTAAAAAATGATTATAACATTTATATTGGATTAAATATAACATACATTTATTATCCTGTTAAAATGACATTTTGAAAATAATTCTGATACCGAAAACATAAATTAACCTAATTAAAGATTTCTATTTTTCCGATTTTTTGTCAATAGTAATTAATAACGGTCCAGCTGTGGACTTTCGACTGATATAATGATCATCAATCAATCAATCAATCAACAACCAATAATATCCTACTGCTGGGCTCAGGTCTCCTCTCAAGAGAGGGCTAAGGTCATGGGTCCCCACGCTAGCCCAGTGCAGGTTGGGGGCATGGTAGACAACGTTGTGACCACGTAATCTTGCATAGATGGGCTACCATTAATATTACTCTACTGCATGCATCCTACCCGTAATGACATACGGAGCCGAAACGTGGACACTTACGCTTCGACTGGTCCATAAGTTCAAAGTCGCTTAACGTGCTATGGAGAGGGCTACGCTCGGCGTTTCTCTCATCAGAAACCAGGTGATCCCACAAAGAACCAGGGTCATCGACATAGCCCACAGGATTAGCAAGCTGAAGTGGCAATGAGCTGGCCACATTTGCCGAAGAACCCATAACCGTAAATAAACAAGTTCTTGAGTGGAGACCGCGTCTCGGCAAACGTAGTGTAGGACGTCCACAGGACAGGTGGAGCGATGATTTACGCAAGACGGCTGGCAGGAGCTGGATGCGAGAAGCCATAGAACTATTCGAACTAAGTGGCGTGAAATTGGAGAGGCCTAAGTCCAGCAGTGGACTGCGATATGCTGATGATGATAATATTACTATTCCTTTTGATTTCGCCGTAGTAGGATAAGAAGTAACTCAAAAGCCGGTAGAGCTTGTGACGGTCGAGTTGCATACATTCAAGGACGGCGGCGGTAATCACTTTCCATCATGTGACCCGTCTGCTCGCACAAACGTTAACAAACTCAGTTGATTAAATCCAATTTCGATCATTACATTCAGTATGTGATTACGCGATAAGGGCTATAAAGACTACTACCAAGAAAAACAGAATAGTCCTCGTTAAAAATTTAACAGCTGATTTTAAATGATTACTTAACACATCCCGACCGACACAAAAATCACACCTTTGAAGATCAAATTAAGAGTTTCGTTTCCCTTACGATGTTCACCGCAGTGGTATGGAATGGCTAACAGACGCTAACAAGGTATCATTATAAGGATGTCGACCTCACAATATTTCTTATCGATAGTTTTTGCTCAATCTTTTTATGAAGCGTCGATGGAATATGATATAAAAACTATTAGAAGACTCGTAATGGCCAATCGGCATGTAACCACTCCCATTAAATTGTAACACTAATAATAATTAATGATTGTAAAGTGAGTGTAGTACTTACAGGTCAGTGTTATCTCTGTAATATTTTTACGTACATTTTAGATTCCATTGCGTACGTGATTGCGCATTTTTTTTAAATCTTTCGTTTAATTATTTTAAGTTAGCGATATAAAACAATATATTCTACTTTTCGGTTCTCTCAGAGGTTTAAAACAATACACACCTTATTAAAAAAAACAGTCGAAAAAATCTTACAAGTCATCGAGTATCGATATTAAGAACCTCACTTACGTTGTTTGGGCAGGTGGCGAAACACCCATACAAAAGACGGGTCGTATCATTATGTTGTCTTGTTACCAGCGTTTGCGCATCCAAGTCGCAATATAATTCAAACACTAATTACTTAGTGCGTCAATGATGGGCTGCCTTTAAGACTGCTCATGACTTTTTAAAGTTAAACAAATAGGCACTGCTGCTTAATTTTTCTTCAGTAATTTATAAATCATTTTTAAGCGAAGCTAGAATAACCTAGACAACTATTTAAAGCGATTAATAGCTTGGTTTACATACGGTGTAGAAAAGATTCGATTAACTGATTCACAGATCACAAATCTACAGCGCTAAATTCTGAAGTAGCTTTTATTACAGATAATAAAACACCCTTTGTCTAATTATTATTCTTTTCAACCTGGACTCACTAACAATGCTTTAAATTTGTTGAAGAAGTACTAAAGCAAAATTCTAAAATATTTTATATGCATATTACCTTCAAACGGTTAGTTTAGTGTGAAGTATTAAGAGCTTAGTTTCTTATTTACAAAAATGAGGTAGTTGCTTAAACTTAAGTAGTAGCAATGTTCAATCTCGTTTGCCATACGGTACTCAATCTAACTGTTAATAATGGTACTTGGAGCAGTAAAGGCGGATATTCTCTCTTCATTAGTTCACAAATCTAAACTTTTAACAGAAAATTTACGGTTTGGTATAACGATTGTTGCCCATTATATTCTTGTTTTTTAGGCCACCACTGTTTTAAAATTTTAAGCATTCAATTAATGTGGCATAGTCGTTGGCATCAGTTTTATAAGTCTGGGGATTTGTTATACTGTTTTGCTATAATTAATGCATATATATTTTTAAATAGTTCTATTATCAAACAATTCTCTGCTGGAGACAAGCCTGTTTTCATCAAGGGTTTGGCCTACTATACCACGCTGGCTAGACGGTTTGCTTAAATATTTCCTCCTCTTTGCAGTGCCACACATAGTGTTCTCCTTGAGGCGCCTCTAACGACACCCACGGTATGAATTAGGATTGTGACACCCTGTATTCTTAAACAATCATCATACGGAGAGTTGTCTCTCTCTAAGAACTCTCCTACGTCCAAGAGTTAATTGTTAAAGACTTTTGATTTAATTTGATATGATATCTAAGATAAGATACTGCTGCTACAGAATACTTCCTCTGAACCTAGAATCTTGAAATTTGATACGAAGCAACGTTTTATAACACAAATATAGGCAAAATTACGAAAAGCATTATTTTAGTTACATCATATAACATACCTATAGGTTTGTACGAAACCCTCGGTGCACGAGTCCGTCTGGCACTTGTCCGGTTCGTCCATGAACTCGGAATCTGATGTGTCTTTTTTTTGTCTCATTGTATTTCTACATATACTAATTAAATCTAAACTTTTTCTGGTTTCAGTAATGACAGTATACCTAGAATTAAAATGGCGTAATTCATATTCCGAAATGGTTTTTCTGCAAGTATATTATACTTAAAATATTTTTCGTACTTCTTGTACATACAAGTTTAGATTGGATTTCACAATGACAAATTACAGTTAAAAAATCTTAATTAATAGCATAGAATTGTACTATTTGTTATTCGTTTCTTTACGATGAGCTCATCAAAGAAGAACATTTAGAGATTATCACATTAACGTGGTCAGTCGATAATTACCGTAAACGTCTATGGGCGTTCTCGAATACATCATTTGTGTTTAAGATGTTACTACGAGTACAAAGCTCTAAGTTAATCTATTCGAACTGTTAAATTACAAGTTATGTTATCCGAAATAGATGTTCATGAGATTCTGGTTTTGTTACGTCATGTTTTTAGGTGCCGTATTTAAAATTATCGTCTGTTTGAAGTATCGTCAATTAGCAACATTTACAGACCTTCCGAAATTGAACAAAATATGATCTATACCCTTTACTCCCAAAAGGACCAAATACTTATTTTGGAAGTCCAAATTAGATACGCATGCCTTTACTTGGAAAACTTGATTTATGTAAAAGCAATCCTGAGAACTAACAGAAATATTTGTACAAAATGAAAGTTGTTAGTGAGAAAATTACGGACGGTTAAAATAGGCACAAATTTTATAAAATTAAACAAAATTAGAAACCGTTTTCAATAATGTTGGTGACTGTAACATCTCATTCAACGTTCGAGAATACAGAGTGTCACAATTCTTATTCATCAAGTGGGTGTCGTACTGACTAAGGAAGAAAACTATCCAGTGTAACAGCACTACCAAGAAGAAGGAAACTTGAAACCATCCTTACACTAACTCATCTGTCCAGTATAGAATGATAGACCAAATTTTTTTTTCTGAGAAGAGCCCTATGTTTGATCGTAGATAATTAAAGGCTATTTTTTCTTATTTTTTATTGAGTTGTGAGCAGACGTATCGCCTCATGGTAAGCGATTACTGTCACCCATGGACATCCGCAACACCAGAGGCGAGCGACAAGTGCGTTGTCAGCCTGTTAAGAATGAGTATGCTCTTATCTTGAAGATAAGATTATCAGAATGTCATAGATATGGAGGAGTAACAAGTAGGCAATAGCACACAGCCTTCGGGGATACCAGCATTCACAGATATGAAGTCAGAGCATTCACCGTCGACTACGACCCTTAGGCTTCTATCTGCTAAAAAGCTTATGACACAAACGCACAATTTTTCGGAAAACCCATAGTTAGGGAGCTTCGAAAGAAGCGCATTGTGCTAGCCCCAATCAAATGCCTTTGCAATGTCCAAAGTAACTGCCAAGGCTTCCCCCTCAGTGTCAATCGCCTGTCGATGTGTCAGGTGTACTAGAAGATCACCAGCTCATAGACGTTCACGAAAGTCGTACTGCTGGTCACTCAACTTATCGATATCCAGAGATTAAAGTGGGCGGCTCTTACACTGTGTTATAGTAGGCTGCTCCTGTTCTCCGTCATCCAGGGTCGAGTTGGATGCAGAGTATTTTGCCTGAAGATCGGTTTTCTCCTTTGCGTCATAGGCCAACGGATTATTTCCTAAGTGCAGAGGTGGACGGAATAGTTTACGAAAATCCCCTTTGATAGCCTTGGCAAGAGACCTTAATACTCGAGTTCTGAAGGAAGACGCTCAAGCCTCTTGCCAATCCTAACAATGTGCTCCGACTTCGTCCTTGCAATACCTCTTTTGAATGATCTGGAGGCAACTTTATACTCCTTTTACAGAGCGCTGGTATTTAGACCCCGTACTGCCACCGTGACAACCCAGGCTTGGTAAGCTTCTTGCTTCCTGCGATAAGCTTTTTTGGAAGATCTAGCAAACCAGGACCGATACTTGCCACCAATGGGGTCCACAAAGGATGAAATAAAGAGCTCCATATCCTGCAGCACAACATTAGCAACAGAATCAGCAGCGGTGCTGAGATTATCCGATTAAGCCCATCTATCTCTAAGGTAGGGCGCAAAGAAGGACCGCATTCCATACTAATCTGCTGACTTGTAGAGCCACACACGATGGCATGCAACTCGCGATCGCGGCGAGCATGTGAGAAGCACGCTACTCCGGACAAGACAATGGTCTGAGAAGCCAAGTGGGGCGTTTATGGATACGTGGTATCCGTCCGGATGCGATGTCAGCAGAAGATCCAACAATGAGGAATTCTGGCCCCCCAAATCTGCGACTCACCTGGGCGTGGTAACAAGTTGAGTCAGACCATATGCCAGGGCGAATTCGTGAACAAATCTCCCCGCATGATCCATTTTACTGGAGCTGAGCCAGCCGGCGTGGTGAGCGTTAAAATCGCCAAGTACAATTATATCTGTAGCCATCTGTATGTGCCAATGAGCGTAATTTTGTCCCCCCCAGAATATGCTGTGTCATGAATGTGAACGCCCAGAGAGGGAATCTCCAATGCTAACGTAGTTGGTACCCTCCTGGGTAACAATCTGTGTTTCAACTGTGCATGGGCTTTTGGTATCCTCACTCACTCGGTGAAACACAGCACAAGCGCTGTTTTACCGGTTTTCTGTGAGACCGTGGTATCATTCCGGTCGAACCGGCCAATTTATGGCTAAGCGTGGCTCTCCCACGGAATATTTGCAGCCTAAACGGCTGTATCTTTTGTTTGCGGTGGCCTAAGCCATTTTAATTTTTTACACTTACTAAATGTATGTTTTTTTACAGATCCAAGGGACAGTAGACCTGAGTATTTGATATGAATTTCAGCTTGAGGCATTCCAAGTATTCCTGCGAAAAAGGGTCTTGATAGACAGACAGGCAGACGGACAACAAAGTGATCCTAACAGGATCCCGTTTTTTCCTTTTGAAGTACGGAGCCCTACTCTGTTTTTATTTTGTTTTATTACAAATATGTTTATAAAAATATTATGTTGTTCTGTGTAGATGACAATTACACTTTTATTACACAGAAATACATTGGCAATTAAAACTGATTCGTTTTCCATGTATCTTTAATTTGACGATCACATTCAAAAGACCAATCCAACATGATTTAGTCTTCTAATTATACGTTTATAACTCGCACAATATAAATTTATTACGACATTCAATATTTACAAACAAACACTCGAGAAATATTTTGATGAAACCTGTTTCGATGGACTCGTTTCCCGAATCATTCCATTCGTTTATTAGAACTAACGTTTCTGTAATTTGATATTTTCTATTTGATATTAAATATACGATTAAAATACTACTCGAGTAATTGATGCTTCTTGAATAACAATGATATTTGAGTGGAGATAGGTGTAATCGAGTTTATTTTCTGAACGGTAAAATATTTTGTGTATTAATCTCAAGCTATCTTCAACAGGTTTTTGGGAGTAGTTGTGTGAACATAAATACGTAGATATGTTATAAAGTGCTAAATTGATAGTTTATGAGTGTAGACCTCATGCTGTTTTAGTATCACCCTCAAGTTATTATTTGAGTTGACTGTTTTAAATTGTTTAATATATTAATACAATTTTGAGTTAAGATACGATTAAAGTTAACATTTATTATTCAATGTTATTGATTGGAAATGTAATATATCTTAATGAGTTGTGACTGTAATTAATTATTTTTGGACAAAGCTACGCATAACGATTAGGTTCAATTTATTTAATGATACTCCTCAAGTAAGACTCTGATCCCATACTATAGTTTTAATATTTATACTTATGGTTAAAAATTATAGATATTTTAATTCATTCGCCATACATACATACAATGACACCCGTTTCCCAGAGGGGTAGGCAGAGACAATTGGTCCCTACTTACTACGGTCCTGACGTATATTTTTTGCTTCATCCACTTCATTCATTCATTAATCGTTGCATGCATGCTCGTTCATTTATCGCACATAATCGCACATAAATTGACAGAAAAGCTCATTTAATTTTGTTCTTTATATAAAAACGTAGTGCTCTTTTTGATGGTTTCTATATGTACCTTTAATATTATTCAATACCGGTTGAAAAATGTATGACAGACCTAAATTTAGTTGACTGAAAATACGTCTCATTTGGACTTGCTATGTATTATTTATATTTATTCTACTTTAGACTTTTCGCCAATCATAACTTGTAAACATAAGCAGTTATTTTTGTATACCCTTTTTATGAAATAGGATCAACTGATCTTGTTTTGAGTTCAACTATCTTTCGAGTTAGCTAGAATTAAGAGCTGTGTCAGTGGACGACTGGATGTCGTTTTTGAGAGCTGTCTCTAGTTTTCACAGTCACTCGAATTTCAGAGCTTACTCCATCTAAAGCTTTTTACAGTGAATTTCGGTAGTTAGTTAACAGACAATGCAATAACACAGTTAAGTCGTCTAAACCCTCAGATTCGCAAAGCGAGTACGAGCTATGCCAGTAATTTCTGTTGTATGAAATAAATGTACATTCAGACTGTAGAGAACTTAATTTTATCCGAAGAGTAACTTTTCCATAACATGTATATGAGGAAAGCAATTAAGAGAAAGTACAGTACCTTGTTAGAATTATTATGGTGAACGTAATCTTTTACGTGCACTGTATTTGGTATGAGTTCTCGAAACACGCGTTTATCTTAGAATTTCCTAATTTATATTACTCGCGATGAGTTCATCGCGTTGTAAGTAGGTAGCTAGAAATTTGTGAGCGAAAAATAAGAGTTTGCGGGGTGGCTTGGAGAATTCCTTCTAGTAACAGCGTCGCACAGCTGGTCAATTTTTTTTAAATATTTAAAATTTACCTACTTACCTTCAAATTCTGTTTTACGAAAGCTAAGTCTTGTTGTTGCATGTTATTGTTAGCAGTGACTTCAAAAAATTTGAAAATCTGATGTGGAATTGTATACGTATTAATTATTAGTTAGAATTCAATGTTTAATATACCTAATAATGCAAGTGAAGCGAACTTAAGGAAAATAAAAGTTAAGTAACTGTACTTGTTTATGAATAAAAATTTACTGAAATCTCAAACTCTTGAATATAAAATGAAATAAAAAAATATTACGTAAGCGTAACAAATGAAAAATATATAATTTGGTATATTTATTTGGGCCTGTACTTAAGTGTGAGTTAGTCGTTTTATAAACGCTTCTTGTTATATGAAATAAGCTATTTTAAAAGCTTGTTATAGTGTTATTGAAACAGTTCTTTATGGACGCGTAGGCAGATTGGAACGTCCATATAACCTAGTTAGCAATGGCGGCGTCATTCGTTTTATAAATGTATTTTAATAAGCTGCTACTACTAATTTCTGATGATTTAGTGGAAACTGTTATTTAAATAGCTTGTTAGATATTACTTTTTTTCTTAACTCGTAAATTGTAGGTTATATGTAATGACATAGATAGAATTGGATACAAAACGAGTACTAAAAAGTTGACCGCTTTTATCTAATTGTGTAAAAGGCTATTATCAACCGTTTTGTAAACAGTGCTTTTGGTTACATAGGCTAAAATGTCAAACCTACAATTTAACTTGATCACGTTAAAATGTTGATCTATGGTGCCATAAGAAAAGACCCCGGGCCGGACGGGATACCAGCCCGAGCCCTCGGCCATATGTCGGACCGCCTCAGGGAGGTTTGCGACGCTTGCCTGACATCCCAACGCTTCCCTAAGTGTTGGGAGAGCGGGAGCTGGTCCTACTGAGGAAGCCAGGACAGCCTGCCCATCATGTTGCTGGACGAAGCGAGCAAAGAGGACGATTTCCTCTTGGACCTGATCCACCGCCGGCGAACCGGGCGGCGGAGGTGCGCCTATCAGCGTCTTATGCCGCCATGAATGTAGCCGCTGATGGTCGGGACGGGTTTTCCCCTCCATCCACTTCAGTAGCCAGCCGCGAGGAGGCGACGTTACGTATGTACCGTACGTTGCCTAGTTAAAGAGTATACTAGCAAACAGTGCCCACTTCAGTGCGGAAGGCGCTGGGCGGCGCAGAATGATACACCGTGTGGTTTAAGTCGGTTCTATTCCGACACACCACCCCTTTCTTTACCTTTATTTTTTACGTGTGGAAACCGTCGGGCCTTCACCCCACCGGGGTTTGCGGCGGGGCGGTGTGTCGGAATCGAACCGACTAAAACCACACGGCGTGCCACTCTGCGCCGGAGACGGGAGAGATCCGGTATCCGCTTTCGTACGCCCCTCCCACCGCCTACCCGCACTGACGTGGGCACCGTCAGCTTTTAAGAACTCTCAACAAAGGCGACGTACGGCACACGCGTAACGTCGCCCACTTGCGGCTAGCCTGTTAAGTGGATGGAAGGGAAAGCCCGTCCCACCCATCCGCGGCCACACTCAAGGCGGCATAAGGCGCTGTTAGGTGCGCCTCCGCCACCCGGTTCGGGATCGGGTCCGAGTGGAGATCGTCCTCCTGGGCCTTCTCCGCCACCTCCTTCTGCGTCATGATTTCCTCATAGAAGATCACGACCGCGGTAAAACTGCTCTCGCCACTGGCCATGGAGCGTACGATGGCCGGGAGCGAGAGATCTCCTCTGATGACTGCAGTGACGGCCCGACGCTGCGGCGCCCAAGTGGGGCACGCCACGGCGTGTGCTGGGCCGAGTCCTCACTGCAGTCTTAGTAGTGGCAGGCGGGACTCAATTCCCTCCTGACGATCGAGTGCAGGTACTTTCGGAAGTAACCGTGCCTGGAAAGCACCTGCGTCTGTCGAAAGGAAAGGGTCCCGTGCTGCCACCCTGCCCATTGCGACACATTTGCCCCGGAGAGAAGTCGGGGAGTGGTGGACTCCAAACGTAAAAAAAAAATGGCTATAATAAAATAAACAGACGAATTGAATAAATTAAATTAAATAACGTTTTTTAACCCAAGTTGATCAACGTTTTTATGGAATACATTATTTTCAACGTTTTTATGGAATACTTTTTTTTTCTGTTTGGAGCATTCAAATAAAAACTTGTTTTTAAATTTAATTTATTTTCTACTTTTCAGTTATTGTTAGACTGGTTTCTAAATCTGTTCATCTCATTCAATGCATTAATATTACAAGAAATCTTCGACCAAAGTACTTATCAGAACAAATCAAAAGAGCGCTAACTCACGATGGTTACGTCATTTTAATACAGAGATTCCATGGAAACCTTTCAACATAATCGTCAAATCCTGGTAACCATACTCGATAAGACGAATCAAATGATTCTAAACTCATAGGGTTTGCGTTGTTCCATTACAGTTCCTATAGCTCCATCGCCAGACCATTGATACTACTCGTCAAGACGAATCAAATGGTTTCAAACTCAACGGGCTGCGTAGTTTGGTTAAAGTGTTCCTATGAACACCATGCGGCTCGATCATCATATCCTGAGTACAATAAAAACATAAAGTGCTCGTCAAGATGAATCAAATGATTCTAAACTCTACGGTGTTGCGTCGTTTCATTATAGAATTCCTACGACCACATAACGGCTCCGTCATTAGACCAAATAGACCAAATCAAATGCTTTCAAACTCAATGAATTGCGTCGTTTTATTATAGAGGTCCTATGGCAACCGGGCTATATTATCAAACCCTTCATACTATCAAAACATATAGTACTCGTCAAGACGATTCAAACGATTCCAAACTAGATGGTGTTACGTCGTTTCACTACACATTTTCTATGGCCACCGTCTAGCTCTAGCATCAGATCAATTCCATGTCATCATAATATTGCATTGTCATGCTTTATACATTTGCCTGCAAAATTTTATCATAGTTGGTTAAAGATATCTGCTTCAAAATTGAATTATAAGATTCCAGCTGAACATTTTTACATATTTGCAAGTTCATTAAAAGCTTGTAAACAAGTGATTAATTTAAAGTTTTGTTTAAAAAAGAGCTTTTATTACTTGTTAATAAAAACAGCAACTTTAAGCCTACTTTAATTAAAAATAATAGCATTATCATCAGAACTATATAAAGCAATATTTAAGTTTTAGCTCAATCGGAAATTGGGAAGGGAACAAATTTAACTTGCAAAAACTTGCAAGATTAGATTACAGACAAACATCGGGATAGGTTAAATAAAAGCTTGTAAAAATATACTCGCCTATCAACAAGTATTTTTTATACCAAACTATTTAAATTTGAACCTATCGCTATACTTTTGTAATATTTATGATCCAATTATTTGTACAAAACTTACATGGTGAATGTTTAGAGAATATCAATCAGACACTGTCGGACTCCGCTGGAAATCATTAAAACATTTCACTATAACTACGGACGATATTGACTTATTTATTTACCCACTTACAACATACGTCTGACTGTTTTTTTTGATACAGATTTAGTACAATTCATATTTTGAATCTATAACCATATAAACATTCATTAATCTTTTTGTTATTTTATCGGTAATATGACCGATGAACTCTCGTACGTTCCAATCTCGTTACTTAAGGCTGTGTGACTTGCACTGTATACAATTTTGTCAGTTTCAAATTTACTTCACTGTTAAAAACATTGAAAAATCCCTTAATAGAATAAAATATTCATCAAGTTGGAAGGAAAATCAAGAAAATTATAGTATAATATATAATTAATTGGACGAGGCCTATTTCAACCAGTGGACTGGCACAGGCTGATGGTGATGTTTCATTAAAATATCTTTTAAATGTTTTAAACGTTAAAATTTTGAAGAACTTTGATTTTACAAGAATATAATCTCTTAATTTTAAAGTTCACAAAGTAGCCTTTTTCTAGCACACATAATTAGCATTGCCATTCATCGTGGCAATGCTGCCAGTCTATTAGGCACGCTACCAGTAGGCGATGGTGCGGAGATATTTAAATTAAAATTGACTCATGTAGTTGTAGTTATAGTTCAATTATATTCATACATAGCAACACATTACAAAAAAAGAATACCTGTACTCGACATTATAAATGAACGCGCTAATTAATTTAGACATGGTTATAAGCGAAAGTACAAACTAACAGAAATATTTACTATACAGCGCTGTAACATAACACATTGACTTCAAAGTTGTGTCGATAGAAACATTCTACTAATCATAACTTGAGAATATAAGTATTAATCATAACTCGGAACTCCGGCGGTGGTAACTGTACAAGATACCACCATTAAGCCAACATATCTAGTGAGGTTTTTTTATTCATTCGAATTTAACGTACTTTAAGTGTTATAATGTTAAGCCTTTACAGAATAATTTGTGTTTATATCTGTTCTCAAATCTGGCTTATATATATATTTAGGTTTTCCTAAGCACAAAGGACTCAAAAAAGAACGTCTAAATTTATTTTATCACGTATATGAATTCCTACTAATTATCATAAAACAAGATATACATCAAGTAATACAGAATTTATTGCTATGTTATTTCTTGTCCCGATATTTCAGTACAGTAGAAAGTGTAACACTCAAAACATCAGAGGCGTCATCTTTTCATTGATATCTTGGCTTTTTTTTATATCTTAGTTACTTGCGTTTCCGTCCTATGTCGGATGGGGAGGGGATGGGGGGAGGAGTGAATGGGTGAGTATGGGCCTCTAGTATCCTCACTCACTCGGTGAAGCACAGTGCATGCACTGTTTCACACCGGTTTTCTGGGAGTCCGTGTTATCGGCCGAAATGATACCCGGCCGGCTTATGCACGCCGAAGCGTGGCTACCACACGGTGAAATATTGCCATAGGAACCACACTCGCGCGCTTATACGTTTAATTTATTTTATTCCCATATATTTTCCTTTAATGTTTTCCTTTTTACACTTTAATTCCCATAATGACCGGCTGACGAGTTGGCTTGCACGCTACTGTAATGTTAAGGGAATGGAACCAAATTATAGTTGACAAAATGTGGGTGTTTAATTGTCTACCCGTTTAGAGATAAATGCGTGACTACTTATACCTTATTATATATGTACAGTGCCCTAAAATACTCGCCACTTGAAATACAATACTGACATAATATAATTCGCAAGAAACTCGCTTTTCGTGTGTTGTGGTAATTCGAAATGCAGAGTATCATGTTTTCCCCTTAATTCATTTGGTGGTGAGAGTGTGGTAAGTTCAATTCACTATGGAAATTGTTGATATTTAAAATAGACTGATAACGTTTTTAGGGATAAATTTTAAGGCTATTTTAGTCTCAACTCTGTGATAGGGTTTTTACCCGACTTCGATGAAATCAAAAGATTGGTTAATGGTTTTGGCTGTCTATGTATGTTTTAATTGGAGAGGCCTATGTCCAGCAGTGGACTGCGATAGGCTGATGATGATGATGTATGTTCTCATGTTGCACCGTAACGCCTAAACTAATAAAATGAATTTAATATATGTGTCAATAGCTTCTCACTAAAGGCCGGGTGACGTAAGTCTTTTTAACGAAGTTTGGTGAAAGTTTTTGACAAAGATTTTTGTTGAAATAATGAGAAGAAATCAATATTTAAAAAAAAAACTAATTAACGTATCTTTAAAAAAATATATTGGTCCGTAGGAACCATTAAATGTGTTTATCAGTACTTACAACCATAAAATACTATCTCTTTACTTTATTACTGTAACATATATATAAATTCCAGCTACTAACACCGACCTAAAACTAATTTGCGTGCACTTAAATATATTAATTATCCTTATTTATGCTTTGTAGTTTAAATAAGGACCCAATGATTATAATAACAATAAATTTTAACGTAAGCTAGCCATGAAGATAACATTGTGTTATCGAAGTTATAATTTGACCCTAATGTACTTTTTATGATAATACAGTTCGTCGTAGCGCTCTGTTTTGAACTTAGTTTACGTGTATTGTATGACACTAACCCTCAGACAAATAGTATGTAGATATAATATAATGTTATTTGAATTGAAATAAAGACCAACAGTCTTAAAATATAATGGTAAACTTTAAAAACGTTCAGATTTAAAAAAGGTTGTGATTTCTTTATGTTTTTTTTAAACAGATTTTATGAATTGAAATGATGAATAGAGAGATAAACGATGATTTCATTTCATCATTTATCTCTTTCAGAGTTTATGGATTGAAATGATGAATAGAGGGATAAATGGTGAAATCAAATCATCATTTATTTAGTCACTCTATAATTCAAAGTCGAAGAGGCAGTGGAGTAAGAGCGAGAGAAGGCTAGTACCTATTTTTACCGTAGGAGAGCCACGCTTCGGCATGCTTGGGCCGGCTCGACCGGAGTGATAAAACCGGTGTGAAACAGCGCCTGCGCTATATTTTACCGAGTGAGTGAGGATACCGGAGGCCCATAATCTAACCCTTCCCCACATCCCCCACCCCATCCCCCAAGGCCGGCAACGCACTTGTGATGCCTCTGGTGTTACGGGTGTCCATGTGCGGCGGTAATCGCTTACCATCAGGCGATACGCCTGCTAGTTTGCCCCTATTCTATAAAAAGAAAACTCGTCCAGAATAACGACTACGATACGACCTCTATAATCGGATTTTGTGTCCCTAGCAAAAGTTTGCCTGACATAGTAGCGTAACGTGTTTTGTACCCGCTGGGTTAATGGTATGGATATTTTCTAGGAGTTTTTTCTTATAAACAAGTAAAAAAGTAAACGTTATTTTTAGTTGATTCGACTACGAAACTTTGCCATTGGCTACGTTGAGGTGATGACAATAGAACAAATAGGATATTTACGACGTGTTTATATAGGTTAAAGAGGAGTGTGCATATAAAATATCTTTATAAAAGATAAACTTTAAAAGATTTCATGAAAAGTTAAAGCATATACCTTGCTAATTTTTGTAGTCAGTTAAAGACCCACTTGTAATGTTCTAAAATATAATGCAATATATATATATATATATATATATATATATATATATATATATAATAGCATTTATTACTTAGACATTAAGAACTAAATTTTTGGTCTCTGATTATAATATTTATTATATTATATTTTATTATCTATTATATTTATATACAAGTAATTAAAAAAACACTTAAGAAACACAAGCAACTTGAAGTTTTGTTTCGCCTTTTAACAGTAAGTCGGTCAGAGTACATTGTCAACTCTATTAAGAAAAAATAATATTAAAAAGAATAAAAAAGCAAATTAAATGCCGAGACTAGCGTCCCGACCATTCAAGCGCGAATAAAAGTGTTTAATTAAAGTGTTGTTATTGATGGGGAGCCCGCGAGATGGCGTTTAATCAACAGCCTGTACTGTTCAGACTCTTTCAACTTTATTTTTAATTCGACTTAATTGCAAGAGTTACGATGCCGTTCGGTCGAAGGTCCAAATCGTTTTACGCTCCAAACCTTTATTGTAGTAAAAGTCTCGATCTTAATTAATAGAATATATCCTATACTATTTCTATGTACTGTTTGCTCGAGTCGAGACACAAGGACAATACTTACACAAGAATGTAATGAAACCTTTCATTTATACTTACTACTAAGATTTTCAAATCTAATTGTTCGAATGTTCTTCGATGTCTACGTTGCTTTTATAGAGGCGGAAGGTCTTTATTGGGAACTCTAAAATGTTTACACTTTGAGTACAGTTAATTTTCACTGTTTTTTTTTATTTCTACTTATTTATAATAAAGTACAATTGACCTACTTCAATATTAGATAAATAATATTATGAAAATCTCAAAACGATAAAGAAAGGAACGAAAAGTTGTTCGTTCATCTTTTATGTTTTCATCTTGTTTTGACGTATCGTCAAAACAAGATGAAAACATATTACGTAAAATTTTTACTTTTAAAAATATTGTGGATAGAATTACGAACGTGACTTGCACTAGTAGGCAAGGCTAACGGTTCATTTTTTTAAGTATGATCTACTTATGTACAATTAGCTTGAAACTTAATTACGGGGCCATCTTACACACTTTAAAACCATAAAACATTGATGCGTTCTAGTGTTTGAAATGGAACATTGACATGTAGAGATTATAAATTACTTTGAAGTGTTTTGTTCATATTTAAGTTGAAGATACTCGCTTATATTTTAGCGATATTTGTCTAAGTGATTATTAACTATAAAATCATAATTATTTCATAACGCAGTGCTTTGTAGATTATTTTCATAGCCCTTGTTTTCAAAAAGACCAAACACTAAACTTGATTCGATTTAAAATTAGATCTACTCGGATATCAGATGGCCTCATTAAAAACGAAACTATAGCCATAATACTTCATGTTTCTCGGGACCGGTGTTCTGCTACAATGCGGTGAATGCAGGGGTATTAAACAGGCACTGTGGGTTGGCTACGCTCTGACATTAATTACGTAATTAAGTGAACGATTAAATCGATTGTTTAATTCTTTTGCGGCTGTTCGATTCTGAAGTTTGGTTATGCAGGACATTTCAGAATAACAAGTACAATAATAGTTTATTTTGTTAAATGTATACAAAGTTAATTAAGCTAAAGAAAATCATAAAATTTATTTTATAGTTCGATAACATATTTACTTCTCAATCTGAAGATTTCATGTCACAATGTCGTATCAGTCATATCAATCTATATAACGTCTATATAGGTAGGTCTTCATTAGTTTAGGGCTTCTGTTACATTTTGTGTGAGGAAATACAAAATATACAGCAGAATAGTAACAAATTTGATATTTGATTCATAACGTACATATATGTAAATAGGCGCTCATAGCCCAGTTGCACTCGGTGATTAGAAACAATCAGCGAGGGCAAGCAACGACGGCGCGGTCAGTACCTGGATGGGTGACCGCTGGTGGCATGTTACCATGAGCGTCTCCGTGATTCGGAGGTTACGTTAAGCAGTCGGTCCCGGTTGTTATCATAGGATAACAGTCGTGAAGCTTAGTTGGAGGCCTTCGGGCGGCTTAAAAACATCCAACGGTAAGATTACGTAGCCACAACGTTGTCTTGCCATTCCCCAACCCGCACTTGGCCAGCGTGGGGACGTATGGCCTTATCCCTCTCCTGAGAGGAGACCCGAGCCCAGCAGTGGGACATTATGGGTTGTTGATTGATTGATGGATTGATATATGTATATATATATTATCATTGTATTTTTGTAGTCATGATATTTTTTTGTATCAAAAACGTAGCTTGCTATCCGGATCAAGCTTGAAGTCCAATAAATGGGTATCTAGTACAGTTATCTGACTTACCTCTTGTGAAAACCTAAAATATCTAAGACCTTAATCGATGAAGAGGCCAATGAAATTAAAAGTAAACAACAGCAATAATACATTCGCAAGGATCTCAATTTACCAGTTTCGTAAACATGAAGGGAAAAGCAAATAAAGCCACGATATACATCACATCACATGCAAGACATCGAGATTTACGAAAAATATTGAAACAACAAGTACTGAACATCTCGAGCGCTCCGGTTGAAAAATACTTCCAGATAAGGTTCTGAAATTGCACTAGACTAGTTGGTATATTTGTATATAGTTAAATATATATATATATAACTATAGGTATGATTGTAATGGAAAAAAAGGTCATTTCATAATTAAAAATCAGTAAATTATAAGAAACCAGCAAAGTGCGAGTCGGACTCACGCACCGAGGGTTCCGCTTAAAGCTGTATATTCGGAATTTTCCTTTATGTGTGCAATAAGACATTGCTTCGTACCAAATTTCAAGATTCTGAGTTCACGGGAAGTAGCTTGGCTTAGAAGTTTGATTTTGTCACAGCTCGAAGAGACCTAAGTATTAGCGTTACTGAGAAAAGTGGTCTTGACTGATAGACGGGCAACAAAGTGATCCTATAAGGGTTCCGTTTTTTTTTAGATAACCCTAAAAAACCACAACAAAAGAAAATAGGTTTACCGCAATAGCCTTATGGTGAAGTTTTAAGGATACCAAGTGTATTCTAATCATAGGTGTCGTAAGAGGCATCTATGGGAGTAAACTGCGCTGGACAACCTTTCTAAGGAGAGGCCTATATGCAACAGTGGACCTTTAAAGCTGTTGATGTGATGATGTGATTTTAATCTTTTTAAAAAGATAAGAAAAAACAGTGTTACTCATCACATCACATCATCATCACTGATGATAATACAACCTAAATACATGTTTGTATTATCATCAAATTACAAACGTACGAAATGAAATTAGAAAGTGATATTAACTTTACTTTCCACAACAACATAGATAATGACACCCGAATATAACATGCAAATGTATGAACGATTCACGATCTCATATTAACTTTTGATAAATACAGGGTTATACATCTATAATAGGAATTCGATTCATGTGGCCAATGAATTATATACTTTATTCTCTGAGATATAAATCTATCAATCGCAACAGCTTTAAAAGAGAAGCGTAGAATATCGTGGTTATTATAGAAGTAATATAATAAGTATGTACGCATTCACTTGTTCGGGCGTTGAATAAAATAATAGCCTATTATAAAGCAAAATCATATGCCAAAATAGTATGATAATGTACGAAATTCTTACACAGTAATTACGCCGACCTTTGATCTTAGATTTCAAACATTTTCTAATTTTATTTAATGTACCAATGAAATAAATATAATTATCCTATTGCATGTATGAAGCATACAGTGTAAGATTTAGTTATTGTTGTGAACCTGCAGGTATTTTCAACACTTACTGCGCTAATAGAGTCTCGAGGCAAAGTATAATTCTACAGTTTGTACCATAAGCATCTAGGCATGATAGGTTATATTTTATTCAAATTTTTAATGTTCAACACTTGTTGTACTTATTGACTGTCACCGTTTTTTAAAAAACCTGTTCCTACTGAGCCAATAGTTTTAATAGGGCTAAAGAAATATAATAATGTTGACAATGAGACTGCATGCATGGTGTAGTGGTCGAAACGCTCACTACACTGTTTTCTACTTTTTGCGAACCTCAAATTACTGTTTTTAATGTGGTTGTTTTGGTCCGCTATGGCGCTCATAGCCCAGTTGCACTCGGTGATTAGAAACAATCACCGAGGGTAAGCAACGATGGCGCGGTCAGTACCTGGATGGGTCACCGCTAGTGGCATGTTACCATGAGCGTCTCCGTAATTCGGGGGTCACGTTAAGCAGTCGGTCCCGGTTATTATCATACGATAACAGTCGTGAAGCTTAGTTGGAGACCTTCGGGCGGCTTAAAAACATCCAACGGCAAGATTTACGTAGCCACAACGTATTCTTGCCAGTCCCCAACCCGCACTTGGCCAGCGTGGGGATGTATGGCCTTAACCCTCTCCTGAGAGGAGACCCGAGCCCAGCAGTGGGACATTATGGGTTGTTGTTGTTGTTGTTGTTGTTGTTGGTCCGTTTTACGTATATTTGTAAAATCCCCACAGGATTGGACGACGATTTCCTTATGAGGGAGCTGTGTTTTTGAAAAGAAAAAAATAAATATAAAATATTTTTCATATTTCAATCAACGAACTATTTGAGTTGCACGATTTAATTTCACCAAACCCGCATTTTGACAGCGTCTACGAAACATTTTATTGATTTCATTTTATTTATAGTAGATAACCTGACTTGTAAATAAGCCTCAAGTAGGTGCTTGCACTGTTGGTCCAATGAAGGAAACAGGTTGTTCGCACACCGCACAAGACCGACAATCATAACTTGCAACAACTCTTCGACACTGCGGAAACATATTCCTGAATCTTTAGAATTACCATTCAACATTGAATACTTTAATAGAAATTCTCACTTCAATGTTGCATAATGTCAATATATGATTCAACATATTTTAAGCATTGCAATAAAAGTAAAATAAAATCTTTTAAAAATAAACTTAAACAATATTGTTGTTATAGAAAAACTTTTTACTCGTAGCAATCAAAGTTGTTAATACCTACGAAACAAATCAAAATAAACAAAAGATTATCAAGATACGAGAAATGAATATTAAATAACTTTGCTCTCACCCATAATAATATCTTTATTTATTTTATTCGTCCTCACAAAAACAAGACTTTATGATACGGAATAATGAGTATAATATAATGAAAAGCTATTTATATACCTTACTCGTAAGTTATAAAACATACTTATAAGTACAATTATTTTATTATAAATTCGATTTGAAGTCTATGACTGACATGCATTCATCAAGTGATTGAATTAAATTAGAAAATTCTCGTCATATCTTAATAACTTTTCATCAATGACATAGCAGAGTCTGCTCTATAAATTTTCGGAGTCTTACATTCAATGACCACAATAGACCTACATTTAGCTTAACAGACATAAAGCCTAGTGCACACGTGTGCAGTAAGCGGTGTAACGTTGCATGGCGACAATAATTTAACGTCAACGGCTCTTGCATTGAAACCACACTACAATTTAAGAGCTGAGCAATAAGGGAGCCTCCATTGTCTGCCAAGTCTCAGGTTACAGCATTCATGTCCTACGCTTTATGTGAGCCTTAATCTAGTTTCTGTTAAGGTGGTACATTCTGTTTGATTTCTTAGTCCTTTAATAAGGACCTACCGCGTGACTTATGATGGTGCAGCATAAATATTATTTTTGCAATGGTTTCAAAGTAATATGAAAATTCACATATTTCATTTCGTATCCAATGTCTGCTTCACTAACTTTATTTTTATAATTTGTCTCACCAATAATGTATTCAAATACAATGATACTAATAACACTAGTGTACCAATTTGTAACAGGTAATACTTTTTTCTATGTGGCCCAGCCAAAATGACTACTCTGCCTGATGAAAATCATAAGCAGAATCCAAGAGTGGAAGTCGCTATACTCATTGCGAATGCAGACAATACAACAATGCAGCATGGATACCAAATATACTAGAATATACAAATACAATAAAAATAACTGGGATAGCATACGATTTTTGATTTAAATATTACTTTTTGATTAGTGCTCTTAATTAAATGTCAAATAGATCTGCTTACTATGGATTTCCAAAAAAAAAATTTAGAAGTCCATAATAAGCAGAAACAATAATAACGTTCTTTGCAATTAAATATTATTGACTATTATCTAGTAGGTAGTTCAGGGTTTGGAATACTGTCACGACCCTGTATATGTTGCAACTTCCTGCCAGGCACAAAAAAAACTGTTGAATGAACTATCACCTGCAGACCAATATGACCTTAAATCCATTAAGAAAAGAGCGTACTTCTTCTTAAAAGCTCGACAACGCACTTGTGATGACTCTGGTGTTGCGGGTATCTATGGGCGGTGGTAATCACTTACTATCAGACGATCCGTCTGCTCGTTTGCCCCCTATCCCATAAAAAAACGAATAGCGGGCGTTTAAATTCAAAGATTAATTTTTCTATGTCAATCTTTTATGTTGCAAAATGTTTCATTGTCCAAACGTTTCAAATTCCCTTATATAACTTACTAATTAATCAAAGTGATACATGATCAACACATCAAGAAATGGAAGACACCCCAACGACGTCACGGAGATCGAATATATCAAGTAATATTGTTGAGAGATAGGTTACATCCCAAATAGGGCAATTGAACCTTCTCTGCCAACTACAATATAAGTTAATTGTGCAATTAGTAGCGGTTGCGAGTTACGTAACAGGAGAAGCGACAATGGCCATGCCTAGGCGAAATGCGGCCGAGTACAAATTGTGTTTTCTAAATCGAATACCTTAGAGTTAGAACGTTTATTTGCTCTAAATGGGATTAATGTGTGTACGTAGTGAATTCAGTGAGTTCTTTCGTCTGATAAGTTAATCAATTAATCTTAGGGTCGACTAATTCACTGTGGCGAACAAATTGCTGTCATCTAACACTAGTTTCAAATACTAGGTATGTTAACGCTAAACATATCTATGTCACTATGTTCGCAATAAAGGGCATAATTGATGCCAAAGGTCTTGAACTTGTATTTTCTTAGATTTAAAGAATCAATTAGCAATCTTACATATACTTACAAGTAAATGTAAGACTGCAAATTGATCCAATGATTAAATGTTTTATATTATAGTATAAAATATTTAATCCAATTATAGTATACCTAGAATAAATGCAGCAAACCTAAGTTGATATTATAAAAAAGTGAAGATTAATGAGCTTCTTCTCAAGAAATTACTACTGTTGCAAGCTACTCGCTTAAACATGTACGTATGTATAGTAATTATTTTCACGGAAATTAACGTAATCTCTTATTGAAAGGTATAATCTCTGATTTGCCTGACGCTTATTATATTATAGCATATCATTATTATTATCATTATTAAAATCATGTTTACATATTACTTATATTTTAAATTTATATATAAAAACAAATACATTTAAAAATATACAAAATAGTAGACCACCGACTTAAGGTACAGTTACCAAGAAACCGGTGGTTAGGGCTCCAAAGACAGGAACCTCTTCACAATACGAGCCGTGCCAAGAAGGACTGCATTATCAACATCATTATTATATCATGAAACGCGAAAGTTTAAAAAATATATACGTATGTACATGTGATTCCCTTTTTACACAACTATGGCGAAGAATAAAGGATAGGTAATAGTTTTCGAGCTCATTATGTTTGTATTTTCCACCGTAGCGACTAAACATTTGAGTCGATTTTAATGAACGATGTGTCAATAGATTTGTAATAATAGCCCGGGTGACTTAGGCTATAAATTTTATCAGAAGGTTTTACGTAGACGGTTTTTTATACTGTTTCTTGTTAAGGCTAACTAAATTATATATTAATAATATTATAACGGTTTAACAACAAATACTCAATACTTCAAAATAAATACATTGTATTCTCATATAATAGCCATGATATTAATGGTAAGAAATCTTTATTTCATAGTTCCAATAACTTCGTAGCCGACTGCCAGCCAAAAATAGCTATCATTATTGACACCTATGCGTGTAACAGAAGAATAACAGTTACACGTACTTTATACTCGTCTAAGCCAGTCCTTCATATGAAAGGCATAAAGAAACATTGTAAGCAATCATCATTCGATATTCAAAGAGCAGCCGCCATATTCATAGCCTCATAGCACAGCCAGCCATAACACACGTAACTCTCACTTCTCAATAAGGATATCGCAACAAATAGTCTGTAATTTTGTTTTTTATTCTCACGAGCACAAATCTGAATAGACTTTGCGGTAAGTTAAGGACCGCGGTTTACTGCGCAAGAGATGCAAGGTTGTTCGAGAAAATTGCTGATTTAAATCTATACCTTTATTTCCTGTTACCTTAGCATTTTCTCGGTTCATATTCGTATTAGGTACAGGAGAATTCCCGTTTATTCTAACTAGGGGTCCTTTCCTCTAAAGAACAAAGCGTGCTGGCTTTGAAAGTTTGCAATAGCAAACGTTTTTGTTCCTCCTTCCTGTGACGAGCAGTTAAAAAATGTAACCCACTACCAGCGCACTTGTTTCCCTCCCACTATGATCCCGGGTTCTTTAAGCGGGGCGTGAAAAAGCATCTCATTAAGCCGTCATAGTGCAGGACGCTATACTGCATTTTCTGCTTTCGCAGTAAGTATGGTGGCCCCCACTGTTGGATTCTGCTTGAGCGTACCATCAGTCAGCCTGTGAGTCAAAGTGACTCTGCTCAGTCAGGCTGAGCAGAGTCACATTGGCGGGCTATTTATAAAAAATGCAATATATTTTTTTTAAAATTAATGTTATTTTTCTCCCTGACCTACCTACTACTCTACCTACCGACTGTTGTAAGTATAACAGGTTTGAAAAATAACGGTGCTTGGATGGTTACAAGCACAGTAATCATCAGTTCATTGCATTTGTTCACTTAGTTGACAACGCTTACAATCTCTAATGTTAATTTTGTCATAATAAGATGAGGATTTTTTTTAAGTTTATAATGTAGTTTGTGTATATCATGTCGGGATGAATTACAAATACAGAGAGATGAATTATTCATCCGGTAGGAGTTGACTAAGCGACCGTACTACGAGTACCAATTTACCTTGACGCATCACGCAGATTTGAAGATTTAGGCTATGTTCTACTTTTATTAATTACTTAAAAATATATGTTTTTGCTACTAAAATATATATGTACAAATGTAAATCTATTACTAAAAGTACTTAACTAGTCCCATGAAAATAATTATCTAAAAACCATGTATATTAATTTGACTTTATTTATTAATATTTACATTCATTTAATTTTGAAGTTCTTCAGTAAACATTTGGGAATGTTATTTACGTGACGAATTTCAATCTAATCCGTATTTTAAGTTTCAATAAAACATCAAATATACATTTACAGCTTACCTATTACAACAGTGAATTTAGTAATAACATGTTTCAAGCCTTAATACTTTGAAATAGCAATTTAGATTTTACATCTCTTGATTAAATTTTAGAAACAGATTTCGTTGTACCTAGTTTTAGCAAGTAAAATAGATTTAAATAAAAAAACAACGAATACCACATTTCTAGCTTCTATTTAAATCTGTTATTATTTAAGAGATATAAAATCATCACATAATGTTTATTGTCTGTCAATAATATTAGATTGATTCATTCTTTCTATGAAAAAAAACAAGTATTTAACGGGTTGAGCGCCTGCATCGGTGCGGATAATAGAAAGGCCGCCTGAGTCCTTCCTAATAATTTCTGTGCGGAAATTAAACATTGCAAAACCACGGCTAAACGGGAAACTTTAAAATTAAAACTGTTAAGTCTCTCCCCTCGTTCCTCGACGGATTCCGCGTTTATCTTGTAATCTTCAATGGGGCTGCAACCCTTCCCGGATTGTACTTTTTACCAAGTTTTCATCCAGGTACGCATCGTTTGAATTATCTACCTCCCTATTTACCTCTAGGGTGCTTCAGAGTAATACAGATTAAGAGAAGTGGTTCTTGGAATCGATGGTAGGGTTGTATATTTCAAACTTATTGATTTATGTAGAGTAAATTGAGACTGGATTGTGGTAATAATTGTATAATCCAGTACTTTAATCAGTTAATTGTGAGACACAAAATGGTTTAACTGCTGTGCGAAATTACAAATTGTTATTGAATATGTTATTTCATCAGTCGTTTGAGTATTAGCTACAAATTATAAATAACCTATTACAAACGCTTCGATATTATTAGTCATATTAAGTTTTAAATGAAAAACAAATAGTAATTGATGTTTAAAATTCGACAAACAAATTTTCAAATTGAAATCTTTGAACTTGAAAAGACCTATGTAAACCAATTAGATTATTTATGTAGTTGAATATTGCTTACTAAAATGTTTATTTAATGAAAAAATAGATATCTTGTGATAGATTCAAGTAAAATAAATGGGTTGGTGTAAAAGAAACTAAAAGAATAAAATCATTTTGAATTTTCAATACGCTGAAATTACTACAGATACTTAATGATTGAATTATTTAGTTTACGTACATAACATTACGAACAATGATTAATTTCACGCCTTGTAAAATAAGAACACATTTGCTTTCTAAATACGGAGTTGAATTTAATATGAAAGTTACATTAATAGTCCGTTGCAAAGTTCTATGATATATCATCATTATTTACTATGATAAAATCAATTTTGTTACTAAAGCTATTACTGTTATCTTCACTGGTCATTAAGTGAAATTTAAATCAAGTTAGATTTGTCAACTTCTTTTCATACAATATTTGTGACGCGCTTACAGACAACTTAGATACACCGGATATGCAAAAATACCAAAAAATTCTCCATTGTGCAGATATTGACCACTTATAATGTGCATAGTATATTTATGATGTTTTCACTTGTAAGCTGTTGACTTAACCTTACCTAAACTAAACTTCGAAAAACTAAATGAACAGAAAGATATGCCTAGTACAGACAAAGCAATCAAAAGTAAAATATGAACCACGAGAACTTGCGTTATAGCCTAAACCAATGTTTCTATGTTACATCTGGACAAAGCTTCGGCCAGTTTATATGTGAGTTGAGTAATTGGCCCCGTCGTAGTAATGCACAATAAACTTGCCAAGGTACACTGCACACAATAAATTCCTGTTTAACGTCTTTGATTAGCTCGGGCTCGAGTTACTTCATGGCCCTGCATTCAAACGAGAGAAAGACTGCTTCCAACAACGCACTTTACATTAGGTCAAGCTTCCCTTTTGAACACATGTTGGTCGTACGATTCACTTGCATATTACAAATGAAAATACGAATGCAAAGTTGGATTTTTAGAATTTAATTACCTTTAAAAATATGAGAGGAATATGAAAACCAACTTGATAAGTAATGTAAGGCTTCAATTTTGGAAATGGCAAGTAAATGCGTTCATAGGGTTTATTCAATAAGTAAAAATTCAAATATCAAAAACAATGAGTTCATACATATACATATAAAACTCTGACAAATAAAAATTTGTGATAATAAACGTTACTCCTTAAGTATTAGCTTATTTAACCGATTACTTCATATATTCATTTATATATTCTAAATTTTTCACAGGGTTTTACCTCTTAATATAATTTAGAATTCGTCGAAAGATTTTATTAGATACCAGCTGACCCACGCAATCCCGTTAACGTCTTCTGTTGCCAGTAGCGAAATAATTTTCACCCATTTTTGTAACATTCTTCATTTCTATCCCGCGCCTGTTGGTCTTAACGTGATGGTATATAACCTTCCTCGATAAATGGACTATCTAACAATGAAATATTTTTTAAATAGGCTCCTATTTGGTAGTTCCTGAGATTAATGCGTTCAAGCAAACAAACAAACTCTTCAGCTTTATATATTAGCATAGGTTAACTGCGCCCAGCGGTGTTACCTGCGGTGGTTGTTGTACCTTTACCGCGAGTAACACTGCAGCTAGTCTAAGATAAGAAAACAGACGCCAACGTTACTCCTTATATCATCAGCTATCTGCCAGTGAAAGTCCCGTCTAAATCGGTCCAACCATCTCAGAGATTAGTCGCAACAAACAGATAGACAGACGGAAAGACAAACCGACAAACTTTTAAAGTATTGTTTTTCATTGAGTGAAAAGCTGAAGAGATTATTATAATGAAATTACAAACGGACACTTTAATTTTATTTATTTGCATATATTACGTATAGATACTGCATTAGATGCTCTATCAAGTAACTAGATATGTCATCATTTGTCTTCTTTCTGTCTATAGCGTAAAATGTGTTAGCACCATAACACAAATTCTCGTTCTTTGAAACAGCCATGCTATTTTTAAAAAGTGAATCGTACCAAATGATTCCACATAATTCGTTTCGCTCCTACATTTGACGTCTCGCAGCGGCATAACAAATGATCTGAAAATATTCCGGAACAATCCGACAGCGCCTTTGTGTTAGTACTATTATCAATTTGGCAAGCTTTAATACATTCATTATTACACCTATCATTTTATTACTGCTCAGTGGGTATCTTTTAACTTTTACTCTTATAGAATCGAACTTTAATTCATTATCAAATTATAATTACAAGTTTATTACGAGTTTATATTTTATAAAATATAATGGACAACTTAAACGTGAATTGTGATTTGATTGGAGCAAAGCTAATAGTTAAATATATCTGTTATATTCAATACTAAATTTCATTTCATTTAATTTAATGCTATGACTCATTTACTAATTTTAAACATGACTTGAAAACCATTTAATCAAATGAAACTCTAATATTCGTTAGTGTACCAAAACAATTTAAACCACTAATATCACAGTTACTAATCTTCCAGATTTTATATATTCTTACAAATATACAAGACTAGACATATACGTCCGTCAGTCAACAATATGCATACATATACGCTTGCTCATAAACTCATCACTCCACTGCACATAGGTTACTGCGCGAACAAAAAAAAAAAGTAAAAAGGTCCAATAAAGGTCTGCCGTGTTTTCGGCCTGGCCGGTGTGCCGGATGACACTGCTGTACTGTGATTAATTGTCGCAACGATTGAAACTATCTAACCCCCCACTGGCAGACGAAATGGAATATTGTGAGCCGTATAGGACCTTTTTAATAACGGGCGCCAAGCAGAAACTAATTTATGAGGCGGTATGCATTTTAATGATACAGTTAAGTTAGTTGCGTATCGAACGTATTTGAGATGTGAAATTAGGAATTGGTCAATACAATTACTAGTTTTGGTAGTAAAGTCAACAGCAAAATTTAAAGATCTACTGTGTAAATCAATATTGGTATTTAAAATATTTTTTACATTAAATTATATGATTCTAGCTGACCCTGCGAACTTTGCACCGTCATACTTTTTGTTTGTGAATATTTTCAAAATTTCTGGAAAAAAAATTCTGAAGACTGAGGCGGGTATATATACTAAAACAGTATATATACCCGCCTCAGTTTCTCACGGGTAGCGTACAGTGGAGGACTTTGAAAATATAACACTTTCGGTTTTCTAATATTTTTTTTCTGTGCAAACCTGGCCCTGATTTTTTGCAGTCGATCGGAAGTTATGCGCGTACATACATTTCGATGATTCATTTTTATTTATATAGATTAATATTGTCAAAAATTTAACATAGTTTGAAAGACTATTTCAAACTTAGTATACAATTTCGTCATTACAAACAATTGGAGTTAATTTTACGTATGCTACATGAAATAGCAAAATAAATTGTGAAAAGTATGATATATCATACAACAACCTATATTGTAAAATTAAAAATATATTGGTACTGTTTAGCAATTTTATTTTTAAATTAATTTACTGAAAAATCATTTCTTTTGTTAAATAATGCTGTTTTAGCCGAATTTAGTATATGAAACACCCATAAAAAGTGTTATCATACTAAAACTTTAAACAATTTAGTTTTTGCCCATAACTTTTGTTATGCAGGCATATTATTAATATCATAAAGTTTTTTTAGTGTTGATATTAGGACTGAAGCGATATTTAGCTAATAAAATTATATTTTGTAACTACTAAAACACATAAAACTAGGTTTTATAAATGAAACATGTTAATTCTCGTTACAAAAATTCGTACAACATTAGTTCCGTTCTTACAATGGTCTTAAAAGCTACGGTTATTATGACGTTTCCCAGATCAAGAGAATGAACTCAGCCAATTGCCATCTACTGACGAAAAACGAAGACCCTTTTCAAAGAGCGACAACCATATCGGTCTTGGGCAGTCTGCATCCATTCGCTGTCAACCATTTTCCTCAAGACTAACAGATTAGTCCTCAAGTACACCGGAAGTTAATCTTGAATGAATATTCATTACATTCAGGTACGACGATTGCAGCTCATTATTCTTACACTAAACTAGCATTGACCCGTGGCTCCGCCTGCGTGTGTGTCGCTTACCGCGGTAAAGAGTATACATACTTCTCTAGGAATCAAAGCATCTCCATGACAAGACAAGTGGTTTAGTCGTGAAATCGCAACAGATAGACAGACAGACTTACTTTCGAATTTATTATAAGTATGGATACTACAATTTTTTCACAAAATATTCTTTAAATACATTACAACAACGAAACTTCTATAGCTTATAACGATTCACAGTCCGTCTATTTAGTATTATTTATGAAACAGGTGAGTATAAATTAGTTCACTTAACAGAGACCCGCTCTTTAGGGGTCCTTACGAAACAGGTTAAATCGATTAATTTGTATCATTTTTTTGTCTCATTGTATAGGGAATGAGTTTGGAGTCCTTGACTCAACGAGGTGTAACTAAAGGATAGTATTTGAAACGAATCGATGTCCGCCGATGTATTCGTGATCTTTGATGATTACACCTGCCTGCTATCGTCCAAATCTCTAATTAAGTAATTGTGGCTTTTTAAGTGTTGCGTTTTTTAGACGCACACATACAATGTTGTTAATTTATATTATAGTTTCCTCTTTCGAGTTTTATTATGTCGGTGATCTTTGATATAATTAAAGTTTCAAAGTCTAGTTATGAAAGACCAGTTTTTGTTTGTGACTTTTATTCAAATTAAAAAAATAGGTAAGTTAGTTTTACGTATTTTTTAAATATATAATAATCAAGAATTTCATGTTGATGTTCTTGTATTAGTGACTTCTCAAATCACAGAGTCTCTGCCTCCATCTACACAAGTCTTCCACCTCAAGGCAATTATATTTCCACAGAGCAAATTTCCAAAACTCCGTCCCCGTAAAGAATCAGTCGATGAGATGATGAAAAACGACATTCGACATATCTGTTCGTGCAAGCTTATTATTACATAATAATAAGCTCGTCTAAAACTCATACAACCTCTCGGATCACATTTTGTAACATGTCCAAGTTGTTACTTTGTATTTATTTCGATTTAAATGGCATTCCGAACTTTTTTCCGTGTTTTTTGTCGTATTTACCGTGGGAGAGCCACAATTCGGCAAGAATGGGCCAGCTCGACCGGAGTGATACCACGGCCTCACAGAAAACCAATGTGAAACAGCGTTTGCGCTATGTTTCACCGAGTGAGTGAGGATACCAGAAGCCCATACCCCAACCTCTGCCCCAAAGGCCAGCAACGCTCTCGTGATGCCTCTGGTGTTGCGTTTGTCCATGGGCGGCGGTAATCGCTTACCACGTCAAAACTTTTGCTCGTTTTCACCCTATAGCATAAAAAATAGAAAACATAATTTACTAACACACTGCAGGTAATTTCAAACAAAGCGTGTTAACAGTTACTGACTACATTCGTAAAATACTTACACTGGGTACCTACACGAAACTAAAAACTCATCAAAGGTCGTGTTGCTAATAAAAATACTTTTATACCTCTCATTCCATATAAAAGGTTGCCTAATCGAAAATATTTAATAGAAACTCTATTTTAATTACGTCCGAATCCAGTTTCACGTTTTAAACAAGCGCTGACCATGTTTTGTGTGAAGTTATCAAATAATCGACCTTATTGATGTATGAGCTACCGTTAAGCAATGATTTATAATGGCTTCCGTCTAGGACACCATTTCTCTGCGATGATTTTCAATCACATCCGACGGTTCGTTAGCGCTCGTATCTATGATCGGTCGTGTTGGGCCGTACGTTGAGAAATCGTGATGGATGAGGCTTTTTTGGCTATTATTATTACGATAAAATTGGGATCACATTTTTGCCATTTCATGTTGTTATTGGAAAAATATTTACTTATGCATTCATCATTTATGTGACATTTCAAATATAAGCAAACAATAAAAAAATAGATAGGTAACCTCTGGATAGCATATTATTATGTTTTTTTTTCAACCCATTACGTTGAAAAAAAAACATAAAAATATGCGTCAATAATTAAAAAAACAAATTGTACAAAATTTTAATGAGAACGATTTTACCGTGTTTGAGTGGTGTTTGAATGTTTCCTCCGATAAAAGGTCGAAATAAGTAATAAGATGTATACTCACATCCATTATTTATTATTTCTTGTTCTCAAAACAATCTTTTACCGTTGGTAACATCAGCAAGTGATACAAACACATGTAAATAAATTGAGATGAGCATTCTCGTAGTTGGCAGTACAATCTATCAGTAATTCACGTTGCATTATCAATCAACCGTGATATGATTGATGAAATATTTTCATCGGTAGCCAGATAACTTGTCTTCTTTGTTGTTAATTAAGACTTCTACATACCGCGTTCTACATACAACATATTTTTTACTTGCATGATATTATCGTCACATCTTTTCGTATCTGATATTTGGTTGGATTTTGTTCTCATTAAAAAAAGTGTGTTTATCCGCTGTTGGTGGTGCGGATGTTATAAATTCATGTATACTTTATTTACATAATAATATAAAGGTGTACAAAAGAAAAGTCTAAGTCATGTTTATAAGTAAAAAGTTTAATTAATTTAATTAAGGTTTAGTAGTTTCTTATAAACTTTAGATTTTAACCAATCGCTTGCAATATTTGTGTAGTCTTTTTAGTATTCTTATACAGAGAATGGAAATACTCGTAACAATACTCTCAAAGCCCTACTAAGAAATAAGTTTACAGAATGTACATGTTTTATCTTCAAAAGATAAATCAAATATTATATTATACTCAACCAAATCTTAAAGCAAAAACAAAAGATTCTTCTTCGAAATCTACAATACCTTCTAGGGTATCGTATATTTCAAAGAGAAAGGGGATTTTTAACTTTTTGTGAAAGATAAATATAATATACGACATGTCTCTATATGAAAAAATCCTTATATTCAAAATTGATATTCGTTATACAATAAAAAACTCTTCAGCATGGATTTCATATCATATATCGCGAGATTAATTCGTTTTTTATTTAGGCATCATTCAAATTAGATTTTGAAGAATATAATTTTATAATATAGCAGAGGAATCCTGCCAAAGCCTGACATAATGCAGCCTGACTGACTTTCTAACTTAACAGACTGAAAAATTTATTTTCAATCAATAACTCATAATGTCCCAACGCTGGGCTCGGGTCTCCTTTCAGGAGTGGGTTAAGGCCATACGTTAAGTTAAAAAGTTATTTTATTGAAGTAAAAATATTGTGTATACAACAATCCCTAAGCACCATTCAAATAGCGTTCTGCCCCAAACACATCGGCTTGAAAAATACCAATAACAATTAGTTTTTATGATTTGGCAGTCAAACTTTGCAGTATTCATGACCGTTTCCCAATGGCGTTTCCCACGCATCATAACTGTTTGTGGGCACACAGTTATTAAACGTAATATATTCAAACCAACAGACTTCTGCAATTACGAGCTCCGAGTCTGCACAGTTTAGCAAATATATTCTAGTACAAGCGGTATATGCGGTCTCAACTAGTGTGTTCGCGTCGGACGCGGACTCTCTATGGCGACCACTTCCCACAACTTTCTCCCAACTGATCCACAACTTGTAACCATTAGAAGACCTGCTATATACTAAGGGCACGATTATGCAAACTACTATGTACATTACTATTTAGTTTGGAACATAATAGCTATTAAGTTAGTTGTTAATATGCTATTTTGATTAAGTTACCCTATTGTAAGGGTACCCTCGTATTTAACTGACGGCAGCGTTGACGAAGATAGTTACCATCTATACCTCAATTTACAATGTATCAAGTTTCGTCTTAATGTTAATATGGGTGATGATGGTGTAAATTTGCAGGAAATACGGTGGGTTCATCGTCCCTTTCGATTACGGAGGAAGTTCTATCAGATACACGAATTAACGAACAATACGCCTTGCTATTCACATAGCTTTGACAACTATTGTACCGTTACAACAAAGATATGATGTTGAAATCTTTACTTTACAGTTTTATCTATTACATTGTCACTAGATTATCACATATAAAGGATCGTAAAAGTAAATAGTATAAGAGTTAACACATACCACTTTTAAATTAGTGATATAGCTTTCTATTTTTTTTTATGGAGTAGGGGGCAAACGAGCATACATATCCCCTGATGGTAAGAGATTACCGCCGCCCATGGACACTCGCAACACCAGAGGCGTCACAAGTGCGTTGCCGGCCTTGGGAGATGGGAAGGGGGATGAAGGGAAGGATTATGGGCCTCTGGTATCCTCACTCACTCGGGTAAACACAGCGCAGGCGCTGTTTCACACCGGTTTTCTGTGAAGCCGTGGTATCAATCCGGTCGAGCCGGCCCATACATGCTGAAGCGTGGCTCTCCCGCGGTAAAATAACTACTATAATACTCGAGAGAGTTTAAGACTTAAATTCAAAGTAAATTTGCTTTAGAAGTTGAAGTTTTTCCCTTTATTAAATCTGAGTAGCTTTTGCAATTTCATATGTGATGTAAAGAGGAGATTAGAACTAATATTATCTTACTACCAATCATTTAAGATTTCTTTAAAGTTTATTAATTAAACTATTAAAATTGATACATCTTTTGCTAAAGTTTTCTTTGGATAAATAAGTTCTTTCATAGATTTTTAAAACAACAAAACTATAACAGTATCGTAAAATTTTAATCGTATTAAAAACACTCCGATGTAAATTGTATGTTATTTAATTTATATGAAAACATATTTTCTCTACACTTCCATAGAAGTTATTAGTTTTAATTTAAATATTTATCTTGTTTTTACAGTAAAAAAATATATTTGTTTTTATTAATCGTATAGTACCGCATCTTCTACATTACAAAAACTATTAATGAAAAAAAAACTATGTAGTTTTTGAATACATCGTTTTTCTATAAACCTCTTAGTTTTTATTGGATTTTGTAATCTTGTAAGGATAACGTGGTCTTTGTTGTATCAGTATTGTCTTTTATCTTAACTGTGATCGTCTGTCTTTCGGCAGATCCCACACTTTATCTTTAACACACACTCATACAACACTTTAACGTTATTTTGGACGGTAACATTATTTCTTGAAAGTTTCTTATTCATAAGTTTGATAATAGTCTCAAGTATTTATTATTATTGTTGTTTGAAAGTCAAACAAACTCATTCTAAACTTATATGCTTTGAAAATTGCTCAATAAAACAATATGCCGAATATGTGCAACTAAGAAAACTAGCTAATATTGCTAAGGAATATAATAGTATTTTACAAACAAAGGACGAATTACAAAAGAAATACCTATTTCCTGTAATCAAAGACTTTTAGGTTTCTTGACTTAATGTGAAACTTTACAACGCATTTACATAGTTTTGATTTTAATCGCAGTATAAAATTTGTCATTAAAGATAAGATAAGACATATAATCGGGTACTTACATGTTTTATATCACACGACGATGCCTCTTAAATCTACTAAAACATCTATTAATTATAATAGATTTTATGTCCGTCAACACCACTCTGACTCACATTTCTGAATAAAAATATCGTTAAGTTATTGATCTTGATAATAATGTAAATGTAGTAATAAAATATACATTTATTACGAGTTCTTCAATTGGGCTGGCTTTAGCCATACGTGGCTGTATATATTTGGAGAGTTTCACCTGTGAGGGGGGGTGGACATTTCGGTAAGGTTTATGGTGAAATAAATCATATTGTTTTTTCCTTCTAAAGTAACAAACAAGTACAGTTTGGAGACATCCTTTGGATAAAAAATATTTTGTGTATGACCTTCTAATCTTCTAACATACGAAATGGAAAAGAACAATTATGATATATTACCAGTCTGTATGTTACTCAAATCTGCCAATACGAAATAATTTATTTAATTATGGCAACTTTCAGTTAAGTAGTAACTAATTCGTTTATTTAATTTATAAATCAACATCATATAATATTAATATTTTCAAGAAATGACTAAGAAAGTAATCTGGCTGCTTTTACTTAATAAATAAATAAATATGTTCAGACATTTTAACACACAACGCCATCTAGTCCCAAACTAAGAAAAGCTTGTACTATGGGTACTAGACAACTGATATTAATACTTATATACTTTTTTTGTAAATACATACATATTATACATAAAAAACACCCAAACTCCGAAACAAATATTTGCAGATCATACCAACATTTGGTCCGACTCAGGAATCGAACCCGAGACTTCTAGTACAGCAATAGTTGGTTAGAAAAGAAAGTAACATATTCATATGAAATCGCGGATTAGCACGAGTGGGCCTCTTCACCCCTTAGTTAAAGGCTCCGAACGGTTTCAGAATTTGATAACCTGACCATGCCTAGAATAAATGAAAATAACACTAATGTACTTCATTCATAATTATATCGATTATTTTCATATAAAAAGAGATTTATGTGTATAAATATTGTTTTTTAAATATCTTTTTTACAATTCGCTTACAAATATATTTTTTTTAATAGATTACTAATAAAAAAGAAGAGTAAGAAAGTAGAAAATGAAAATAAATCAATTTTTATTATTC
Source organism: Hyphantria cunea (assembly GCA_003709505.1). NCBI lineage: Eukaryota > Metazoa > Arthropoda > Insecta > Lepidoptera > Erebidae > Hyphantria > Hyphantria cunea. The sequence continues at coordinate 1,067,022 of PKRV01000458.1, read as the reverse complement.
TACAGATACCGATAATTCATTGAGTTAGTGAGAGTTATGCCATACATAGCGTTAAGCTTATTTCGTGTCCCGCTGTGTTTGGTATAATTTGCCTCTACCGCACCGTATGAGCAATGTTACAATCAAGATATGGATCATAACATTTATAATTACTACTTTTTCACATTTTATGTTATAATAATCGAATCTTAAAACTATATTTTACCAACGTACCTGGGAAATGTAGTACAGTAGGCCACCTTTTCAAGAAGAGGCCAATGACCAACAGTAACAATGATATTTTCTGTATTAGACGTCCAATGTAACGTAGTTTATTTAAATGTATTTTTATCTTCTTAGAGTGGTCAGATACATCACTTTTACGCCTATAGCCATCAGTGAAAAGACGGATATACACGGAAAATATTGGTAACATTTTATTTAAACTGTATTTTTGAAGTTATACTTCTTTTGGCGCGTTAGGGAAAAATGAGGAGACTAAACTTTTACGATAAGCGCGCACACCGTCACGAAATACCGACACCCTGAAGTTTGCTATAGTCAACATTTTAGTTTTTTAAATTTTTATCTTGTTACGCCAAAGAAGTATAACTTCTAACGCGTGTACATAATTACACACAAATTTTTTATAACATTTTTTTATTTCACTTTATACGTAGTCGACCAGTTTCATATGCAAGGATCTAATACGCACCCCTATACAATCTAGATATCAAATTCAAACATATGTGATGTGCTGAAGTAAATAAATAGAGCAGATGGAAAACTAGGGTAAGCTTTTGTTCAAAGGATCTGCAAGAGGTCTATAATAGTACATTGACTATATATATACTATGATAAAGCTTTTCTCGTCTGTAACCTTATTTACGGGTTTTACCTCAACACTACACATGTTTATGCTATTATCAGAAAACTAGGACAAGGAGGTGACAGACTAAGCTTTGTTGCTATACCGTTGTTATAGGAACCCTGGTTTTGCACGAAGTTCGGGCAGCCATGTAGCAAATGAAATTCCATGGCTACCGTCGCATTCAACGTAGACAGGACCAAAGGGATGAGGCAAATGAAAAATTCTTTTGTCTTTAATTCAATTAGTATAACGTATTGGTGGTCCTGCATAAAATCTATATATCAATAAAATAAAATCATTAGATAAGATTAAAATTAGCTCTCTAAAAATTAAGGAGTGCTAAATTTCTTGAGAAAATTAGTTTTAATCATTAAATTTATCTGTAAAACTTCATTATATATTTGCTTTCACCTGCTATTATACCTTACTATGTTATGATTGATAATGACTTCTCGCAAGTTTCTTTATTATTACATTTACAAAGTAATATTCCACAACGATATTTTAAAACTGAAAGAAAATTGAATTTAAAATAAAATCACTGTTAATAAATGTTCTTTAAGATGAAGACAGAATTCAATTTGCGTATTGCGTTTTAAATCGCATTTTGAAATTGAAAAAAGTGTTTCCATTTCAGAGCTTATTTGCCAACTTTAATATAATAGATGTCGTTAAAAACTTTATATAAGTTGACATTTTGTATTTGCGCATTAATTGAGATATAAAATAGAAATCTTCAGAGTCTTTTGAATTGCTTCTTAAGTGTGTGTATCTTTCGAGACAATAAAAATGAATATATATTATCTTACTCATAAATAGCCTCATCATCAATAAGTTTTCTTAATATAAAGTGAAACTTACCAACAACTTACTGCTTACTTATGACTGCCTCGGTGGCGCAGTGGTAGCGTACGCGACTGCTGTGCCTTAGGTTTCGGGTTTGATTTCTGGGTCGGACTTAATGTTTGTATGATCTGCAAATACATATCTATATATTTGTTTCGGAGTTTCGATGTTTTCTATATCTATAAATATATTTACAAAATAAGTATATAGATATTCTATAAGTCAGTGTAGCTTTCATAGTACCAGATCTGCTTTGTTTGAAGGTACATGGTGTTGTGTTTCAGATGTCCGAAATATTTATTAACTTCTTTAACCAATAGAGAAGAATATACAGTAGAATAAATTATTGAACTTCTTCATCTCTTCACAAGCTATACAAAGTATCAAACTTAACATACTAATTTTCAACAATAAAAAAGGCCTCGCAGAAAAGACGACGGGGTAATACTCCATAGAATTCAGCATACACTAGATAAAACAGTTCATAAAATATCTAAATTTACTTTTCCACAGTTTACACTTTCAGATAATAGGTTCTGAAAGTTGTATTTCGGTATATATTTCTTACTAATTTAATATTTTTTAATTGCACTGTGCTAGTTGTATTTATTTTGGTTTAGTACTCTGAATTTTAAAGGAGCTCAGTTCATCGCTTTTCCTAACAAGATATTAGTATCGAAATATACTCACTTTTAACAACTCAAAACTTAAATTCGTTATATGCCTATTCTCTACAATGAATTTGAAACGCCTAATTCAAAAGATAGTACCAATTATCGCAAAAGTTAATTCATAACTTCCTTCGTTAAGGAAATTGTCTCCTCTCCTTAACGAACAATACTCTGTCAAGATAAAGGGGCGTATCTCTCATTCAAATTCACTTTACAACCTTTAATATAAATTACAAAAGAACGCCCTATTATATTATTTATTGACTACATTTATGATTAATATTTACATAGAGAACCACTTAATTTGCGAAACATTATGAATCAAAACTAGAAATCTAAAATGGAGAAAACAGTAAAAACTATATCTGGTTTAAAAGTAATAAATACAGTGTAAAACATAGTTTATTTGACATTTATACGTTGCTGTATTATTCTCTGACAGCATAAAGGAAAATTTGCATTTAAATTTGGAATACGTTATGTCAGTCATCGTTAGCATCTCTGTCTTTTATAATCCCAATATCTTACTGTGACGGTATTTCACATATTTTTATAATACAATACCATTCTGTTTATTTTATAGCATATTTTATTTCACATTACATGCATTTTAATATCTTCTTTATCTTTCTAGCCTTTACCGATCCCAAGATTATTTGGAGTCGTCAACTAGTTCAACCGGTTATATCTGAATGTCAGTTTTTCCAGGGAGCGATTGTCATCAAACCTGTACATCCCTGAGAGATAACTAAATTCGAAGGTTTTACTAGTTGTCGGGATGTTTAAGGGCATTGACTTCCTCATAACGATTTCCATAGATGCTTACAACTGGGACCGAACGGCTTAACGTTTTCCAAGGCATGGACGTGAAACACCATCACCTTCCATAATCCGATCTGTTATTAAGAATTTACTATTATAATGCAAGACATTAACTGTTGTAGAGAGAATATTAAAATCCACATTTTTTTCGTAGAAAAGAATCACTTTGTAACGTTTAGCTCTAATATACCATATTCATTGTAAAATGCGAATCAATGCGCTGTTTCTGTGGTAACAGTGAAGACTAACGTTACTACCAAAGTATTTTACAAAATATCATTTCAGTACTTCTCAATCAATATAAACTATATTAGCTTTACAATCATTTAAACTATATTTAATGAATTCCGATTCTACATACACTTCGGTTAGAATTCAAATTAATAAATGCTTTGTATAAATTCTTTGTACGAATACCTGTGGCAAGAGTATCTGATAAACACTAATTTTGACGACGATGTAATCTGACGAATATTAGAAAACAAAAATATAATTGAATATTACAACCCAGACATATTATAGTTTCGTTATAAAAACAAATAGGAATATTTTATACAATCTAGAATAAAAACAAAAATATTGGTTATGAATTTCTGATTTAATTTAAATTATTTAAAGTAAATAAATATAACTGCTTTAAGGCGACTTTTAAAATAACCTTAATCGTGGCTTCATACTTACTAGATTTTTCAATCGTTTAAGTATTAATAAACCATACTTTTAGGTTGCCAAAACCAACGATGTATTCCCCCAATTGTTCTGTAATTTTTTTCGTTGTTCAAAAATTAAACCTACCTTGAGCAACAAACCTCAAATTGATAAGTCTCTCAAAGGAAATGGCATTATTTTCATTAAAATACCTCTAGCCAAACCTTTGTTTAAATATTTTCGAAAAAAAACACATTGTAATTAAAAAACACCTTGTAAAGAGACATGTCCACAGATTCCCACCCACTGATGACAATTTAAAGCAAAAAGATAAAAAACTGCCTCATAATTGGCACAAAAGACCGTATATCGCAAAATCAGCCGAACAGAGAGCTTTTTTTCTTTGAGATTAATATTTTTGTTAGTCATTTTTTATTCGCAGTTCGAAGTTTATTTTTTACTGTTCATAGTTCTTTTACGAATTTCGACTAGAGAAACTAATAGAGAAGCGTTTCAAGGAGAGTCTTTAAATGCTTATACTTCCATTATTTTATATTAATACGATAATACTTGTCAGACTTGTTTCTTTGCAAGTATTTTACATAATTATATATGAACCTAAAATTTAAGTTTCTGTAGTACTTACTTTAAAGAAGTCTTGAATATTACAGGTTATGACTGATATATTTACGTACATTAGTATTAAATACGTTTATTTAGAAAAGCCCGATTATAGAAATGTATTCAAAAGTATATAGTTTAAAACATATGTTTATGAACGCTTTCGTTACCATGGCTGAGGCTTTGTGTAATATGGAATCAGAGAGGCCTATGTGTAGTATGTAAATTTATTTGTGTGATGTGTACCGGTTTACCATAATTTTGCTAGATCATAATAAACACTAGACCAGGTCAGGAAACAGAAAATAAACAGAATTGAAACAATAAATTAAGACATGGCAAAGTTACATTTAGGTGAACAAAGTCACGCTCGTAAACTAACTAATAAATAAAAGACTTCAAATAATTTAACATTAAACTTTTTCGATGTATATTCCCATAAAACTTTTATGATTCATTCAGCTCCACAGCACTCACTCTTATTTTTAAACCTTTTCTTTTTTAGTTATGAGCGCTTATAGTGATAATGTTTGCTACCTGAGCGTGGGTGCGTTTTAGATCCCTACTCGTGAAATATTGCTGGCCATCCCTTGTCACATATCTACCGAATAAACTAAAAAAAATATTAAAGAAAAGGATGCATTATTCTAAATAGAACAAGTGAAAAAGAGATGAAACTTCTAGCAGAAAAAAGCGTTCTTAATAGCTTTGATTAGATTTCAAGGATATTAATATAGTGATTCACGCGTATTGTCAAGTCTCATATATTATGATTTCGTACGGTGCCGGTTTTATGAATTACTGTTTTTCTTCTTCAATAGGTATGTTTACCTTTCTTGGGTTTAGGTCATTGTGTGCTATAGCCGACGTAGTATTGTTGGTAGCAGTGAATGTCAACACTGAGGTCAAATAAAAAACGTAAAGAAGGAAATATTTCGCACCTAACACACTTCCTGAAGGAAGTTTACTTTGTCACTTTTTAATGCTGCTGCACAATGTTAGTTATTGTAAGATTTTGTAGGGATGTTGAGCTACCGTGAATTTATTAAAACCCAAATCGAATTGAGCTTAAATTTTGTTTAACTTTATAAATTTAAAAATTGTTTCTTGTTATAATCTCCGTGAACAATAGGTTCAAAATACCCTGCACAGTAACTCAACCTTTTATGATGTAGAAATTTGTCAGATACTAAATGTTGTATTCATTTTATAAAACATTACGAGGAAACTTCGCCTTAGATAGCATGTAATAAACCAAGTTTCAAACCACCTAACACGAAATAAGTTTCAAAGAGATTACATCAACTATTATAACATAAATACTCATAAATATATGAACACGTAACTCAAACGCAATTTCTATGCTAACAAGGATACGCGTGTTATCGTATTTGTACCGTATCTTAGTGCTAAACACACGGGGTGAATATTTTACACATTTTGTTTTACGTCTGTACATATTTAACGGTAAATAAACATTTCCTGGAGATTTTTACTTGCCATATTTTTTGTAGCAAGCGATGAAAGTATGAAACACACGTTTTGACGTTTCGAGTGCCCTAACAAGGCACTTGAGATTTGGTTTTACAGTATGTCAGTGTGATAAGAAACATTGATAGAAAAACATATATTTTACAGATATTTACGAGCATTGGAGATGCGAAGAGTTCTTAAGTACATTCGTTTCTATACAACACATTCATAACTTACTAGATTTTGATAATAACTTATTAGTACGTATTTTTATGTCATAGCGAGACTTAACAGCTTATAAATAAATACGCGATGCACACAATTGCTTCAATTTCAAAGTAAGTAGGACTCGCAATTATGAGTAGCCTGTACCTATAGTTTTTACATCTATATGAACAGTGTTGTTATCATAAAAAATACTGCAAAGTTTGGGACCAAACGGTTGGTCCATCTGTGAAGTACGTTAGATAATATTTTTTCTTATTATTATTGACATATTGATATTATTGATATTGATTGAGTATAACTCAATCTAGGCCAATGTCTTGATTAATTACAAACTTATTTTACACCTTTAACCATTACTCCATTTTTGGAGTCATTTCAAGTAAGGAAATTACTCTTTGAAAATAAAAAAGCACCAGTATGTTAATTATCACTGCACTTTGTACCATTATTTTATATTCAAGAATTCACTTTCTATTCGCCAAACATCATTATGATTACTGATCCAACTGTATCAAACAAATTTATATTTTCGTAAATCGTAATTCAGTTGAAAATCGGCAGCAAGGTTCATAATACTAATGAAAAATGTGAAATATTATTGGAATGTAAGCATAAACTGATATTATTTCTTATGTGTCATTGTAATTTAAAGTGATATAAGTTATACCTTTATCTTATACTAAAATTGTTTCTTGATAAACAAATATATATTTTCATAATGTTATCATCCCAGAACATAAAGCATTTAAATGTTTGATGACCTAATGAGTGAACCCTATATTTCTGTATTTATGTAACATCAGCACTTAGATCACTCGGTCAAATTCAGTAATACAAAGATATACACTATTTTCACAAAACGAAATTTATGACAAATGAAGACTGAAATGAATATTCTATTGTTAAATTCGATTTTTTTCAGAATAAAAAAGCAATCGTTTATTGAATTTTTTACCGAATAAAAGTCAGGGATAAAAAGGGAAATCAGAACACATAAACTGGTAAACAAAATATCGACTGACTATTTATAAGAAAAATAGATACACTCGACCGTTCGGCCGTTCATAAAATTGATCGGCACAAACAATTTTCATCGAAACACCGACACACACATTCATCAAAAACATAAATACCTAAGCATGGGTAAGAAGATACCCCTACGGCGAATATAAGCGAAAACGATTGATCATTATTCATTGCTTCAGCTGACAGATTGTGATGTGAAACACTTCAGCGTAATAACTTTAACACGCATCGGCGTCTCCTTGATAGATGTTTTGTAAAATAACGAAACGTTAACATGTGTTTTTTTAGAACAGAATACAGCGGTAATTACGTCATTGCTTCTACGAATAAGCTTTTGTTTCAGATCATAATGAATGATGTAGATGTTGTGACAGTGGGCGCACAAACATACGTATACTCAACATTCATATAAGGGCTCGTAAAGTGACAAAGGTATTGTTTTAATGTGATCGTAAATTACTCTATTACGAGGGCATACCATACGCATTAAATAATATTATAACTGTTTTAAAAGTTAACGATACTAATGACAATGTTTCTTTACTCACAGTATGGAAGATATTAAATAATTTTACACTCGTCAATTTTCACAATTTAATACTTTACTCAGTTTTCATACGTTTAGAATACGATACTCGAAAATAAAATACAACCTGTTCTCTATTTATATGTATCATAAGGGTTGAGAATTTAACTACAATTCATTCTAAGTTATGGAGAACTCGTACTATATTCTGAAATGAAATCAAATTTAATTAGTAGGATATCCTTTAACTTTCTCTACCAAAAACATATCAAAAGTATATGTTAAACACAAGCTAGTACCATCCCCAATCTCAACAAAAAATAATCACAAACTATTAATTTATCTCACGTCAACCATTAAAACTAAGCTAAACGACAAAAGAAAAAACACGGATGCCGGCAAGGCATCTGTCTTTTCATAGTCAACTTAACTAAAAGGATTAAAATGATATCTTCCGTCGTCTGACAGCCAGTGTGGTCTGCCAAGCGTTAACAGAAAACCTCTTTTGTTAAAGAATTTTGTTACCTTAAGCTTTTAATACCTTTATACCATTGCTTTTTAATTTTAGCATTTTATAAAGGGTTGCTTTTAATCCCTATTACGAATACTTTGAAATCCTTTTGAAAGTATTTTGTTCAAATTTTAGTTGCTATTCATATTGCGGTAAGTTTTTTCCGAAATCATAAAATTTTAATGGCATTAGTCAACACCTAATGCATTATTACATTGAAAGCCTTTCATCCGTATACATAACAGACAAAAGGGTTTAATAGTTACATTCAATCAGTTGGAAATGTTCTTTTCTGAAAGTCGATTTTTTTTTTGTCTTCTAATAAATTATTTTTGATTTGGGCTATTTTTATCGCAAAAGTACACCCAAAAGTGATCGACTCACTCATATACACTAAGGTACATAATATATTATTAGTAATATGGTGAATTTTTATTGATTGTATGCAACGATTTTTTTAATTTTATGTAGCTGCACTATCGTATGGGATCGTATCGTATGGGAGGCTGCAAGGATAGTGCATGCATATAAACAAATAAAATCGTGTTTTATATTTATGATTGGGGACAATGTAAACAATCAACACGTAATCAGTACGAATAAAACAAATATGAGTTCTGTCACTTATTCTCATCCAGAATTAATCGAACCTAAATCACATAACATAAACTATAATATTATAAGTACATCTTTTAATTTACAGCTCATTGATAAACTCTAAAGAAGTCTTATAAAGGTTTTTAATCGATAGCGAGAAAGTATGCAAGATATTCGCCAAACTTAAATGGTTTCGTTGATCGCAACAATTTTCTCACAGTGTCTGGAATTTTGATACAAAAAGGCTTACAGATTGTATAAAATACATAACTATTCATATTTAGTATAAGAGTACTTTATAAAACTCTAAGCTAGTGTTTGTCATAATATACTTTAGAACCAAATAATAAATTTTAAATGACAGTGTATCTCATTTTCATTCTTAGTTTGTGATTTGAAAAACGTAGAGTCGATCGCATAAAGCGCCGAAAAAATAATTTATTGTAATAAGTCTCGTGAACACTCGCCACCGCTCGGCTCATCTCGAGCCGCTCCGCACCCCTCTCCCAAACGTATACTCGACTCGACTTCAATGCCTCCAATAACATTCAGTCGTCTAGTAACAGCGTCAGGGCACGGTCGCGCCACACGACGCTTTAAGCGGAATTACGCTACGGTGAAAACACGCTTGTCATCAAGACGATATAACGTCAATCTACTAAATTAACATTCAGTGCAATTTTAAAGTGAACATTATTAATATAACTATAATGTGTAAAGAGCTTAGTGGCTAAATTTTTATGTGGACTGTTTATGTGAAAAAAAACGATATAAGTCTTTCCTGCGAATTGAAGCGTTTTTCATTTAAACTCTTAACGAGCATTATGGACAAGGATTGTGTACTACACTAATGCTGAAATAATGTTCATAAATTAATGGATACTACTCAATACGGACTTCAACCACAAACGCCGACGGAAAAAACATGACACAAAGCCATTCGTGTTTTGTTTTCTTTCTTCCCTGATATTTGATTTATACTAAAATGGCTTTAGAACAAATTTGTTTAAGAAATCGTCTTCCTCAAATTCTAATTTGGTTCGTGATAGGGCTCAACGTAGCCGATCAGAGCTCTCTACCACTGAAATATGAAGCTCCTGATGATTGCCAGTGGTGGCTAAAAGGACCCAACGATACTCATGAAGTTTCCCTTACTTGCAAACTTCGCACCATTAATAGCGAATTCGATACAACGAACTTCAGTGTCATCCCGACAGAACATACAATATCGCTAAGGATAGAGTGTAATGAAGAAATGATGTATAAAAGCTCTCTAGACGATCGGAGTTTCGCGCATTTGGTGAAGCTACGTGAACTTGTTTTAGATAACTGTAAAATTGGAAGATGGCCGACTGGCGTACTCTCTGGCCTGAGAGACCTTCGAAATTTAACGATTAGAACAAAAAATACAGAGTGGTCTGCTATGAGTTTAGAGATAGCATCAGAAAGCTTTATGGCTGTTCGTCAGTTGGAGAAGTTGGACCTCAGTTTTAATAACATCTGGTCATTTCCCGAAAACTTGTTTTGTCCTTTAACTAACTTAGTGTACTTAAATGTGTCATCAAATCGTCTCCAAGATGTGAGCGATTTAGGTTTTAGAGAGAGAACTATGCATCAAGCTCTTATAAGTGAACAAGATGGACCACCACCATCTGTACCATCTACGTCGCACACAACTTGTTCTTTAGATATTGAAGTTCTTGACGCCTCTAGTAATCACTTCGTGTTAATGCCAGAAAATGGATTTATGGCACTTCGCAGGCTAAAGGAGCTACATATACATGACAATGAAATATCAATGGTTGCTGATAAGGCTTTATCTGGACTTAAACAGCTGCAGATAATTGATCTTTCTAATAACAAAATTGTAGCTTTACCGCAAGATTTGTTTAAAGACTGCAGACCAGTCATCAAAGAAATCTACCTACAAAACAATTCTATAAGTGTGCTTTCACCCAGCCTTTTTGCAAATTTGGATCAACTTCTGGCATTGGATTTATCAAATAATCATTTAACAAGCACATGGATCAATGAAAATACATTCACGGGTCTTATAAGAATGGTATTGTTAAACCTATCAAACAATAGATTAACAAAGCTGGATCCAAAAATTTTTAAAGATCTATACACTTTACAAATTTTGAATGTTCAACGCAATATGTTGGAAAGTATAGCTGCTGATACATTTGCACCAATGAATAATTTACATACTTTGATTCTATCTTACAATAAGATATCACATATCGATGCCTATGCTCTCAATGGACTCTATGTATTATCTTTACTATCTATAGATAATAATCGCCTTGAAGATGTTCATTCCGAAGCATTTCGAAATACATCTTCCTTGCAAGATTTGAATTTAAATGGAAATCGCTTAAAAAAAGTGCCCATAGCACTTCGAAATATGCGATTACTTAGGACTCTTGATCTTGGAGAAAATCAGATAACGTCATTAGAGGAACCCGGCTTCGTTGGTTTACATAACGTATATGGACTTCGCCTAATCGGAAACAAAATAGAAAACATCAGTAAAGACGTATTTTCAGATTTACCGTCTCTACAAATTTTAAATCTTGCCCGCAATAAATTAAAATATATTAATATGAACGCTTTTGAAAAGTTATCTAACCTACAGGCTATAAGATTGGATGCTAATCGACTCACTGAAATTCAGGGCTTATTTGTAAATATTCCTTCTCTCCTATGGTTGAATGTTTCAGATAACCAAATAGAATGGTTTGATTACACCGTTATCCCACCGGGACTTCAATGGTTAGATCTTCACAGTAACAATATTAAAGAATTGGGAAATAACTACCGTTTGGATAAAGAATTACGCTTGCAAACATTAGATGCAAGTTTCAACAAAATGACTAAAATATCAGCTTACTCAATTCCCAGCAGTGTGGAATTGCTGTTCCTGAATGACAATCAAATTACACAAGTAGAAGCTCAAACTTTTGTTGGAAAAACCAATTTAACGAGAGTCGATTTGTATGCAAATCAGATAACTAGTATGGATCTCAATGCGCTTCGTCTAACTCCAGTCGATCCGGGGCACCCGCTACCCGAATTTTATATCGGTGGAAACCCGTTTCAATGCGACTGTACTATGGAATGGCTCCAACGTATCAACAAACTAGACCATCTAAGGCAACACCCTCGTGTTATGGACTTGGAAAGCATATATTGTAAATTATTATACAACCGTGAAAAGACTTATATTCCACTTATTGAAGCAGAATCCTCTCAGTTTTTGTGTACATATAAAACTCACTGTTTTACGTTGTGTCATTGTTGTGATTTTGACGCTTGTGATTGTGAAATGACGTGCCCATCAAACTGTACGTGTTATCATGACCAACCGTGGTCGGCAAACATAGTGGACTGTTCGGCTGCTGGGTATTCGGAAATACCAAACAGCATACCTATGGACGCTACTGAACTATATTTAGACGGTAATAATTTTGGTGGTTTAACGAGTCATGCTTTTATTGGACGTAAGAATTTAAAAATATTGTACGCTAATAATTCTAACATTGACGCTCTGTATAATAATACATTTAGTGGACTAAAACGCTTAACAACTTTGCATTTAGAAAAAAATAATATAAAAGAGTTATTAGGTTTTGAACTATCGCCCTTGGAGAATTTACGCGAGTTGCATTTACAAGACAATAAAATACATTACATCGATAACCGAACTTTCATGGAGTTGAGGCATTTAGAAGTGCTACGCTTGGAAGGAAATAACATTTACGGCTTTGCGGTGTGGCAATTCACGATGAATCCATATTTGGTAGAGATAAGTCTTTCTCGGAACTTTTGGTCCTGCGATTGTCAGTATATGCATAAATTCCGAAATTGGTTTAAAAACAACCTAGGAAAAGTTGAAGATGCGAATAAGATTTCGTGCGTATTCAACAATGTTACAAATACAGTAGGACCGCTTATGGCAGACTTTAACTCTACGATATGCACAAGCCCTGTAGGTGGAAGCTCATCTATTATAGAAAACCAAGTAATTAATGACTATCTTCCATTACTACTTATTTCACTATGTGTATTTATCACCAGTTCTGCATTAATATGTGGTATATTTTATTGGAGACGTGAGCTACGAGTCTGGATTTACTACCATTGCGGCTTCAGAATGTGCTATAAAAGTACTTCTTTCGACGATGAGGCCGACAAAGATCGTCTCTTTGACGCTTACATAAGTTATAGCGTGAAAGATGAGGCCTTCGTTGCTCAAATGTTAGCGCCCGGCCTGGAATCTACCGACCCAAGTTTCCGGCTTTGTCTCCATTACCGAGATTTTAACGCTTCGGCATACATAGCGGATACGATAATAGAGGCCGTAGAGTCATCCAAACGGACAATTATAGTCCTATCTAAAAATTTTATCAACAATGAATGGTGTCGCTTTGAATTTAAGACGGCACTACACGAGGTACTAAAAGAGAGACGAAGAAGACTGATAATAATATTGCTAGGTGAGCTACCAAATAGAGACATTGATCCGGAGCTCAGGCTGTGTTTGAAGGCTAACACGTGCATAGAGTGGGGCGATAGACAGTTTTGGCAAAAGTTGAGATTTGCGATGCCGGACTTAAGGAAGTGTCAGTATCACCGGTCGACAGTGAATATTTACGCTTCAGTGTCTCCAGTGGGGGCCGGGCGGGCGCCGGCGCCGCCCCCTCCGCCGCCACCAGGCAAGCTCCCTCCACTGCTCAGTGACGGGCTGGGCCTGCCAGCCGGCGTGCACACGCGTGACGCTCACCCCCACCGAATGCCGCCGCAAGCGCAGCTTTGGGCGTAGCGTATGCTCCAACGCAGGTAAACAGACACTGTAATTACTTGCAACGCTTAAGCGTATTAGTCCAATAAAATGGTGATAATTAATTTTAGGTTGTTGCGCACTATATTTATTGTATAGAATAAGATAACGATACCTGGAAAGGAATTTGTAAAAATGAGGCCGCTAGTTATATATTAATTTAGAATGGAATTATTTCCTGATTGCTGCGATAATAATTTATAGACAACGGAAAATCCGATGTAAATATTAAGATTTTAAAAATATTTCAGTGACTATAAGACATTCGGATCGCTTAAATATTATATAATGCCAAAGTTTAAAACTTATAGCTATGTACAGATGCATTTATTATTTTAGTTTTGTTAAAAAACATATTGTCAGCTTAGTCTGTAAATATTATGATTTTGTACATAAAACTGTAAATACATAAATCAATTATTATTATACTTATGAAAAAAACGAAAACAAGAAATACACATTTTTAAACTTTATTTTTTTTGTTTCATTTATTGTTTAACCTTATTTGTGTTTGCCATTTATTTTTATGATTTAGTAGCAAAAGTTTACTGCAATACTTCAATGCGTAGGGTGGATCATTAGATATAAATTAAATACAAAAACAAAAAATATTAAAACTTTTAATACTTTCTCTGATAGTTATTTAATGGCCGTAGATTCAAGCACTCAGTCAATAGGAAAAAAAATCAATAGAAATTATGAGCCAATCTGATAAAGTTAAGCACCAGAAAACTGTGCTTTATATTTTAACTCGTAGCAATGTACTAAAGTTTATAAACACTAAACTGCTCTTGGCAGTATTACTGAAACTAAAACTAGAAGCGTAAGAAACTCGAGAAATTAAACATAATTGTTCAAAAATATATAAATAAATTAAACAATCATTGATGATTGTAAGGTATTCGTGAGGTCAGAGCAATCGGTATTCGAGTAAACTAAGGAGATTTTGATTGTTCAAGACCTATCTTTGTTCTGTATTGTAATAACAACTTTACAAATATTAAGGCGTTGAAATAGAGACTATCAATAGTATGCCAAATAAGCAATAATTTAAATATATAATGTCAGGATATTACTTTAAAAATACTTTGTAGTTAACCTTTCAGGTAAAAGTTATTTATTAAGTTACATGATCATGTTAAAGGTACTTGTACCTAAGGAAAAGTACTTTTAAAACTTCCTACATTCACTTATTTAATATAATTCTTACTTCAAAATATAAGGTGAAACGAAAGTAGGATTAGATGTAAAAATAGAAATATCAAAAGAAGTAGAAGAATTACAAGTAACTTTCTCAGTTTGATTGAGTATTTGATTGATTTAAAGATTCCTGTGAGGCTATTCGGTATACGAAGGCGAAATGCAAAACATCTAGGTATATTTTACCTTTACTAATATAAGAAAAACAAACTTAATTAATTTATTACTTTTAAAAGATTTCTCATTGAAAAGAAAAATTAAAATGTACCCTTTAAATTCACGTACAAAATAATTTAGAATATCCGTGGCCAGTTCTGTCATTACTTTCATTTTAGTCAGTACTATGTGAGAATGCCTTTTACTTTATGAACTTAAGTTAACTGGGTTCAGATTGACAACGTGTGTTTATAATCATGTTTTTAATAATCTGCTAGGCATTGACAGTCTCTCAGTACAAGATAAGAATACTCAACACACTAACCTCTAAAATAAAATTTTCATAACAAACAATTTCAGTCATTAGATAAGCGAATGTTACTAATGAAAGTTTTGTTTTAAAAAATCGTATTAACTGATAGAATTTTTCATTTGGCACATCCTACTAATATTAGAAGTGCGAAAGTTTGTAAGTGTAGACGGATGTTTGTTACTCTTTCACGTAAAAACTGCTGAATGGATTTTAATGAAACTTTACAATAATATAGCTTTTACATCAAAATAACACATAGGCTACAATTTATAAAGATACAATTTACACAATATCTTTGTAACGCGGCTAACACTGCGGGGCTCAGCTAGATATTATATATTTTGTAAAAATATACAATCAAAGCAACTTTTAATCCACTAGTTCTCCACAGACTATATTATTTCACGTACATAAATAGAGCAATTCCAAACGTGTTATACCATCGCCATAATCATAGACTATAAGTAGCATTCTCGAACTACTACTCTACAGACCATTCTCTTCCCATCGTGAACCCACGTAGCGATAAATTCTCATATTTTCCACCCCACACATCACAAACATATATCCACTACTAACGCCATCTAGTTGTTAAATAATGAAACTCAAATAACCCCTAGGTAAACGAATCAAAATGAAATCAGGATCGGTTATTTCTGTTTGTATCGAATGATAATAAATTGTCTTAATATTAAAATTGTAGGCGTTCTTAGGCGTTGAGATTTCCTGGTATTCTAGGTTACAATTCAACATTGTAGGCAACTGTATGATAAAAATTAACCTTTAAAACTTTTTATGCATACATTATAGGCATGTCAGTGCCTGCATTATTTTTTACTTATGTCCATAAATCTAAATAAGAGCTATGAAATCTTACGAAAGATATATAGTTAATATTGTATTGGTACTATTCATTCATTGGGCATCGTAAGAGTGGACTAAGGGAGCAAACTACGGAGGGAAACATCACTGCAAAGAGAAAAAAAACTTAAAACATGCCTTATACAAACCTGTCTAGTCAACGTTGTATAGGCCCAAACTTCCTTTCTATGGAAAGGCCTATGTCCAGCAGTAGACTGTGAAACGCTGTTGATGTGATGATGTGACCTGAGTTCAAAATCAACAAGCATTACATGAAAAATTAAAAATATTGCTTTAAAAACTTATAAAATTGTTCTATTAAATAGTATACTTACACAAAGTGGAATTAAGAGTTAAATATGTATTACCAGATCAGTATCATATTCATTTGACTACCTCGGTGGCGTAGTGGTAGCGTATGTGACTGCTTTACTTAAGATCTCGGTCTTCGGGTATTTACAAAACAATATATTAAATATGTATTCATATCAGTTGTCTAGTACCCATAACACATGCTCTGCTTAGCTTGGGACTAGATGGCGTTGTGTGTTAGATGTCCGAAATATTTATTATTATTATTGTTATTATTTATCACAAAAAGAAAATTCAATTCATTCAATAATATCTATCCCGGTATGTCCACAAAATCTGGTGGAGCTAGTCTCCGTAGAAGTAATGGGAAAACTTGTTTGCTACTGTGACCAATGTGCCGAGCAAATTTATGATACGCAGAAGTCCTTATGACAGTTTTATGTGAGCAACCTTTTGTTGGGGATCACAATTGTTGATGTTTGTTTGATTTTCTTCTAATGCTTTTAACTAACTAAAATGTTATATTTGCCATAACATGTTATAGATCGAATTTGAAATGTGGAAGGATCTGTTTCATTAGAGCGATCCCTTAACAATCGAAACAACATTTATTTCAAACTATATATATATTATTATAACATACCGTAGGAGAGCCTCGCTTTGGCACGAATGGGCCGTCTCGACCGGAGTAATACCACTGCCTCATAAAAAACCGGTGTGAAACAGCGTTTGTGCTGTGTTTCAACGAATGAGTGAGGATACTGGAGGCCCCTACACCCCCCAACATCTACATCCCCCTCCCAATCCCCTAAAGCCCGGCAACGCACTTGTGATGTGGTAATTTCTTACTATCAGGCATTAAGTCTGCTCGTTTTCTGCTTATTCCATAAAAAAAAGAAACTATAATAAAACAGCTAATAGTAGTGTGTTCACAACAGTATGTAACAGTGTGTTTGTCCAACCCGTTTGCAATGTCCCATTAAAAATATATATTGTATACATTTCACAAATGTCCGTCTGACCCTAAACAAGGCACAGCCAATACTATGATAACCAGACTGCTAATTAACTTACTTACATATTTATAAATACATAAACTATTACAGAAAAAAATACACCCAGATATAGAACAAATAATCGTGGGCATCACATAATATTTTATTTTATATTATTTATTCTTGGATGAAAATCGAACACATGGCCTTTAGTTTAGCAGTCAAGGACACTATGCCCTACACTAAAAGACCAGTCAGATATTAGATATTTTCTAGATTTTGAGGTGGTTAAGTGAGTCCTTTTCGAGGAGAGTCTTATTTAGGTTTCAATCAAATATTAAAATTCGATGTTAAGATTATCTCTGTGAACGAAAAAACTTTTTATAATCTGATGGACGTAATAAACATTAATAAACTGTTAAAATTTAAGCTGGGAAGAAGAGACACTATTTCTAAATCTGCATTTTTTTAAATTTTCAAAAACAAACAAAATTAAAAACATAACTTATTATTCAATTTATAGATAGAATGTATTATTTTAGTACCATAAGTTCTAATAACAAAAAGAATGCCATAAGTCGCATATCACAATTGTTGTTATTTCGTCAATGCTACTGACCAAACGGAAGTTTTTAATAAACACTAAATAAATTTAAAGTATCAAGTTGCTGTGAGTCACCCATCCATCTCTTGCCTATGACATATTATTCATCATCATCATCATCAGCCTATTGAATATGACATAGGCATCTACCATTGCACAAAATCGCAGCGGCGTGTAATCGATAGCCTAATTTATAAAACGTGGTTTGCAAATCTTTTGTATTGTGATATAAGTACGTAAGTATAAAAAAATGTAAGCATAGAAAAGTAGATGTTCTTAATAGTTATTAATTTAAAATTAATGTAAAATCCAACTTTAAACTAAAACTTATAGGTACACAAAATTAAATTTGTTATCAGGTTCTGTCTCTATTATTAATATTCCAGTAAAGGCTTTGTCAAAACGGACAGGGCATCAATACATGTCCGAAAGTTTAAACTAAACAATTAACGTGTGTATAATAATAATTTAATCCAATATTTTGGGTCCGGCACCGGACATTACCAGCGTAATGGAATTAGTTTCATAATTAACTTACTTTATCGTTAAAAGGGGATACTCAGTACTATCTGTGCTGAAAATTCATGTTCCATACATTCATATGTTGGAATGGAAATTACGGAACCACAGCAGTATTTACTGAAGTTCTGAGGGTCGAAGGTTTAATCTGTTTGTAGTATTAGTAGACATAAATACGACCAAATATTATATGTGCAAAGGAATAGTCAAGTCGCCGTCCATATTTATATTACATTATGTTATGTTCATAGCCTTATCAAGTACGGTAAATGTTTGAAGGCCCATCTAGCCATACAAGTATGTTTGTTTACAAACGCTACGATTTTTATTATCTTTCATGTTTATTCTTTATTTTGAAAGTTAAAAATTTTTGAGTCTCTATGAATTTTAACCTGTTTTGGGCCATAGACTAGCTTTTTTATGTATGATTCTGCCCTATTGGGCTTCCGGTCTAAGACTCCTTTAGAACAAGTTTTGAAGGAAAAATATCGTTTTGCAGATAGACTACACTACTTGTTGACAGCATGTTGTAAAAATACAATTTTTACCTCTGTATGTAACCCTGGCCAGCTTGTTTTCACTGAGTACTAAACTAAACCATAGTAATTTCAATGTGAACCAATTGAATCAGTAAGAAATAGATCTAGTTAAGACATTTATTTTAATGGTTACCGGAAAAGTTAATTATTTTTTGAAGAAAACGGGATGTTTATACGATACATTACATCAAATCCTACGGTCCCTCGATGGCGCAGTGGTAGCGTATGCGACTGCTGTGCTTGAGATCTTGGGTTCGATTCCCAGATCGAACCAAATATTTGTATTATCTACAAATATTTGTTTTGGATTTTGGATGTTTTCTATTTATATTATATATATATTTACAAAAAAAAAGTATATATGTATTTATATTAGTTATCTAGTAGCCATAATACAAGCTTTGCTTAGCTTGGGACTAGATGGCGTTGTGTGTTAGATGTCGGAAAAAATGTATAACCTAGAAGAGAAATCCCGAGCATCCTAATGGAGACATGGTTTGGGCCGACATCTACGGCTTGTACATGATTGCCTCATGTAAACCATGTAGGAACTACCATGTTCCTTTTGAACAAACAGAAATGCAAGCAACAGCGACGCGTCTTAACTCCAGCCTTCTTATGAAGGACTGCTCCGTTCTCTCTGTGTCATATCACACAAATAACCTACAACAAGACAAGTTATTACAAGACACACTGTCGTAGCTGTAACTGCAGGAACAAGTAAATAATATTCAAATTTAAAAGATATTATAGTTAGCCACTCCTAGTTATAGCATAATGTAATAACCTATATTCCATCCTAAGGTCCCAACACAATAAAAAATCAAGATTGTTTCTTTAATTCTAATTTATACTTCCGAAGTGCATTGAACCAAAATAAATATCTTTAAAGATTTATTGAATAAATTGTTTTTAAAGAACTTGTGTATTCTATTAATTTCATTAATTTGTTGAACATTTGAATTAAATAAGTTCCTAAGACACAAAAGTAAAGCAAGCGCCTCATAAAGTTAGAGGAACCTTCCAAAAGCTCTAGAGACACTTATACTACATTTGTTGATAACACTCGAATGTAACAACACACAAATAAAATTAAATCCAAAATTCATCCATCCAGTCTGTATTACGAAAGATATAAATACGAATTCCTTTCAAGTACATTGAATGTCATTAAAAATGACATCGAGATCTTAAATACTTGAACATATTAGCTTACTCAAATAAGAAGGCACAACAAAAGAACCATCTGCTAGAAAATGCCATATGGAATGACAAAAGACATGCGCAATTTAATAGGATCCTAGTAAAAGCAACGGGTCCCTTTGAATATTGTCTACAAATACCAGTTTAAAAAAAAAATCTCATCGTCATTCGATAATCCTTTACGCACTAGAGATGTCACCGTCAGAGATCAGCTTTCGTCCATCCAACGGCGGGCTTGCGTAATTCAATACATCTATAACATACGACAGAATAATCAAAAAAATATCTTATCTCAAGGTTATAAAATCTATTATTGCATGTTGATGAAATGTCAACCACAGACCGCAATATGAGGACAATCATGGACAAAGAGCATCAGATAATATACCATCCCTTAATCACATGCACCGTTGCTCCCGAAAAAATAAAATATTTGGTAGTTTACATCATTTCAATTTGTTTTTCCACATTTCTATTTTCGACTGGTACTTTGTACATTCACAACCATTCAATAAATAATTTTGAACTAAAAATGGTTGTCAAAGTTTTATTATCATCAAGCTGAATTGTAAGCAGTCCGCTATCGTATTTTAAATTAGTATGGTTCAAAAGACCTTTCGGGGGCGCATAGTATTACAATAGATACTACTGTACTGTTAATTACTCTGAGAATTCTGTGATTCCGTGCACTTTTTGGTATCATTAATTCAATCTGGAACTTCCTAAAGAATGTGAATGTAGTGCCGGTCATGAGAAATTTTGGTGCGCAGTAAATAGCTTTACAGAGCGACCGTCATTATGGCGAGTTCATTCTGAGTTTCACGTTCGCGTTAAGCTTGTAGGACAATTAACTGTCCTTTTGATAGTAAATCTTGCAAGTGCTCTATCTCAGTCATTAAAATAAAAACGTCTGCAAAATATCCTGTAAAATTTAACGCTGACTATAAAGTTTAGTCACTTTAATACAGCGATCATAACTTTACTTTTAATGCATTGTAAGTTTGACATCCGTCATTAACCGAACGAAAGCTAACATTTACTTACTTATCGTTAATTCAAATCTACGTCTTTTTAGACGACAATAAATTAAAAACGCAAAAATGAAGTGAAATAAGTATTATAATATGAATTTTTTATACTAATATTTCTGTTAGAAATATTAATAGTATTTTTTAATAAAAATCTTTTAAAAATCTTTCAAACTGAGGCCATAAATGAACTAACATCGTACTGGATTTACAACACACGGTTATTATCAAACCAGACTATGAATCAAAACGCCCCTTGTGTATTTTACCTTTATGTGCGTAGTTGAGTCGGCTTATGAATAGCATATTACTGAACACGAATCTGAAACGAGGGTATATGGTTTAGATAACCCAGAGACGGCGGTTTCTAGAACCGAGTGCCAATAATTGACTATCAAACTTGATATATAGCTTTCTCGGCGGTTTGACGGCGATAGTTGGATGAGTTATGGCCGGTCCTGCTCCTGGGGGAACACGAGATATTTTGTTAAGTCTTGCAAAAGTCGTACTCCTTTAGCTCTCACACAAATCATAACATTATTTCGTCGTTTAGTATGTATATGAGTAACTTGAATCTCGGAAACTGCGTTCTAATAGCTTTTTTATTATCGTTTTAATGGTTTTTCGTCAGTCGTTGTTTTTACTTATGGAAATATTTAATGTTAGTTGTCATCTTCAGGGTCTTGATTGCTTATTAGTTATTTTGTCTATTGAGATATATCTGCATTAGTTATTTAATTATTGCAAACAAACCTGAAATCACAACAGTCATTAGGCTTAGTATAAAATATTCAGCTACGCAACGTATTCACATTTGTACAATCGGTGTGGAACACATGTTAACACGGGTCTGGCTCATTAAATATTAAGAATGACGCTATAATTTACAATGAGTCCGCATTGCTTAAGCTTTGTGTTATGAAAATTTAATCAAAGTTCGCAGCCCCAAGTGTATTGGCACGAATACAGTTTAATGGGTTCCGTAGCGTTTCATTCCAGTTATTTGCAACTTGTTTTGATCACAAAAGTTTGGTTACATTGAAATACGATGATTTTTTTCCCAAACTGTTGTACAAATCAAAAAGCTTGTTATCTAGTTAATACTCAATATCTAATTATTTTAATATTTCACTAGTTATGCCCGCATCTCTGCCCGCTTTTATGTATACTATTGTCTATTATCGTCGATTATCAACTATTATCCAAGGTGCGATATTATATTAAAAATTGAATATAGAATAAGAATTATATTATATATTGAATTAAAAATAGTTCTATAATAAGAATTAGAAATAGTTCTATACCGCAATTCATCCAAATCGGTTGAGCGGTCAATCAGCAGTACAAAAGATACAGACAGAGTTACTTTCGAATTTACAATATTAGTATAGATTGTAGTTAGACTATTTGAAAAATGAAGTTTAAAATATTATACTTAACATGACTATATGAAAACAATACCATATTTTATTTTAAATATTTCCCACTATCATTAAAAACTAATTACAAATCACTAAAAACGGGGGTACAATGACCTGAGTTATTCGAAGGACAAAATTAAAAGAAGCAACACATTGGGACTGTTCATCTACCGATGACATCTGCTCCATCATTAGGGCGAAGAGGCAACTTCTAAAAAATGTCTCGAGCTAAAATCCATTAATTTTAGTTTGTCATAGACTACTAATTTGTTAGATTTACTGTTGGATTCTAATAGCCTTGTATCCGGGAACGCATTTTTCAAATGTAAGTTAAAATTCTTTGAGTTTGTGCCGATGTGCATCTTCAAGATATATTTATGTGTCATTTAATACTAATAACATTTCGGGAATCATCAGTGTAAAGTCAAAACATTTTAATGTAATTTATGTGATGAAGAATCTTGTAAGAACTTCGGGTGTGGTAAAGTAATATTAGATATTCTAAGTTTCATGTGTTTTATTATTTGTGTATGAGTCTACCAAAGTGACTCTACTCTGCTTGATAGAAATCATAAGCAGAATCCAAGATTAGAAGTCGTCAAACTCATTGCGAATGCTGATAATGCAGCATGGTGACTCACACTCTAGCGGTCTATTGAGATATATCTGCATTAATAGGCCTCCGGTCTCGCACTCACCAATAAACACTACAACACAAATACTAGCATTTAAGGTTCATTTTCGGTGAGATAGTAGTGTGGCGACTTCCACATACAGCGCAACAACATAAAAATATACAACAGCGCCATCTACCGAAGAAATATCGAACTACAGAGCAACGAAGAAAACTAAGAAACTACCAATCCTAAATCGCGCATTAGAAGTTCTCGCGCCGATTAACATATATACAAATTCCCAACATCAACTGGGTTCTGGGCAGCGCGGGTTATTTGATCCTCATTGAATTTTAATCATCGTAATCTATCTAAATCTATTGCTAGTCTATCGAATATGATATATCGTAATATTTGTAATTGATCATCTATAAAAATTATCACAATCATTTTAATTACTAGATGTGTTGCTATTTTCTATGGTTCGATGCATTTTACGACTCGGTTCATTATTCTTGAATTATTGAAAAATCGGATTTCTACATTGAAATTTTTTGTTACTTTGATCTAAGTGACTGACGTTTTCAACTGTTACATTTTATAACACTTAAGTAAAGCCTTTATATCTTTTCAATTTAGTCTATATTGAAACTCCAATTTACTTTCACAAATATATATATTGAACTTTTCTAGAAAAGAAATTTAGTAAATACATTTTTGAACACTTTTTTAGTGAATAAACACCAAAGTTTATTTCATATAAATTATTCACGCAGTCACTTATAAAAAGAAAATAAAACTAAATCGAATAGTTCTATACTCTGTCATTCTCGTAATTTATTCATCTGTAGTAAACCCTTCATTCAATTAATGATGTTTAGTCTAATTCATAGTAGAGTGACGCCGAGATACATACTTTGAGGTACTATTAAGTATTCTTGTAAGAAAAACCCAACAGCAATCCCGACCCGGGAATGAACCCGGGCAGCGTTTACGCCAGCCCCTAGACCAACGAGGCAGTTAGTAGTAACTGTTTTATTGGTCGTGCAAACGTGCTTTTAAGCAAACGTGTTTTAAACTATGTATTAAGTAATTAATACGTAGTTTAAAACACGTTTGCTTTTCTTATGCAGATTGAAGAAGAAATTAACATTGTTAAACCTTCTAACACCTGTGACCTATTCATTATTATTGTCTTTCAATTTAGGTAAGTCGTCACCGTGAGACTAACTTTCAATATATGAAGGATTGTATTTGTCCATTATGTACGTTTCCCAAGAAACCCAAAGATCTCTTGATATTACTATCCGCTTACTCGATACGGTATAACAAGCGTAAATGCGTTTGATATACATAAGAACAAACGAGTTCTAGCCGACCAATACCCGAGATTGTCACTGTCGATAAAATAGAAGCGAGCATCCTTTCCGATATCAGTAAACTATTCTGTTTCGAATCATTTACATTTCATAGAAATTATGTATCACCTTGAATCATTCGCAGTATTGTTTGTTTTGATTCTGTTTTCAGATTACAGTTTTAATATTATCTTGAGTTAAAAGTAAGATTGAACTGAAAAAAAAATAGTTCGATTAATTAATATTTAACTTCTCTCAATAGGTATGGTATATACCTGGATATATGATTTTTAATAAAGCTTTACCCAGCAGCTTATTTGGGATTATCAGTCGTCATCGTCTTCAATAATCATTGTATTTAGAACTAAATATTTTAATAAATATTGTTATGTAACTAAACTTCCACTATAATCAGTTATACTACCTTTAAAAAGGGTTAAAAAATCGATCTATAAGTATAGGGATTTATAACATTCAGACATACAGAGCTTCTAGGTGACTTCACTATACATATGCAGTGAAAATTGTTGCATTTTATACTTATTTTTACAAAGAATATTTTTCATCTGTCGCTACTTTTATGTACATACATACATAAACTAAATTTATTAAACCAAAATTAATTAAAAATGAAATTAAGATACCGAACACGAGCAATATTTTGTGATAAATCAGAAAGTTTCAATTAAAACAAACAAATCTACGGCTAACTAACATAATACATCCCTATAGTAACTAAGAGGAAGTGCCCAAACCAAAATAAAAATAATAAAGTAGTCTTACATTACTAATTTATTGAAATGCCACTAAAATCTAGTTAGTAATTCCGGTACCGCCTCCAGGAGATAACAGCAATTTATAAGAAGTACCAAAACTTTCTCTGGGGTGTTCCGGTAAAGTAATAAACGAATATTCTTTTGAACCTCATTGAGTAGTGTTAAAAACGTTTACAGCTAAAGCTAGAAATATGTTAGCACCTGGTACGTCGATGTGTCAAGTAAGGTTTTTATGATCATAAATATGAAGTTAAAGCCGTATTCTTCAGGGCCCGAGGTCAAATTTAATTATCATGTATACGATGAATATTCCCATACATTTATACATGACGCCTACAGAAGTACATAAATCATGTTTGTAACGCTGCCATATATCAACAGCAACTTAAACAATAGTTAAAATAATGGTATCGATGCTCAAGAATAATTATTTAGAAACATTTTAAATAAATCAATGAATAAATTAGACACTGCTGTTATGCTTGATTTAGATGACAGCTCATCTGTTACGAACAAATTGTGTTCTGCGTTTAACATTTTATACAGTGAATATTTATTTAGACAGTAAAATATTATTGTTCTTATTATTAAGATGCTAAATTGATAGTACGCGGTACCTGTTGTTGTAGAGTCATTGAATTACAAATTCTATATATATTTTGGTTTCGCTAATTGCTAAGTAAAAGAAAATCAAACGAAAAGTAAATATATGAAAATAGAATTAATGAATACTTTGTTTCTTTATATAACTTTGGGATTAAAAAGGATATTCAGTTGTATTGATACCTTTTTTGCTGACAGGGTAAAAAAAGCCTTCGGATTTTGGGTTCCCCGGGGTAAGCAGAAGCCAGTGGTGTGGTATTTCCACTTAAAACTACCATGACGGCCGTCCTTCAGCGCCCTGTTCTAAAAGGACCGGACCATGTGATTTCAGGTCCTCCCCGCATTAACACCATGCTCTCCTGGCTCAGGAGAATATTTTTCCCCTCAATCCCGGAGTGACACCTCCATTGTACCTTTATATGATCAGGGCGTTATCCCATTCACTGCTGCAGCAATTAATCTGCCACCAGAAATCTCCACTCTCTGGCGGTCTGCGGTCCCATGGAGTTTATACCGCCGTCGACATCTTCATTACTTGGTATTGGCCCTCTCCCAAACCGTTTAACGATCTCTTTTTGGAGCATAACAGTTTAGCAGAAAGAGCATCGCACCCTAGCCTTCCTCACCCACCATCATGACAGTCATGGAGACAAATCTCGTCCAATTAGGTACTTCAGGACCTTGCGTTCAGACGCTCGAGCGAGGCAGTCCTCTAGTGTATGCTGGGTGTTGTATTGATACCTAATAAAACTTATAAAATGAATTTTCTGCAAACAACATACGCATCCAAGAAAATTAAGCTGACTGCAATGTTATTTTCTACATACTTATAAATAATAAGTAAACAAGCGAGTTTATTCGCTAGATATTTAACTAAGAAATGACATAGATTTGGAAATGTAAGCGAATCGCTTTAAAGGCAAAGGTTCAAACTAAAAAGACCAAAGAAGACCTTTTAAATTAAAATTTGGCAGTGTTCTGCAAGACTAGCAAAATTTAAAAAAAAAACAATATTAAAAGTTTTTTACATTTATTATATTGGTTTAAGTCCTCATACCGCAGACGAATCAAAGCGATCAGTGGTTACCATTTACGAGTCCGCACGTATCACGCTTCACTGGATAGTGGCTCTCAGTTATCGGCTCAGGAATATTTTATAGCCCTTTTTATTTAGACGTGATTCTCTTACATATTAGAGCTAATAAAAGTAAAATCATACTATTGTTTTCAGAGAGGATAAAATTCATAACTTTCTCATGATAGAAGCATGAAAGGGTTTTTGTTATCGTCTTTAGTATACAATGATATTAGTTTGGGTATTAGTAAATTGCTTGGGTTAGTGCATGTAGTAAATTGGGTATTAGAACTTGCTTTCGCGTTCGTTTGCAGCTTTAGTATTTAGATATACATTTGCAAAACAAATACTGCTAGTTTAATTCACGGCACGGGTAGCGTAGTTGTTTAACCAGTCATCTGCCGCTTTCTACTGAGCTGAGTATTGTGGGTTCAAACCCTACATGAGACAATACATTGAGTTTAATACAAATTGTTGTTCGAAGCCTGGGTGTTCTGAATCTCCCGCGACCCAAGAATATTCGTAGTGCAGAAGTTATCTAAAATATACACCTTTTAATCATTAATTAAATACTTTAAACTAACGTAAAAAGCATCTAAAACATAAATGATTAGGCTGGTATGCTATAGAGAGATATAATTAAAATAAATAAAAGTTTTATTTTCAAAGCTTTCCAAAAATGTAACCCACAATTTACCCTTTTTATAACTCCAGCTAGGCATAGTAATTAAGAAAAGGACTGCTAGTTCCAACGTAGTAGTGGCTTCTAAACACAGTCCCAACTAACATTAAAGTAAAGGAATGGTGATGTGATTCTGGGACATATAAGTTCTAGATGAGTTAAGCTACTAAAGACTTCGAGGTAATGAACTTGAATGCACTCAACGTGAACAATTTTTGTGTTTGTAATGATAGTTTCGCACGTGTTTATGCTCCGAGTTCGCAATTTAACGTGGTGAGCAAGTAAGTTTTTGTACTACCTTGTTACATAAATGTTAGAATTTTGTCTTCGAACAAAAACGTTCTTAAAGCTTATAAGCACTATGTATCTATAATAATTACATTTTACATTTATTTACAAGATAAAGTATTGAATGAAAATAATAATTCTACGTACGATAATTAATGCAATCCGTTAAATTATTCTATTTAAGCAAACAATTACCAACAAATGCAATCACAAACAAATAAGTTTTGTGGAAGTTTTAGCGTATCCAGTAAGTTTGCATCAACGCTTTTATCCTCTGAGACTCCAACCGTATAAGGATTAGGAATTCGTGCGGATTTGCTTAAAGGGGAAGGCGAGGAAAATTGAGAATTGTTTTCTCTACCGCACAGTGGGCAAAGCTTGCCTCTGGTGCCGTAACGGAAATGTTAGATGCGCGAACGTTTAATGTAATTATGTAAGACTTTTAGGTTTAATCTTCGTTGTTGCGTCTAACGTATTTACTTAATTTTATAAAAAAAAACAATTATGCAAACTTTCGTAAACATTTTATTTTGATGTAATTATTTATTTTAAAGTATTAGATACTAAAGCGTAAATAAAATCATATCCAGCTCCATTATCCAGACACATTATCCAGAGCGTTATTTTCGAAAAAGAATTTTTGTTTTATGAAATAATGACCACTAACCTCTAACAATAGTGTCATATCCTATCGTTAATGACTGCATTTATCTACATAAAATATATCATACCGTATTTTAGTATCCCATCATATCATTTAAATGCGCGTACATTAATATGGTATGATTGATGCTAAAATACGGTAAAATACCACTACAATTCATACTAATATTATAAATTCCAAAGTAACTCGAAGATACTTTAATTTTTGAATAAGAACGTAGGCTTTTCTTAATCATGATAACCAACATACACGTGGGTTGCAAAAAGTAGTCTCTAATATACAAGTATTTATGAAACGAAAACTATTTCTTTACCTTCTGTCTGTCCTCTTCCTTCTGTGTTTTCTTTCAACTAACTAACATATTTTGTTTATAAATGAGCTAGTCTACAGTCTGCCTATTTTCCCCTATTTCATTCTACATTCTCGACAATGTAATTAAGTATAATAACATACATTTTATTGGGACATTACATACCTTTGCTCGTAAACTGGAGATCCACTAAAGAAGTGTAATGTGATGTGTTGGTTTTTGAGGAAATAGTACTTTAATTAGCCCTCATGGCTGTAATAAAACCTCATTCGTAGGGTATTACAAGTGGTTCAATCAGAGACTTGAGCTATAAAATAAGTCTACCTACTTCGTAAATGAGTACCAACATAAATGAGATAATTAGATTAAGATAGCTAAAGTGTTAATACGAATTGAAATTGTTTTCTTAGGCTGAAGTACACTTATATGTCTTTTAACCTAGGCTTCTCATGATCAAACGTATTTTGGTTACATTTTTAACCAGCCTTAACCGATAAATAACGGATAATCTTATCTCAGGGTTACAATCTATGACACATATCTTCGTACTTAAAGAAGTGATGCGATTCATAGGGTGTGTTGATGCCGTTTCTAAGCATTGAGTAACGAATCTCCAAACAGCCACATTCATTAACAAACAGTTCTGTTTATAGATGTAAAAAAAACAATATGATTTTGTTTAAGACATTGAGTGAATATTTGCTTCAGAATCTGGCACTAATCACTGCCAACTACAAAACGAACACGTAGAATCTAATTAACTTTGTTTTATTGTAAGGGGGTTGGATCAGCCGTCACACAGCTAATGGGATTTATTTGTGTTACGTTCACCGATTTATTAAGCGACTAAGTTTCAGTGAATTGCTTTTGGACAGGATTATTTCACCTGGCTACTGCCCTATTATTATTAATAATATTCGCGGATGCAATGAGAGCTTATTTATATATTATAGCGTATTTTATTTTCTCTTTTTTGAAGAAAACTCCTGCACTATGAATTTTCTTGACTTCTTGAGCTGACGAATAGATGAAACATAAAGAACAAACAGTAAACAAAAAACCAGTCTTGTCTCTTGTAGGGTTTGAACCCACTACAATCAGTACAATAGAACGCTTTGAGGTGAAAGCCTAAACCGTTTCGCCGTCCGTGCAGTCTAACCCAATTTCTATTCAAATATAAAAATTGATTTATTGTTGTTGAAAAAGTAAATATGTTTTTCGTTAAGCACCCAAGACAAAAAAATGGAAGAAGTTTGTTTGATTCATATTTAATATAATTTGAGAAAATATTTGTGCGTTCAGGAGGCCTAACCAAGTTTAAAATAAGTGTTTTCGGGTCGAATCTATTTCTATAATCGCTAAAGCCTCTATCCTTTACTATTATTTTGTTTTGAACACGACTTAGCGTCGAGATGACATCATTCCCTTACATTAGATTAGTTTTTATACTTTTAGTTTTAATAACGTTGGCTTTGTAGAATGTTAACTTGGCTAGGGGGGCAGGTATAATATTTGTTTTGGTGTCTGCTTAAATGCTGATAATCCTGATTCATTGTAGCAATATACTAAACTGATAATATTATCCGTCATTAATATCTCGACGGGCAAGGATAATGTGCGAACACATAAATTTGATTAACAGCTATTATATCTCACTATAGTTTGACTACTGTCCATCACTATAAATTATTCTTAATACAGGCTCTTAAATTAAATGGCGTATAAGTATTTATTAAAGATATGTATTTTATTATTATGTATATTAAAATATATTTATATATATAACCGCACGTATATATTTTTTTAAAGAAAGAAATAAAAGTTATATTTATAGGAATTATAATACTAATTTATATCGATTTTTAGAGTATTTCTATTAAATATTTTAAAAGCGAGAAATGTTTTCTCTCGGAAAATACCAGACCCAATTAGGTTTATTTAGTATATAACAGAAAAAAATTTATATAATATATGGTCATTTACTTTTATGCATTCAAATAAATAATCGTAAATGAGAATATTATGATTATTTATTTTGTAATTAGGAATAAATATCATCAGGGCCTCAAATAAGTACGTAGTTTAGGAATAGTAGGAAATGTTAAAGGTATTCTTCAATATTTCCTACTGTTCCTAAAATATAGAAAATATATCAATTATACATTTTTTAAGTATTTACATCTAAGGCACAAATAACTTGTTTGTTCTCCAAAAATATATATGGACCACAAGCAACAATATTTAAATGTGAATCGTCATTTATAACTACGGTAGTAAACGAAACCGAAAGCAAAATAATTTGCATACAGGAAACAGTTAAGGGGTCTAATACTATAGGTCCTTTGTTCGAGACTATACAATTCAAATTGTTTTTTTTTCTTTCTTTTTATATTATACCCTCAGTTTAGAATTGAATCGAAGGATGCGCTCTTTTAGGATGGATACCGTAACAATGTTGTGTTTTTATTATGTATAATAAGTATGTCTGTAAAATAAAATGTAGTTAATGAAAAAGACAGAGTTTTGACAAAAAATGAACACAACGCCCAATAATGTGTGTTAAAAAGTATAATAAAAGGTAGGTTTAATTCAATTACCGGGAGATAATTATAATTCTTGAAAATTAAGTCATGTCATGTACGAAATCGATGAATATTTAAAACAAAAACATTGAGTAACGTTACACTTCATTGTAATAAAATAAACCAAAATATTATACCAATATTAGCAAAACCTGGTGAACTAAGATATTATATATTATGCTATATTATTAACGAACCACTTTTGTTTTTGGACTTGAAAGGTAAATAAGTTTTCAAGGCAACTGAATTTCAATGTCGTATTTTATTCCAGCAAAAGATCGGTTATAAACGAAAGTTTGGACGGTCAATATTAATATTTATTACCTTCAATGTTCTACGAAACACTTTCTTTTCCAGTTTATAAATAGTCTTTATTTTATGCCGGCCACCCTTCAAACAATATAACAAAAAAGGAAAGATTTTACGAGCTGAACTAGTCTGGTCAGACGCCATATTCGATCGTTTACGGCTTATATTATTAGTAGTAACCAAAGTTTGTTTGCTCCCGCGTACATTTTAGAGTTCCCGCTGTAAATATTAATTTCCTAATTAATAACAGATGTAACATAATTTTATGGCTATTTAAAATGGCCTACAATTTTCATAATGCAGGGTGGACTGGAAATAACACGTTCCAGTAATTTCCATAACCATTTACGCCATTATTATTGACTAAATATTTTCTTCAACCCTCAAATTATATTAAATTATGATTTGTTCTCTAAAAAGACGCTATTTAGAACGCAGAATGCTAACAAAAACCGTTTTTCGGAACCTCTAATGGAAGGACATTATCCGAAATCCGTTTTTATGCGAATACGACAAAGATTTACGGGGAAAATTTTAGGAAAGTGCACTGGAGCTTATCTTTATGTATATTTTTATGTATTTTTCAACATAATGTTATCGCTTAACAGTTAACTAAGGCTTTTAATGTAACGGGCTGTTTGCAAGTTATTGACTTATACTTTATAACTTTAACTATATATTATACTGTATAAAGGGATTTTGAAGACATATTCATGCTCCTAGTCGCTACTTTTTGTTAAGAAAAATAAACACAACAAAGTTTGACGAGAATACCGTACACGTTGCTAGATTTATTGCGACATTATTTCGACGAACTTTACAAGTTATGTAATCTCAACGGAAGAATTTGTGACAACGCTCTGATGACAAAACTTTCGGGTTCTAAAAATTTTCTGCAAACATACTAATACGGATCACATACGTAAAGAAAAGTTGGTCTAACAAACCTATTTATATATATATATATATATATATACATAGTAAAAAATATAAGCCTACTTTGTCTAAACAAATGGCGTCGCGTTTCTCACAAAAATCGTTTAAGCAATTTGTTTAAATTACTTTCCTATGCTAATCTTCGCCGTGTTGCGAATATATATGCCGGAAAGAAAAAAGAAACGGTATGTGGGCGTTCGTGATCGTTGGATATCTTCGGTTTAAATGATGCATGTTTGGAAGCCGGATCTCATACAGAAAAACAAGATACTGCAAGCTATTACACGCTTTACATCGTAAATAATCGTCTTAGCTCCGTAAATAAAATAAGTGTGTAAGCTTGGTCCGGACTCGTATCAGATGAGAGCCCGAGACCCAGCAAAAGACGGGAAAATGGTGTTTAAAAGGCGCGATAGGAAACAATGTTCAAGGAGCATAAGTTTTGCGGCGTGTTAAAAGATAATGAGTTCGGATACACTTTATAAGAAAGATGTTGCGTAGGCCTTTGTAAGGAGACATTATTCTCTTATCGTAGACATAGCTAAGTCTCCGTATATTTTAACGCACCTAGGAAAGATGTGGATTCGCAATTTATATTCGCGAGGGACCAAGTTTAAAACCAAAGATGTACCTTTTGTTACTTTAGATAACGACTCGAGTTACATAAGGTTAAAATACGGATTGTATTATAAATTATTTAAATTCAAATTAAGTTTCAAAGTCGGCTCTTTATCTCCTGATCTTTATCAGATAAAGAAAATTAGAATTTTGTTTAAGCAACTTGTTAATTGTTTCCGATATTATGAATCTACTTATTAGTTAATTATACATATTATATTTATGACCGATACTTTGATCTTTTAAGTTTGAATTAAGCATCCAATTTTCACATGATACAGGTTCTTTAGCTTTATTGACCTCTAGCTGATCACGTAACCACTTCATCATCTTCTATCGCCCGTAGCGTGATGTTATAAAAGCGTGAACAAATTTGTTTACTATTAAAAAGGTTATAGTGAGCCAACCTTAGAAATTAGACATACACTGCCGTAGACTTATTTTCAGAATTTTAAAGGGAAAATATTCTGTCATACTTATATCACGTTTCCGAATCTTTAACTGTTAGTGAAATGTACACAATTTAAGATTTAAAAAGGGATAATTTTCACCCGGTTTATAAAGTCATACATACATTGATATACCGCTTCTTTTGATCGTAATGTTATGATATTTATATTAAATATAAATAATCTTCCTTCCTTAAATAACCTTCCTCGATAATTGAAAACTCTGAAATCTTTTTAAAATAGTAGGATCCGTAAATCCTGAGATTAACGCGTTCATCTAACAAGCAAACATGTAAACGAACAAACAAGACACTTCAGGTTTATAATGTTCGTACAGATAAATATAATACGAAGATAATCAATAACAAATCCTGTTATACCAGCGTGGCCTACAATTTATTGAAAAAAAAGGGACAATTACGAGTCTGGCTCACGCAAAGACTCTTTCTTTTACATTTCTAAGCAGGTACCAATAACTAGATTAAACTGAAACTTTAAATTTAGTAAACTTGTTCAATACAATACGGTAATTTTCGAAATGTCAAAACATAAGTTTGTGTTTTCTTAAATTGGCACTCTTTTAATAAAGAACGGTGCAACAACAAAAATGTGGCAAATATAGACCTTAGAGTTTTTTTTTATGAATGTTATGAAACAATTGTTTTTCCCAAAATTATAGTTCGAATTTCATTACCGGGGGTTTTGATTGAAAAATTAAGAAAAAGAGTGGTAAAATTTGTCACACTTATATTGTATAAGTTAAATTCACTTACAAAGCAGGTTACAATATTTGATGTTAATTTCAACTGATAAGACGGAGAATACTTTATGCATGCCATTAAATTTATTTGAAAAGGGTCTAACGTTTAATAGACAGGCCGATAACGAAGGTGTTCAAAAAGACTTTTTTCATCAAAGAATGGAATTCTAAAAGTTTCCAAATAACAAAAATCCCAATTAATCAATGACAATTTCCATGTCATTAAACAATTTCAATTAAAGATCAAGATGAGCAAACTTGTTTGTTGAATGAAATATGGACACCCACATGACTACGGTATATTATACAAACAAGTACCATTGGTTATTAAGTGTATACTGATATATGGTACCAGCTTGTATGGATAGCGTTGGCGGACAGGTAAATAAACTCAATCATTCATTTGATTGGTACAAGTTGGCCCACTTGGCAACTTTAGCCGGCGGTGCACACTGTTTACTAATTTATACTCGCACAACTGTACAATACCAATAAAGATTCTCAAATAATTGATTCTCTGATACTGAAATATAAATTATCTTATAACTTCGGTTTTCACAAACATATTTAAACCGGATATGACGAACACCCAGACTCAGGACAACAATTTGTAACTAAGTGGTGACAATTGTGTAAATCGAACCCACAATACTAAGCACACTAAGAAGCGGCGTGGCGTCTGTTTGAACTACTAAACCCATACCGTCTATGTATTTAAAGTGAATTGAACACGAGCATGATTATACAAGTTGTTTATTTCTGAAAAATATTATTTTTAATAGAATAAAACGGTTTCTTTGCAAAAAATTCAAATAGCGAAATAATATGTAGAAAATTAGCGATCCGGCCCGACTTCGCGCAGATGTCTTTGAGATTCTCGGGTTTCTTCTGCTATTATTTGAATATATTAAACATATAAACCTTACTGTTGAATTATTATATTTACTGCTGAAAATTGCATTAAAATATGTTAATAAACTTTGAAAATCTAAGCCCTATACGTAATATATCAGTATCTTCATAATTCACTAAAGTTTAGAATTGATACAAGGAATTGAAGTAAAATTTAATAACTTGAACAACAAAAACATTGATGTGATTATAATTCTTTATAATATTTAGTGATCTATGAAAAGAATCATAAGAAATAGGTAAATATCTGGGTCCAGTGTAAAGCAAAGACAACAATGAAAATTACCATTTACTCAAGGTTTATAAGTCGTTTACACAAAATATTATTTAGAAATCTAACCACTATTTTCAGGGTCAGCTAATAGCCTATCATTGCAGGCAAATGTGTATTACATAAAACTATCAACAAGAATGAAGTTTTAGAAATTTAGCAGCATCTGAGATGTTGACTTTTTGTATTATTCCATGTTTACTTTTAGCGTCCTGATTCAAACAGACAGCTTTCATATACACAGCTTTTATTACAAGATTTCTAGCGGTATGATCAAAACAATTCACATTAAAATTCACACCTCGCCATACGGAGAAGCAAATGAGAATTCAATTGTATTGACAAATGACTGTGCAAACAACACCAGCCAATAGAATAGAACTAAATCTTAATTTACTTTTCCAATCGGAAAGAAAATAGACGCGCCACTATGTACAAGATGAATCACAAGAACAAACAAATCAAGTACGTTAAAGCAGTTTGCGCTAGAAAACTAACGCGATCTAATCTCAGATCTAGCGATTGAGAAGCGGACTTGGCAATGCATCACCTGGCTTCCGTTGTGCAACGATCTTGATTTCTTCCAAATGTACCTCCCACGTACACGCGTGAGCGATGCCGCCATTTACAAAAGACCTTCTCCGTCTCTATAAAGTCATAGCCTCTGTAGAAGTGTCAACTGATGATCAAGGGCCTATGTAAAGTGGTACCGACACGTCCTCTGTCTAGAAGTTAGACGCGGCAGTGATAAGACGAACCGTTGTCAGTTTGACGCCATTTCGGCTACTGGGTATCATGTTAAGATTTGTATTGTTTCCTTTTCATCTTATCTGATATTTTTAAGATGTTACTCTCATTGTTTTATTGCCTTTATCGTATATTTTATGTACAATAAAACATTTTATGGGCTTTTGCTCAAGTCTAACAAATACTGGTGTGACATTGTTCCTTCAAATCGATGAATATTTATGACAGCTATTTGCCTAGATTATGTTCTTTGCTCCCTTTTCAGAACATTTCATTTTAGTCATAAACAAGTTATAAAATAAAGAAGAAAAGTAGGGTTGTAAATCATATTTTACACAAGGCCATATGATGTATATCAAAAATATTAAAATATATTATATAAATAAAACAACACCTCACGACATTTTTTGTCAGAAATAGTTCAGCGTTAGATATTCTCATATTATTAAATCATATTAAAACTACGAAATTGCAACGGTTGATATTCCTTCCCACATGTTGTTATTTGCCTGTTGGCTACTTACTTAAACCGTATAGAACAGCGCTTAGTCCTAGCTGCTAACACTAAAACCCGTACGATATGGTTGGCAATTCATCTATTCAAATAAATAAAATTGGAGTGCCTGTTTGTAATATTAAAATAACCGCTTTTTAACTAAATGCATAAGTCTGGATACACGGTAGGTACATGTACCAAAATATTTTTTTTTCAATTTTTGTCTTTCTGTCTGTTTGATCCGGAATATCTGGAATGGCTGGACCGAATCCCGGCGGGATTTTCATCTTTTCATCAGTTTCTAACATAGTTTGTATGGTTTTAGGGGGTAATCTTCGGAAGTAGTGATCCGATCCTGAAAATGCATTCACTAATAAAAGCGACATTATTCAGAAGTTACATAGGCCATATTTTACTATGATTGAACAAAAAATTCGGTTAAAAATAATAATATTTGTTAACGGGCGGCTAACGCAGCTGGTTATGTGGGCACGGGTCGGCTAGTACACTATATACATAAAGTTTCACGATTCTTGGGAGAATTCATAAGCTCCAGTAATCGTTTACCATGAGGTGGATAGAATAAACAAATTTTAGGTACAACAACACTATTACTAAAATTCGAAACTAGTATTATAAATTAAAAAGATAGCTGTCAACTTATATCAATCTAAGAGCCCCCGCAAACTGCAGACTTTCCATCGGCCAATAGTTAGGTTGGTTTCTTTATCAGTATGGGGATGTATGGGAGTACGCATATTATACCGATTCAGTACGTGCTGACAACTACCTTCAAACTAAACTATCGGCCAACAACTACCTTCAAACTAAACTATTGGCCGATTATAAGTCTGCAGTCTGTGATGGTTAAAAAAAAACCTACTTGCATTCCAATGTTTAAAAATCCAGATTATTTGTTTATTGTAACAATTTTATTTTCTGTGTGAAGACAAAAAACAATGAATGAAATACACCTTAAAGGTTTCAACACAAAAAGAAATCCAATCATATCAAAACAAACATAAAACACCTATCTAAAAGAGTTCTTTACATATCCCGGCTATCAATACCGTTCGAAGGCCCGAATACCTCGGCACAAGAAGATAATAGATAATTTAGATAACAAGAAAAAGCTATTCCACGGCGCTACTACCAAATAAATGGTGAATAATACTCACATATACGATCTACTTTCAGCTATTTTGGCAAAAGGAGTTTGTGATTCTGGAATACAAGAGTAGATATGTCTTTAT
This sequence comes from Hyphantria cunea, assembly GCA_003709505.1. Classification (NCBI taxonomy): domain Eukaryota; kingdom Metazoa; phylum Arthropoda; class Insecta; order Lepidoptera; family Erebidae; genus Hyphantria; species Hyphantria cunea. The sequence goes on along the minus strand of PKRV01000458.1, from coordinate 1,028,506 downwards.
ATTTCTACTGTGTGTGTACTACCAAGTCTATAAAGGGTTTCGACATTACCGTTGCCAATTTAAATGCCAACTCGACCTATATTAAAATGTAACGTTAGCCAAAAGATACAGTAGCTACACATATAAAAAGTTATGACTATATACATAAACTTTAAAATTTAGTTGGGTTAAGTCTCAAAACCTCTTTTCTAAGGAGAGGCGTATGTCCAGTCGTGGACTTTTAAAGGCTGTTGATGTTGACGTAGGATAAGGTAATAAGATTTTTGGTTTTCAATGTAATAATTAGGTACCATTTTGTTTACGAATGGCCTAAATTATTCATTGTTCATTCTTTGATACGTAGCAAGTGCAGTTTTTAATAAAATATTGATTTATATTTCTTATTTATGTAAATTTGGCAGTTTTAGTTTACTTTTAAAAAAGATAAATTGAACTAAAGAACTATAATACATTCTAAAATCAAACATACTTGTACCTCTTCCACTATATTAATTACACGTGAGTTGGTAAATGGATGGTCAGGTGTAAATGTAATTGATATATTGGAATAAGTACAAGTATATTTGATTTTGGAATGTATTGCAACAATTTCCATCAAATACCGACAATCGAGCGTATAAATTACAGAGAACTAAAAAGTAACTTTGTCCGTTTGTCTGTCTAAATGCTATTCTTTTACGATGAAGTTTGGCTTAAAGATACACTGATGCTTGAAGGAAGGGCTTAAGCAATCTTCACCGCGATAACCGACATATGCGCGGGGGGATCCATTAGCAGAAGCTAGTATTTAATAAAAGACTGGAATACGTTTTTTATGCTGTTTTTCCGCTAATCTAAGTGTTTGATCTTAATACAATACAAAAGATTTTCATTTAAGTACAAAAGATTAAAGCTCAATATCCATAATTACATGCGCCACTCAGCGTCACAAACTGGGATAAGAACCAATAATGAAGTGCTACTTAAAGCTCGAGCAAAAATGGACTTACAAGGATAAAGCAAAAGAAAAAGATATTTTTCGCAGTGTCTGATGCTATATTCTTTAAGTAACTTTCAATATCATTCGTAAATAATATATACAAACATCTACCACAGAACGTCTCATATTATCGACCATGTCAGTAAACAATATTTTAGGTACTCGTGTATGCCAGAGGTATTCGTATTAACGATATTGTGGAGGCTCTACAAAACTCTCGCTTGGTTGAGCACCGTGAGAGGCATATTTACATTTTTTCTCAATTCATTGCCCGACATGTTTGGTGGATGGATGAGCCTACACCGACATTTTGTGACATTAGGCTCCATTGATTTTGAATGTGCCGTACCCTAACCAACCCGCTCTTAAATAGATAAGCAAATGAATTGGAAGACCTTTGTGTTTGATATAAAAGTATTTAACGTTTTCATATAAAAGTAAAATGCTTTAACAGTAATGACGTATTAAAATAAAATTTTGATTAGGTTTAAATTATTCTTGTGTAGAAAAGATAAAATAAAAAAAGATACAGATGTTTATTTTAGTGACTTTAAGTGAACTAGTCAATTATAATTAGATATTTGCCAGTGAAAATGATTTCAAAATAAAAGGCTTGCTCTACAATATGAAATGGAATTCTTAAAAGTAAACAAATTGAGTACGTTTTATAAGCACGCGTTCAAATAAGAAATAGCTTCGCTTGCTAATTAAACACGTCTTAATGTAGGCTCCCTACTTAAAAGGATTGTAAAATATTTTGGTAATTAAGCCACCAGTATTATTAGAGAAGTCTGTGGAGTGAAAAATTAATTAAAATTTAAGCTTTTCAGTTCTCCCTACGAGGTAGTCAATGAATAAAGGGCTGCAAGCACACATTTCAGTGAGCAACTAAAGATCAAGCGTGTTAGATAATTTGAATGGGCTTATGCGATATGAACGGATTAAAAATTAGTTAATGTTATAATTGTGGTTTATATTTGGCAAGCTAAGTTAACATAAAGTCATTGAATTTTAATATGTTGACATTTAGATAATTTGGACCATATAATAATATGTAAGACGAAAATATTGTTGTTTAGGCGGATCAAGTCAAATCAGTCATTCTAAAGCATTTTGTGTGTATTATAGCCAAGAGCTCTCAAAAATGAACACCGAATAACGTGAAACTAGTGTGTCTTCTGTGTTATTTATGTAATTAGATCGTACCCGTGAAAGACTATATACACTTTAACATAATTATTAACATATCATCATCATCATCATCAGCCTATCGCAGTCCACAGCTGGACATAGGCCTCTCCAATTTCACGCCACTTAGTTCGATCTATGGCTTCTCGCATCCAGCTGCTGCCAGCCGTCTTACGCAAATCATCGCTCCACCTGGCCTGTGGACGTTCTACACTACGTCTGCCGAGACGCGGTCTCCACTCAGGAACTCGTTTACCCTAACAGTTATCGGTTCTTCGGCAAGCTGAAGTGGCAGTGGGCTGCCACTTCAGCTTGCTAATCCGCTAAAGCTTGCTAATCCTGTGGGCTACGTAGATGACCCTGGTTCTTGGTCGGATCACCTCGTTTCTGATGCGATCCCTTAGAGAAACGCCGAGCAAAGCCCTCTCCATAGCACGCTGAGCGACTTTGGACATTATTAACATAGAAGGAACAATATTAAAAAAAAAAGAGTGGCTAATTATATTTATTTACAAAATAGCACACGTTACTAATGTACTCCTCAATATTTCTGTGGAGAACTATGTCCAGAGAATACAACAGGATAAAAATCATATCTTAATGTTCATAATTGTTTCTTCAATCGTTATCGTATCATTTTCTTGATAGATTTGGAAGGATATTCGATCCTACTTCTGTTTACTAATTTTGGAATTTTGGATAGCGTAAAAATAATGATTTTTATTGTACACAAAGGTAATAAAATGAAAAATATTATGAGCTACTGACTTACTTTTTAGCATATGAACCTATCACTTGGAATCATTTAAATTTACTTACTTGCGTCATCCTATCGAACGTAGTCCCTTTATCAAGAGAACAATAATTGCATTCAAAATCAAAGATGTTCGCTCTGATAGGCTGAGTATTTTCATTAATTAAGGTCCAACATGCGCCAAGCAACAATTAAGAGGACGATGGTAGATAAGCGCGAATCGAGTTGATAGTCAGTCTTTAAATTGCGATTATATTTTGTTCGTATATTGTAGGAAGATTCACACCTTATTAAAGTTAATCTTAGATTTTGTAACTTTTTTTAATTTTTATATTTGTAGAAGTAAAGGTGTGTACGTATATTAGTAATTAGTTAAGTTTATCTTAGATAACAATATTTATGAAGAGCATAATAAGTCTTCGTTACTACTATTAATTTATAAATAATTTAATATTTTATTATTTTAATGTTTTATAATGACTATTTCCTCTTCATTGCAGAAAATATTGCACAAATAAAACTTTAATGAGACAGGCTTTACAAATCTTTTCCCATTTTATCTATATATTAGACAAACTTAAACAGATATCAAAACAATGGTATTTATTAAACAATAATTAACTAAACCATAATTTATTATTTAAAAGTGATAACATCACAAAAATTAATCTGAGAGAGTTATGTCAATGTTTTTTAAAAATAAAGCATCTCATGACCTCAAAACAAAACATGGCTTCAAATAGCTGTCAAGAGTAATTTATATTTATTCTCCTTGCAACAAACTGTTTAGAGACTATAACATTGTACCAATTTCTTTAAAAAATTGTTTTTAATTTCTATATCTATAGACTGCCAATGAATGTCCCACAAATTTGCTATAAAGTTAGGCAAATTGAAAACAGGACGAAACATACAGTACATGTTCGTCATCACTAAGTATAGGGATGAGGCAATCAATTAAATCGCAGAACGACTAATGGAAGCTCTCTAATAGAGTCACAACTTGTCTGATAAGTGATGTTGGCTTGGGACATAATTAACCAGTTCGTTGTACTAGACGACTTATTGAATACATCGTTTTGTTTTTTGTTACTTTCTTTTGTTTCACCAATCAAATATTATGTTTAAGACAATATATAAATAAAAGTTTGATTAAAAGTTATTTCATATTACCTTAACCGCTTTCTTTCTCTTTCTATGTCTTCCTCTAGACGTTTATTTTTCTTATGCAATAAAAATATTTTGATAATAATATTCTAATATTGAATTCTAGTGAATTTAATACGTGTGTCAACAAAAAAACTTAAAAAACGATATTATATGGTGTTAAATAAGTATTCTTACATTTAATAAGTGTATATAAGTCTCGTGTCAGGCCGTTGATCACGATGAGCTCCGAAACAATATCACCGAATTTCAAGTTTTTTTAAAATGTATTTTTTTCTGGCCTGCCTATGATAGGATAGTTATCATCACATCACACTTAGACCAATGGGAGCCAAACATGATTGAAAAGAGACGTAAACGAAGTTATGTGGGTCAGCAGCTAATAATGAAATAGGTAAGCAAACAAAACTCTCATGAACAGTGCTTCCAGTGATCTTACTTATTCGTTTATTAGAATAAATTTACGGATTGTTTTAAATTTGTTTGTCTATACTAATAGGTATATTGTGACGTGTTATGGTTAAACAGTTTATTATTTATTATTATTATATGTAATTAATAATCTTAACAGAATTTTAACTTTAATTTTCATTAAAATACATTTACATAATATCCGAATATAATCGCCTCATCTCTAATTTGATACTGAACCAAGGGATCGTTATCAGGACCAATACAGATAAAAGTATCCTAAAGTATTCTATGATTCCGAATCGGCACCAACATTACTTTTACGACACTAAAATTCCCTATATCCTAGCACCATCTGACAGAATTCTAAAATGCCCTTCAAATCTAAAACAAAAGAGTGAACGCAAGCAGTTTACGATTAAGGCTGGCAGCTTAACCCTTCGTTCACTCCCTTTAAACAACGTGGAAGTTTAACGAAAAAGTCGACGTTTAAACGCGCTATTTAACCCTGCCGGTAATCGGAACACAAACAATGGCAGAGTGAAATAATGTCGAATTCCCTCGGACAAATTAGGCGACCTTTTTAGGCGGTGGCGGTGGGTTAAAATAACAAAAAGAACTTTTATTCTGATGTTATTTCTGTTGCCGAGTTTGACCGAGTTGTACAATTACTTTCGTAGATATGAGAAAAGTCAAAATCATTTCGTAACTCGTTATGAGTGTGGTGAGCTTCTTATTGGGGTGCACCCATTTTGGTTGTTGTAAATTATAAACTTAGGAACTTTAAGACTTTGTTTCATGTTTAAGGAAAATTTTCACACAAGTGCGTCCATTGAAGAACTGTATTGAGGGTAAAGTATCTTTATGCCGAATATTTAATTTAACACTATGATATATCTTGTAGCAAGCTGAAATGAGCAGATGAATTAAATTAAATTAATACAATAGAGTTTTTAGGTAGCAAGTTAGACAAGGGTTAGGTAGACAGTGTATTCATACCTAAGAATTTATGTCAACTGGAAGCATACTAAATCTATCTTCTATTCTATTCTATTCTATTCTATGTATGAATTTAATGGCCAGAAATCTAGTTGGATAGGCTCTGCACCTGATTGTAGGATAATAAATTAAGTAAGTACTTTTCTACTTGTATTTAAATAACAACCACATCGTAACGCAGACTGTTATAATATATATATAAACAAGCAAGCAAGAAAAACGTGTATAGATTACAATTTCATTTTTGAAAACGCATGTTAGGTTATAACAATAGCAAAAAAATAATCATAAAGTATATACATCCATTAAACTTGATAAACATGTTCTATCATCTCGATCCTAATCGGGGGTATATTACTCGTACGTGTAGAAAACAATCTCTTTTTTATATTCCACTCTGTTCGTGAACACGTCCACCTAAATATAAAGATATTGCTAGCGTACGGTATCCACTTTTCATATTTATGTGATAAAAACATTAGGTCCAATTGGATATCCCTATTTGGGGCAGAAGGAATAGATGTTTTATATATCACAAATAACCCAATATGTTTTGAGATATTACATGGAGTGTTGAGAGCAAAAGAAAATGTCATTACATGTCTTATGCTTGTTGTTACGTTGAGTTTTCTTCCTGATTTGATTGAATATTAGCAAGATAAAAGAAACAAATATAAAGCCAATAGTCGAAGGCCAATAAATAATTTAGGACAAAGTGGACGAAAAATAACTAACAAATGCCACTATCACATCGATTAAAACTTTCTCTAAACCATCTATTTGTTGACTCTTTAGACTATTTTACCATTATTTTAAAATTAAAGAATTCAAGATATGTAATTTAAAAAAAATAAAACCCGACTGCGTCAACATCATATTTAAAACATATAAGTTATATGTATATTATATTATATATATATATATATATATATATATTATATGTATAGTATAAATATAATATATGAAGTATTTTAATAAACATTGTTTTAGGAGATTAGAGAGTTTTGGCCCCAAAAAAATCTTTTGACGTACGACGAATCTATTGACACCACTCACATAAAAAACGACAAGCCATTTAGGCTCTAGCGCATGCCAAAGAAATGTACATACATACATATATACATACATGCATACACTCGAAAAATATATCCGTCGTTCTTTCGCAGTCGGTTAATAACTACTGGTGACCTTTGCACCCAAAGCGCGTACTTTAATGTTAAAAATTTCAACATCATGAAGCAAAAATAATACTGACTATAATTTTCCACGATGCTTGAACTTTATCGGTAAGATATGAGGGTCCAAAATCATTTTTCAGATATTAATTCGTAACAATCGTAAAAGTTATTTTCATGGTACCCCTAAAATGTTATTACTACTTTCACTAGAAAATACACTTTCTATAGACTTTATCTCGTATTCGCTTTGTCTACAAACAGGGATTTAGGTTGCCATAACAATAAAGAAATAACAGTTTGTGTGGTAAAGTTTATACAATTTGAAGCTCTCGCAAATTCTTGAAAAACATTGTAGGATTCTATACGCCTTGAAATATAAATCTAGTCTCCGGGAACGAGGAACTCCGCAAGAATCCATGTAATGTAATCAGATATTTGAACAAAGGTTAGCAGACACTTCACATGGTACTATGGTAAAGTGTAAGCTTGCGTATAACGTTACTTCTCTAGTTTATTATTAAACACACGTTACAGGAAGTACTAGATTAATTTCCATTAACTAGAAAGGTTAAGTTTATAAAAGTCAGACTTTTGGATTTATCATAAGTCTTCTAGTTACTGTAAAGTAAAAAAAAATGCCATTAGTATTGGTTTTTGGTGGGAAATGACTTGTTGTTTAAAATGCGGGTAATGTCGACGAAGACATTACATATAGAAAACTTCAAGATGCATAGCAGACTTATACATAAATGTAGATACTGCTGATAATAAAACTTAATGTTCATAATGTTCTAACCATTCTGATATGAGCCCAGAAATTATTCTCATTCCTAAAGCACGCACGTTGAATGATTAAGGTTATATAATACACGTCGGATGATACTTTTTCATTTTTATTCGTAACAAGTCGACAACAAGCCGAATAAGCCTAGACAATAAAACATCTTTCAAGGTTGATGAGACAAAAGTAATGATTATTGCCCACGGTTGTTGATCCGAACGCTTCTGGCCACTTGCGCCTATAATTTTCGATGGTACAATAGTCTTCTCAAATGTCGTTGATGAATGTTGTTTTGTAGGTAAAATATTCTAATTTCGTGACAGACGGAGTTATTACAATAAACAGTTATTTGATTTACAAATTTTACTTAATTAAAAATACCTATGTTAATTGAAAAATAAATAGGTTAAATTATATTTTTAGTAGTTAGCTATGGAAATTCTCAATGTAAAAGCACTAAATCACACCAACATTTCAATTTACCGAATTATGAAGAGGCTGTAGTCAAAATATTGCAAGCGGTCACGCGAGAAGAGTTGAATGGCAATGACTACCTACAACGGAACGTGATCGGCGCGTACACATAAACATACCCACAGACGAACACAGATTAGAGGGCTTGTAATGGCGGATGGATGTTATGCTGTATTACTTTAATCGTCATCAACAATTGTAGCGTTAACAAAAATACTTAAAATTATTTTCACATATGAGCTGTTTAGGTGATACCTAAATTAAGAAAATAAAATAAAGTAACATTTTAAATGCAATTTAAAGTTTAAAAAAAAAACAACAATACAACAGAAAGTGTAACTTTGGATTAGAAAATATAGTGTAAAACATTTTAATGAACCCAGTGTACATAACACTGGGTTCCTGATGTTATGTTATTAAAATATATGTTATCTAAACGATTGTGAATTAAGTTTTAAATCAAAATCTTTATTGAACAACAACACTTATGGAATTGTGCATACTATAAAACGTATTCACTCTCACTGTATGTACGCTCAGATTTAACAGCGGTTTTCACCATTATTTAGGTTATATTTAAAAAAAACCTTTATTAGATATGTTGATTTAAAAGTTTGAATGTTATGTTAATAATAAGTGAGAAAATAAAACATGGAACACTTTTAATTTCCAAAAGACGATGCTAAAGAACATGAAAATCACAACTAACAAGTAACAAAATGATCTTGAATTGCTGACGCTACACTAGCCGAAGGCCGCGTCAAAAGTCATACATGATTGCGTTACATAAGTCATCATCATCATCAAATTTTGTGAATCTGTCGTAAGGAGGGGACCGAACCGTTATTAGGGTTCTGTAATTGTTAAAGAAATTACCGTGAAGCTTGGGATTTATCACTGTTCCGGCAAGATAAAACATAGTGTGTACACTGCTTTGTAGTGAGACCACTTTACATTTTTTTTTATGAAAACAAACAATTTAAAAATAAAACTTTGTGATTATGAACACGCGCCAGTAATTTATGAGCAAAAGTCTTTCACAAGATTCGGGTAAGGTGTCTACTATTTTAGGACATAAACTCGCAGTAATATTAAACTCCTAGTGTCAAAACTACATTGGAATGACTTATTAAATATGATATCATAGACAAAGAAGAATTTACTACAGATATTGAACAAAGTCCTCGTAATTGCTTTATATACTATAAAAACTAAGGCAGAACCTTTTCTTGTTGAACAAATTTCTTCGTAAACTAGTTACGATCTATTCCAAGTGAGTCATGATTGATGTTCTGCCGACGACGCAAGGCACGCCATAATGCTACTAAAATTAGAACTTCGCTTAGTTAGTTACAGTTTTCGTTTGATGAGTTGGTAAAGTATAGACAAGCGGCCTCGAAAATGCCCTATAGCTAATTTGATGGTATAAACTGCCTTCTGTATAGTGAAATATGGACCATCGTGCATTTTTATTCCATATTTTAAGACATCTAAAAGACAACTCCCGGGTTCAGACATAACTTCTATACAAAGCCTGTTCCCTAATCAGTAATTGATTGCAATCAAGATATTTGAAACATTGTCAAATCACGATTAGTCTACCATCATAAGTGACGCACGCATTAATAGAGAACCAGAAACTATATTAGTAGTTATTTTTAACTACGGTGTTCTTTCCAATAGTCTTTCTCTAAAACGGGTTGCGCAAAGTCGTAACGATATATTAAGAACTGTTAATATTGGAGGGCAGATTGTTATACAGTAGGATACAGACGACAAGCATATTGTTCATTAGTTAGAACTATTTATTAACACAACTAAATAACGTACGAAAATACTGAAGTGAAGGTCACAACAACTCCAAAACTCTACCAAGAAAAAGGTTGGACTGCTTCGGATCAGCAAATTATAAAATAGTAAAAATAAACTGTATAGAGGCAGGATATTACCTGTGCTATAAATGTTAAGTATTATTTTATATACTGATTTAATACGCTGCGTTACGAAAAAATGTGATTTCATCCTGCAAATTGTAACATAAAATGCATTTTATATTACATGTGGCTCAATGGCTGGCAATGTACTTGGAACTTTTGAGCTGTATGTGGTAGAGTTACATGGAGATGACCTGCATGAGCCTGGTCTTAAGCTGATGACTAATGCCGAAATCAGTAGTATATGCATGCAAACATTTTTTGAATATACACAAATGACTTATGTTCCAAAAAAGCTAAAGATACACTCCCATCCAAATAATACCACCTATTCAAATCAGCGGTACACTACACAGCGGAATACATTGAAAAATACAAAAGCATGATAATAGATTAAATAGTAAATAAAGGTAAATCCAAAATGGAATAACAAGAATCGTAATTTCATGTAACTTATCTTTCTACAAATTGAGACTACATGTGGGTTCTATATAATTTACAGCGTTCCTTGTTTATGTTAATTATCATTCTACGTTGTAAATAAGCTTTGCAAACATTATATTCGCTTCCACGATGTTAGCGTAAAAGGTGCAATCCTTCCCGCATAAATTTTTCCAGTGAAGGCTAACATACTGTTGTAACGTATAGGTTGAAAGCTGGCAAGAAATTGCTATAAGTTGATTATCTATGATTTATAACTTTCTTTTGTGTGCGTTTCGACTATAGCGTTAGAAAATATAATCTTAATACAAATTGTGATACGATTCACTTCAAGTATCGTTTATTTAAAAATCTAGTCACCAAATGAGTAGCTGATAGAAATTTGCCTTACTTTTAATCATGTTTTAGAATAGACGCTAGGAGACGACACAATACCTCGCATCTATTCTTTTTCAGACACTTACCGAAGTAACTGTGCTTAGTGAATATCTGAATAAATCGGAAGTGGACGTGGCCTCATCCTCCTCACTTCGAAGTTATGCAGTAGGACACCGATAACGAGTTGGCATGCATTCTCCAGCAACCACGCCCGCCACCAGTGCATGAATGCTTGTAGGTGAACGTTCTGCACCAAAACTGCCATCGTTTTCGTCTACAAAACAACCAAGATTTGTTTTATTCTATAGATTAACTAATTATTAGGGGTAAAGTCTTAGATGTTCATCTTATTGACTTAATGGGATTGTGTTTTTCGCATTCTTCACTAGTTTACAGTTGCAAGTGTGTTTATTTTACAATTTTGATACCAGGAATTTATGATAATGAATTTATTACATCAAAATTATCATTAGCTTTGAGCAATAACAAAGCAACAGCGAAACAAATTTAACTGAATATTAATCATTGCTCAGTATCGTCATTCTCCTCTACACATTTCAATATCAAACTCGAAAGCTCCATCTTTCCCCAGGCAACACATAATATATGAAAATTACTTGGAATCTGCAGCAGCAATGATTATAGAATTTTACCTTAAATTTGAATTCTGAAAGTTTTTGCATTTTATAGCATGCAATTTAGTAAACTAAAGGCGTAAATGCTACAAGGAATCCCGATGCCGTGCGGTTAAACATCAATAATTGTATCAAGCGTTTTATTAGTTTACATGTACCTTTTTTATATATATAATGCGAGTGCATTTTGCATTTCATATTCTAACAATCATAATTATTTTCTATTGTAAGTATTATTAACCCAGGCAAAATAAATTACAAAATATTGCTAAAACACAGCATCAAAATAACGGTGGCTGGGCATAATAAATATCCCAACTGATGATTTTTTTTAATATTAAAAAGGTATAACTATATAACTGAATTTATTATTATTCAGTATTGACCTGAATATTATAGATAAATGTGTATTTTAAGATTGAAACATAATAGATCCTAAGAGATACCATATTAACAATATTATTCCGCTAAGCGGATCAAACATACATACACATAATAAACCTTTTTTGACTGTCACTATTTAAACAGTCAATTCCATCCATCAGTGACCGGAACCGTTCAGCATTGAATGGAGCTCAACTCTCAGCGAACACAATGTATTCAAAAACACAATGAACCACTCTAAGACTTGTAAAAATTTTCTATTACGACTTAAAATCGTAAAAATGTCGTTGTACAATAAGAGATCAATCATTTGAGACAAGGTCCTCTCCAGTTGTGGCTGATTTGAAAAATAATATCCACAGGCTGACCCACTTCGAGAGATTTACATTCAAGTTGCGTTGTTGTGTAATTTATCATCCATCACATTCTAGCAAAAAATTATGCGAAAATGTCTGTGCACAGTTTTAGTGCTAGGCTTGCTACTGTCGCTACAACTTATAATGTCATGTCATATCAGCTGGATATCATATATAATTGGATTATATTTTTTTAATGTGTATATTTTCGTAAAATTTATTTTTTAATGTAATCTATTGTAGATTTTAACAAGTCGCTGTGTGTATGTACTTTTTATCAATATCATTACAGTGATTACATCTCTCGGACATCCTTCAAAGTATGAATCTAATACTATTTTTCGTGACTCGTTTTGGTCTATTGGTTTGTACTTAATAAAAAAATTTGTTAGGAGATACATTTCTGTTGGGTGAAAAGGTTTAGTAGAGCACACTGTCCGTATTTTAACAATCATAAATATGTGGTAGCAAAGCATTTATTGTCACGGCAACGGATATTCATGCGTGGGCGGAATTGCCCGTAACATGTAGTTACAATATATTTACATATTAGTCTCTTAAACCAGTTTATTTTTAGTACGAAATGTTTTTAAATATTAGATCACTTCTTACATGGTATATTTCTTGTCATTTTACGATCACATATATCTCTAGTGGGATGGATAAACTAGATCTACGTTGTCTTCTTACTATTCGGATGTTAGACTAGCCGTACGGCTGCCAGACTAGCCTAGTCCTATTATAATCATATCACGGTATTTAGTCATAATTGTTACTTACTATTACTGCATTAAGAAGGACTCTAATAAATTCTTCATTTCGTGATGCAAAGTCGGACATGTTTAGATTTAATCTCTAAAAAATGTTAAACATCTATTTTTTGCCTGCGGCACCGCTCACAGGTATGTTGAATAAAAGTAGCGTATGTCCTTTTTCAACAATCAAAATATCTCGTAAAATCGATTAATCAAGAAAAACTATACAAGTTCCCTTGAATAGTGTCATATATATTTTTGTGATTATTTTTATGTGTAAGCCTGCCGAAATGACTCTTTTCTGCTAGACGGGAAGCAAAAGCAAAATCCAAGAGTGTTAGTCACTATACTCATTGCGAATGCAGACAATGCAGCATGCGGACCCACGCCATGGCGGCCTTGTGATGGTTTTGCATCGATGGGCCCCCGGTTTCGCACTCACCAAAGAAACACAACAGCACGAATGCTGTCATTTTACGCTGATTTCCTGTGAGATTTTAATGTATTCAATTTATTTTGATTTACCACGACTTATTTACTAGAACTTTAGGTATATGATACATGGTAGTTGATAATTAGTTCTGAAAATCTAAATTTTATTCATGTAAAGATTTTTGCTTTTTAATAAAGTAATCAAATTCAATTTTAATTAAATGAATATATAATTACTTTAATGTTTTACATATTTCACCTTCAATTATGTAAATTGCGTTAAATTAAACATTTGAGCCGATTTACATTCATTATTTTATAGAATTTGCTGGCCTCGTTCATTATTCAATGTGGTTTTCGTTGCTTAATTTCTAGTCTTTGAAATTATGTAAATTATGAATCTTGTTTTAAAAACATAGCATTTTATTTATTTTGCTTCTTGTATATATTTTTAAAGAAGCGGTTCTTTGGCGTCTACTAACCAATGACCAATCAGGTTCCTAGATTATTATTTTTAACTACAACTCCCGTACTAGGAATATTCCCATGTCTTTACTAAATACGGGGAACTTTACACACATATATGAAACGAACACAAAGTACATCCACACTCAGAAAAACAGTTTGAGGATCACACAAAGTTGTTCCATCTGGAGTTTGAACACACTTCACTAAGCGCTGTAGAAAGCGGCCAGGTGTCCGCTTAAACCACTACGCTATCCATGCAGTCAAAACTCGGTCAACCAGCACTCGTGCAATTGCAAAGAAATAAGTACGAAAATAAAAAGAAAAATAACTATTCACATACAATAGTAGTAGTAGTAATAGTATCGGTTGTTTTACAATCGAGCAAATCTATTATTATGAAACAGATAATAGTATATATTTATGACTTCCAAACAGACCAATAAATTAACACGCAACAATGCGTAGCATCCACTCGGAGATCAGTTGAAATCATGAATAATTTATGAAATTTATTTATTAATTAATTAATAATGAACGGAATTATGTCAGAGAAAAAGTTTTTTTATGATGACGAGATAAATAACTCAATGCTTATGATTCATATTTCTTACTTCACTAGTGTTTGGTGGTGTTTGAGACATTCCTTCTGTATGCATGATATTCAACCGAGAATGTAATAATTGGAACGTTTATCCTGCGGCTGTGAGAAAAACAAATTGGTATTCTGTGTATCCTTCCCTTAGGCCGTATTAATTTAGGTGCATCTTGTTCAGTTTCGATCTCAGATCATGGTCTCAATTGACTTATTGCTTAGAATAGTAACATTGTCTGTATAAGTGGAAGTCACTACTGTGTGCCAATCTCAAATCAGCTTTAAAAAAAATATTTTTTCTTTAGTAGTTATTAGCAATTGCTTGTGAGTACGCTTGACATAAATAAAAATGGATAAAAAAATATACGAGGTGTGTTCAAACAGTATCGCGAATTATGAATTTTCGCGGGTTACATACATTCAAATTTCGATTTTTTTGTGGCGTTATGTTGGTACAAATGTCTCTCACTTATGTTGACAAGTTCGGTCATTTTGAATGTTCAGTTAATTGTTGACATCTGCTTTGCTTGCGCTTATTTGGATCGTCTTCGATTTTTACCCATTCAAAAAAATGGAACAATGAATTTGTATCAAATTTTGTGTGAAAAACGAAATTAAGGGTGCGTAATGTTGATTGTGGCATACGAAGAAGCTACTTTGGACAAAAGCAACGTTTATCGGTGGTACAAAATTTTTTCAGAATGCCGAGAAGATGTGAACGACGAAGAGCGTGCCGGACGCCCGAGCACTTCAACAACAGACGAAAAAATTGATGAAGTAAAGAAAATGGCATTGGCCAATCGTCGAATCACCGTGAGAGAAATTGCCGAGGACCTAGGTATATCGATTGGCTCGTGCCATTCGATTTTAATCGATAATTTGGGCATGAGACGGGTCACCGCAAAATTCGTACCAAAATATCACAATTTCGATCAAAAACAACATCGCATGAACGTTGCTGATGAGATGTTGGAATCTGTCCGCGACTTTTTCTTGTTCCTGTGACTTTTTCTTGTTCCCGAAACTGAAGAGGCCCATGAAAGGACGACGCTACGCCACGATTGACGAGATAAAGACGGCAACGAAGGAGGAGCTGAACAAGATACAAATATATGATTTTTGAAGTGCTTCGAAGATTGGAAAAAACGTTGGCCCAAGTGTATAATATCCCAGTGGGATTACTTTGAAGGGGACAAAATAAATATTCACGAACAAATAATTTTTTTTTGAAAATACACAAAATTCGCGATACTTTTTGAACACACCTCGTATATTTATTTATCTTTGTATATCGCGAGAAAATTTAAGCTTAATCGTTGCAGAACTTTTTAAGTTTTTACAGGATATACAAACTCACTAAACATTTATATAAATAAACAGATTAAAAACTTAAGCAACGCCAATTCTCGAACTAGATTATCTCACGTTCTGATCTAGCTACGATATATTCAAACTCACGTATCGTTCGAATCATTTGCTGATTTGCAGAATGAGCATATTGAAACCATACAAGTGAAATTTCTAGAAAGGAGAAAACTTGATTGAACTGTGGTCAGGTATTTCAATAATCTTATAAATATAAGTGTACGTTTCAGCTTGCGTAATTTATTTAATTTTATATGAACTATTTTTAATAAATATATAGTTTTCAAATGTTCTATGATATTTAATACAATTCCCATCCCCAATTGCTGAAAGTTTCCGATATGTTTATAGACTCATATTCATTCCTGCCGTCATTTATATAGTAAAGTTATTATGTTTTTAAGCTACTGGTATTACAAAACCCATATATAAACAGTCTGAGCAGAATAAATTTATTTTATTACTAAATTCTACTCTCGTTCTGGAAATGTATTCAGTGTGTCACTACATATAATAAGAAGGCAAAAAGAAAACGATGGAGAGTAACTTCAAAACAACAGAAATACTTTCTCCTGTTTAGGTTTAAGTTTTAGTTACCAGAATAGTGAATTAAGACTCTAATATTCTAAGAATGACTGCCTCTGTGGCGCAGTGGTAGCGAATGCGACTGCTGTGCAAGAGGTCTCGGGATCGATTCCTGAGTCGGACCAAATCTTTGTATGATCTGCAAATATTTGTTTCGGAGTTTGGGTGTTTTCTATGTATAATATGTATGTATTTACAAAAAAAAGTATATAAGTATTAATATCAGTTACCTAGTACCCATAGTACAAGCTCTGCTTAGTTTGAGACTAGATGGCGTTGTGTGTTAAAATGTCTGAACATATTTATTATTATTTATTTATTATTTATCATTATCGACCATCTTCATCTGAATCCTTCAGGCAAACAAATTATCGACTATTAAACTCAAATTCATTATGTTTTCTAGTCATCGTTAGTAAATAAAGATAAACTTCAACGAAATGGACTTTAAATTTCTCAGTAAGATAGTATAGGATAATATTTTAAATCGTATATCGTATACATGTGAAGTTATCAGAAGTGTTCATCAACGGTAAACTGGATTCATACCAAACATGTTAACTCAGGACACCAAATGTAATAAAAACAAGCTACATTACCCGAGCAATAAAAACAAATGACATTACAACCTCACAACGTTTTCACTTCTTTTTTTACAGGAGTATATTGAACTTGATAGTTTGACTTATTAATATTAATAGTAAAATTGTATTTTATTTCAAGCCAATTGAACTTGAAAGTTAATGGAAAAAATTGGACTGATATGAATAATGAATACTACTAAGATTATGACTATCTAACAACGAAAATGTTTATAAATTTGCTCTTAAATGTAAGCAATAAAAATGATTTTAATGTTAATCGAAACCAGGAACAAAACCAATCAATTTTATTTACCTGTATGGAATGATTGTATGGAAGTGCTCTTAAAATTGGTGTACTTAAGTATTTTACTTATTGGAGATTTAGTAAAAATAAATAAACACCCAAATAAATAAACAACAATAAAATAAACAACAAAAGTACAAAATATATTTAATATAATTTAACATGATGTTCAGCGAGACACTCAGGGGGTCATTTTAATAAACCTGTATGTTTTTAAAGTAATCGAATAAATAACATAATTAAGAAGTGTCCACGTAATGTAGTAATTAAAGCCACTAACTAATAAATAATAAAATTAAGTGATGTAGGAAGTTACATATTGTCAAAATATTACAAATGACTCTGTCTATTTATCTTAGCTCCCATATATGCTTTACTGATTGTAATCAGTACAGAATTTAAATTTTGACGTTTCCATAATGACTGTAGATAAAATCGAGT
The DNA here is from genome assembly GCA_003709505.1 of Hyphantria cunea. Lineage (NCBI taxonomy): Eukaryota > Metazoa > Arthropoda > Insecta > Lepidoptera > Erebidae > Hyphantria > Hyphantria cunea. Next base: position 1,010,921 of record PKRV01000458.1, on the reverse strand, counting down.
TTTAGATACAATATAAGTGTGTTTTACAATGAAAACATGTAGAATCTAGTAATCAAATGTCTTAAGAAATTTTGTTTGTGGATTTAAGAATTTTTGGAATTTAAACTTAATCTTGGTGACAAAATCATAATGAATTTTAATTATTAAACACTTAAGCATGAAATGTATAACTGTAGATAAATAAGGATGGAAAGTAAACCTTGGAGAAAATCATGTTTGAGTAGAAGTATCCTAATGTGTAATCACATTAAAGGTCCCATGAATTGACGGGGTTCAGGTTTTTGGGAGCAGCTTATTTCGACTTAATTACAAAATTTAGACAGTGATAAACTCTTCCTATTAGATTATTAAATGGGCCACTATAAAAATACAATTTATCATACTGTATTAAATATTTTAGTATGGAATCTCACGGACATATAATTTTTTTACCCAATTGAGTTTTATATTTTTTAAAATTATTTTCAAATACATTCATTACGTAAACTAAGCTCAACACTTTAACTTTTATTCTTACTTTGATATAGATCGTAGCTAATAATAAGCAAAATAATAAGTTGTATAAAACAGCCAAATAACTGTTCATCTGACCAGTGCGGTTCCTAGATAAATGTTGATATAACCTTTATTTATCAAATTATAAATTTAATTAAAATTACGTATGAATACGTTCCTAGAAGGGGTCCGGATGGCGTAAGAAAGCGGTTCCCGCATCCCTCCCGTCTCAAGCGCAGAGTGGCACACCGTGTGGTTTTAGTCGGTTCGATTCCGGCACACCGCCCCGCCGCAAACCCCGGTGGGGTGAAGGCCAGAGGGAGTTTCCACACGTTAATAAAAAATAAAAAGGGCTGTAGGTCGTATGGAGAAGGCCTGGCTCCCTCTCGTTCCGTGTGACGCAAGTCCTCTCGGGGCATGGCTGCTTCAGTAGGTTCCTGTGTCGCATAGGCAGGGAGCCGGACGCTCGGTGTCACCACTGCGTCGACTGTCGGGAGGACACGGCGCGGCATACGCTGGCAGATGTGCCGCTTGGGAGGAGCCGCGCCATGCCCTCATCTTTGTAAACTGTGACCTCTCACTGCCAGCCGTCGTTCGTTCTATGGTCGACGGCGAAGAGACGGAGTGGAGATTCTTACGTCTACTCTAGTCTACTCTAAAGTGTCAAGCTGAGTAAATTTAGAATGTCAATCGCCATAAAAAGTTAACAGGACTGAACAGTGGTTGAACTTACATAAATGGGTGTACAAGGCTAAAAACGCTGTATACAATAATTGCAGACAAATTGCTTTTTTCTTCATATGCCACAATTAAAATACTATAATAATCTAACATATGAATAAGTGCGATTTTAGATTAAATTTCACCTTACTACAAAAGTTGTTATCAATGACCACTTAAGATGCCACTGTATTACTTGTTATTTTTGAAAATTATTCATTATTACGTGGTTTGATGCACGCACTGTGAAATATGTGAGACTCATGAGTTTTATTTTGAACTGTGTGATACATATCTGTTGTCTAGATTTGCTAATTAATGATCCAACAAAGGAAAGCAGATTGTTCATTTTACAACTGTTTTAGCACTAAGTAAGTAATTAGTACTTATACGTATATGTGTTAGTTAACGCTAATCTTAAAATAACTGTAGTAAACGGAACTAGATTCTATATTTGTTAACACTTTAAACTTTGGTGACACCTGTTTATATTTAAAGTTTATACACCTTTATACCTAAACAGAAATTTCTTCGAATATCATCCGCTGGATGGCTGAAGAAGTGGTTATATCGGTATTGGACTTACTAAAGTCACATGCCTTCTTAGGTGCCCATATCCAGAAATATGGAGTCCCCTAGAAAGGGCACCCATGGTATCTCGACGACCAAGGCCAGCTAAGGTTTGTAGATAACTCTTTCATATGTAGCAACCACGGTATTCTCTTTCACAGTCGTGTCTTGTGTACCCATCCCATCGGATTGTAAGAGTAAGAGAATGGAGAGTGAATATGTATATGCGCACATACTTGTGCACAATAAAATCTCCTGTGTTAGCTGGTATCCGTTGTGACTCTCTTCTCTTTCTGTCGTTTTCTTCGTAAAGCTAGATCAGCAACAATGTGTAATTCACGTGTGACCACATCACCTGTACACAATATCTAACAAACATAAAAACTTGTTATAATTTTTGAATTAACAGCAATGAATACTGATTTACATTTCACCCTTACTTACTGCCTCTTCGAGAATAATATACATGCGTGTGTACAAAGAGACCTTTACCTCTCATTTCATTAATTAAACAAGCCTGTTTCATATAAATTATGTTACAAAAGTATTTATTACATTACACTATTTTGTTCGTACTTTACCACAAACAAATAAAACACAAATTGAACGTAGTTATCTTGAATAAACGACTCAGCAATCTAATATATTACACATTACTGAATCACTAAATATGGGCGACTAACATCGAGCTAATATATTTAGAACTAATTATCTGATACACAGCCATAAAGCCCCTCTGCTTATTACCAATCTAACAATAATGGCCTGTGGTACGACATAAATTCATTAAAATAAATCCAACGCGACGGATACGTTCAAGAAATTAAAAGACAATCTTTCTAACTCGAATAATTTTATGGGAATAATATTAATTGACAAATATAAATATATTATCTCCTAATTGGTATCTCAATATATTACTTTTATAACTGTTTAATTAATGCACATATTTAACCAACTAAGAACTTGTTTTATCAGCCTAACACTTATCTAGTCTAATCTAGTTTGCACTGAAAATATATAAACGTTCTTAAACATTCATTTATTAATATGACAATTAATAACCCACCCTCTCCTGAGAAGAGACCCAAGCCCATCAGCGGAATATTATGGTCTATCGATGACAACAATTTATAAATATCATACAAAATAAAACGAGTTTCTCTGTTTTAGACAAACCTGACCGCACGCTAGTGCACCAAGACAGAAATATCAGGGAATCCAAAAACCACACACACAATTTAAAAAAACTTATCAAAAAATTTGGTAAATATTGTAAAAATGTTTGACAAACGAGGAAAACACGCAACAAAAGCGAGAATTACATTAAACTCCAAAATAAAAACAACTGAAATCAAACGATAAAATATTTTTTATTTCACACCAATAAAGATATTTTTATAAGAATACTGCATTAATAGAGATAATAAAGCTTTAATACGTATCATAAAAATCCTGAAGATACTTCGGGAATTATTTTGTTTTATCGTTTTAATTTTATTTACCGGCATTTAAGTTCTCTGCAATATTCGTGGTCAAAGAAAGGTTGTAAAAGATAAAATTATTAAACAGAAACTGTTATCGATGTGAAAATTATTGTGCTGTAATAAACTCACTGGTTTTGTTATATACAATCCACTAAAGATATTCAAATTAAATCACAGTGTCAGTAAACTAATAAATTGTATGTAACAAAAGCACAGCTGATTGTTATAATTCACGCATACTTAGAGACAACATCTTGTTCATAACTTATAACATAAGCCGTAGTGTTTCTTCGTCAAACTATATTTGCAGAAGGTGTTGAGTTTACAATATCAGAATTTATTATATCGTACATCAGTTCAAGCTTACAGTTTTATTACGTGACTGTAAGTGTTTGTCAATTTTTTTTGTAAATTATCTCAATAGCAATAAAACGTATAGCCATACAAATATTGTAAATTCGAAAGTAAATCTGTCTATTACGCTTTGACGGCTAAACTGGAGCACTAATTTTAATGAAATTTGGCAAGGATATACTTTGATAACTGCGATAACCGATTTGCACGTGGGCGGAGCCTCTAGCAAAAGCCATATAGGTAAATAAATGTAGAAGTACTTATTACACCAAAGAATGATAAATATTCTTGTATAAAAAGATCAAAGAAAAACTTAAAAGATTATGTTTTTGAAAAAGACTAATGATAAAAGTGTCGCATTTGGACGATTAAATAAAACAGAACATGTAAAGTATTAACGCTGCTAAACTTACATAAACTGAGAATCACCAGACACCTTATAGCGCAGAACATCAAAGTAGTGATATTATCAGTCCATCTTTAGTCAACAGATTAATGTACATAACTTGAGCCTTCTAGACTAAAAATACTGGAATCAAAGGGGCTGGAACGACCAAACGAAGATCATTCTATTTATGTTAATGTCACGGGCGTGAGGAAGCGTTTAAATCCAGTCATTAATTATTGTCACGGGTAAGACAAAATAGATAATACATTTTCTATTTGTTACCCTCTACGTGCTCTTTAAAGAGCAAGACGAAAGAAATAACAAGGAAATAAGTAGTACTTCAGACCAACAGATTGATGATAGAGCAGTGTTGAAAAAATGTGTCCTTAAAATTATGGATGGATTCCTTGAGAGGATTCGCTCCTAAACGAGTTTTTCGGTAATGACGTAACTCTCACACGTGATAGAATGAAGGGACATTAAATATCATTTTGTCAAGCTTCATAATTTATAGACTTGGATTTTATTAGTATGAACTATGGGAGCTATTTACAATTTTTTATTACTCATTAGAAAGTGCCCTGTTATTGTTTATACTTCCTGTGAATATAAAATGTTAGACGGGTGATGTAAAAAGTATTTTTTTTAATACCTAGGTCATTATGTCTACTTTAAGAGTATCTTTAGAACTTGGAGTAATTAACCTTTCAAATAAATGAAACAAGTTTTTGTTGCTAGTATTTTTGTTTTAAAGTATAAACAACTCTAATTATCAATACATGTAGGTTTCAAAATTGATTAGTTGGGTCATTATTAGTGATATCACTCATTTAGATAACGGGTTATAATAACTTACCAAATTTAATATTCACCGTCATTATCTTAAAATACTGATTTTGATAGGATACAGATAATCAATTACTAACTTTTCCCAAAGCAGGTAGATAACTCATAATGTCCGAAAGCAAAGCTTAAAACGTACTGTAATCATCATAAATGTAATTAAAGACTGGAGGCGGTCAGTTTCTTTGTGAATTAACGGTAATCAATTAAAACAAATTTATTGCTCCCTGTTAATATAAGTTGAGATTTAAATAAAAACTTAGAGCATCTTGTTATAGTTTCCATGATAAATATTATGCTATGAGAACCAGTTCTTTAAATGTAAATGTTAATTAGTAACGATCAGATGTAAGTAATAGCTCTGTTGATGAAAAGTTTGTTCTGGAAACGAAAATTTAAATTAAACAGATATATTTTTAGTTCGTGATTGTTAAAAATTTAAAATGACAACGAAGAGTATTAAAGATATAAAAATTCATGCCATTATTAAGCGGTCAACAACAGTGGGTGCCAGAAACACATTAGTCCGAGATCATCCTGTGATTAAGCATGGAGGGAATGAAACAAAAAGTGAGGCAATACTTACTAACCGAGCCGGCAAGATCGTAATAAATCTTCCCCCTTCCTATACAGTCATACAATCAAGTCGGTCCCTATAGACAAGTGTTATAATTAGGTTAAACTCGACGTACTTACATATTGCTGTCTAATTAATTTTGCTTACAAACGGTCCTTGATGATTTTTTTTGTTTCATGCAATCTCATCTTTTATTTGTTTAATTCAATCATCTATTTATTGTGTTATGTTTAATTCTCAATATTTAAAAGTTTTCAAAATTTAAATATCTACTATAATATTTTTCTAAACGATAAACAATATAAGTTAGAGTGAAATTATGCCAAGTCTACATCAATTTGAATTAATTAGAATACATTATTTATATAAACAAACAAATAAATAAAACAGGAGTGTCTGTTTGTAATAGCTGTTTGTTCCAGCTAATCTTTAAAATAAGCGCTTTTTACTATATGTATATATATACACGGTAGGTACACATATATTTTTTTTATTTTTGTCTGTCTATCGGTCTGTCTGTCTATCTATTTTTTCCGGTTAATTTCTGAAACGGCTGGATTGATTTTGACGGGACTTCGGTTAGCTGGTGATATAAGGAATAGTAACAAGGGCTACTTTTTTAGTTCGGCTAGTACAACTATATAAAAAGATAACTTTTATTGGGCACTAGCTGAGCCGTAACGTCGCGGATCGAAGTTAGTTTAAAAAGTTTAAGTTACTCCTTGTATCATCCAGTGAAAGTCACGCCAAAATCAGTTCAGCCGTTCTCTGGATTAGCTGGAACCAACAGACAGACAAAAATTGTAAAAAATGTGTTTTTTGGGATATTTATGGTGTAATCACATAATGTATTTAGAAAAAAAGCGGTTATTTTATTATTACAACCAGACATCTCAATTTTAATCTTTAGTATAGATACTAATTTGTAGATAGCATTTTAACACGTATTAAATACGTGTTTTTCTAATTTAACTCCTTGTTATGAACAGTATAATAAAGTATTCAGTAATTAATTTTCATATATAAGAGTAATTAACAATCAATACTTACATTCACAAAATTCTTCGTCGATAAATGTATTGAATACCAATTCAATCAATCAATCATCAGCCCATCGCAGTCCACTGCTGGACATAGGCCTCTCCAATTTCACGCCACTTAGTTCGATCTATGGCTTCTCGCATCCAGCTCCTGCCAGCCGTCTTGCGCAAATCATCAGTCCACCTGGCTTGTGGACGTCCTACACTACGTTTGCCGAGACGCGGTCTCCACTCAAGAACTCGTTTACCCCAACGGTTATCGGTTCTTCGGCAAATGTGGCCAGCCCACTGCCACTTCAGCTTGCTAATCCTGTGGGCTACGTCGATGACCCTGGTTCTTTGTCGGATCACCTCGTTTCTAATGCGATCCCTTAGAGAAACGCCGAGCATATACCTCTCCATTGCACGCTGAGCGACTTTAAACTTATGGACCAGTCGAACCGTAAGTGTCCACGTTTCGGCTCCGTAAGTCATTACGGGTAGGACG